>OW203744.1:15968492-16103130 GCA_934045075.1 Yponomeuta sedellus | reverse complement strand
TTTAGATGAAAAAGCGAAAATAGTGTTTTTTGATATAGAACGTTTTGCAATATGAACGACGATAATTTATTTAAAAAAGAAAAGTAGGGCACCATACGGTGCTTAATAGTGGCTATCTCAGGTGTTTACACAGCCCAGCACTTGGATTTCAAATCTGTGACGTCACGCGTTTTAATTAAGCCCATTTTCTCTCTCTCTCTCTCTGATAGAAGGCGTGTAGCCAATTATTGAAAGCCTACGATTAGAAAGCACTAGGTAATAATATGTTTATATAACATATTTGCTCGTAAAGTGGTTGTAATTACACCAATTTCAATATCGTAATGGATCTCATTACGTACTTGTGCGATAATGTAATGTAAAAGGCACGTGTTTTTTTTTTTAATAAAGTTTTAAGATACTTCGTCTAAAATGAACGATACTTTTAAAAATCCTAGCAAAGAGGTTTTGTGTCAAGAAAGTGGTCGATATTTTATGAATAAAATTAACTTTGGGAAATAAAATATAACAAATAAACACTTAAATCTTTAATTTAATTAATTTTGACAATAAATTACAACCATTTATCTGTAACAAAAAACACAAAAATATTAATTTACTTTATTAGTAATACTGGCTGTTTTTGTGCCTTTGCCTAAAAAAAAAAAGTTGATGCGCGCGCATCGCTTATTTGTGGACAAGTAAAAATAAATCCGCGCGCTTTTTCTTTTCGATGTATTGTTTTTATTTGAAAATGTCGTCAAGTAGTGATGATAACAAAGTCAGAGTTTTATTAATTTCCTCGTAAATATGTTATAAAACGTCGTATGACATACGTGCGCTTTGAAAATTACAGCCTCTGCTTCCCTAAAGCCCTCGCCGATGGCTCGGGCTAGTAATATCGCCTCGGCAGTAATTTTCAACTTACCCGCACTTATATCAATAATGTACTATTATATGCATCAGATAAAACATTCTTGGGATATGGTAACCCAAACATACTAACGTTAATAATAAATAAATTATAAGATATAAATATTCATGGACCAGCCGGGGATCGAACCCGAGACCTTCAGTTTTATAGTCAGCGTGCCAAACCGCTGCGCCACCGAGGCCGTCAAAATAATAACGTTAATGATCGTGACAAGTAATAATAACAATAATATAATATTTATATACAGGCACATAATTATTGCTTCTTACCCACTCTAGGACATCCTGTGTCGTGGGAACCAGAAACAACGACATCACAAACATGTAAATATCCTAGACCTGGGGCTTTTTTTGTCGCCAGCCGGGGTTCGAGCCCGGGACCTCTTGCATGGTAGGCAGATGCGCTGCCACTGCCCCACAGAGGCCGTCAAGTCCTGTCAGGGGCAGTCCCTGGTCTCTGCCTACCATTTTGGGATGCAGGCATGATTTTATGTTATGTAACATTCTGTATAAATAACTCTTATGATTATATTATTTTTATTTTTAATGCACTAACCCGTGTAAAAACCTAACTGCAGTAGGTAGTCGGGGCTGTAAGTGATGCAATTTACTTAAGCCAGATGTCGCTGCCTGTACGTAATACAGAGAATAGTGTAAGAGGTTCGAAATTTCACTGATGCCGGTGAGTTGCCCATTAGCTCAGTTGGAAAGAGCGCTGGCACGGATAGCCAGAGGTCGCGGGTTCGAGTCCCGGCATGAGTGGAATTATTAGCCTCTAAATAGGTTTTTAAAATAACTCTTATGATTTACCCTTTTTGCCCTTGCTTCATAAATAAATAAATAAATATATATAAAATTCATGGACATATTACACAGATCTCGTTAGCCCTATACTAAGTACAACTAATGACTTGTGTTATAGGTGCTAACCCGACGATAGATTTAATACAATTAATACATAGTTAACATCCAAGACCCGAGACAAACTAGAAAAGTTCGTTTCCTAGTTTGACCCGGCCGGGGATCGAACCCGAGACCTTCGGTTGTACAGTCAGCGAGCTAAACCGCTGCGCCACCGAGGCCGTCAATTTTTATCTTTCTTATCTTTCTTAATTATCTTTCTTTTTGTTCTCTATGCTGACAACGATGAATTACGACTACCTACGTCGAAAAATGTCACCCTAATACGTCAAACATATATCTGTCGTCTATTCTGTTGTATGTAATACGACACCAAGTGCCTAATATTGGAGTAATTAGGGCGGCACACGCAAACACTGGCTTCAGCCCTGTTTGTGGAAGATATGACGGCAGAGGCCAGGCACGTGTTCAGGTTTCGATATCAACCTTGTATGCACAGAAAATAAAAAAAAGAGTAGAAGTAGTGCCATCACTCATTAGTATGAAAACCAGTGTGAGTAAACTCACACTTAAAAACCAAACGCACACTATGAATGCCAAACTGCCGTTGGTAAATAAAGACAACGCCAAAAAGGTCCGTATCATAAAAGTTCCACTCAAATATGAACCTTTTGGTTATGTAAACAAGGATCAAAATCAATGGACAACAATGAAATTAAGTTTGACAATAACTCTTTATTTCGTAGTACCGCTACTTTACACTAGATGGAACTACGACCGCCGCTGATTTATGAGTTTTCGAGAAGTTTTATGTGATAGGCCATAAAGTCAAAAAAACAAGCCTCCGATATGTTGCTACTCAGACGGATTGGTTTCCTTGTTTATCGTATCACCAATTTAAATTTAAAAAAAAAATGTAATTCTACTCACCGATGAACTGTTTCGGCATGTTTTGTAAAATTTTGTCCCCAACTCTTATTTTTACATTCTAACACAGCACAAGAAGGCATTTTAGTAGAGTTTTATGATTGTTTTCTTTACTAGAAACAAACGACAACTGAGGCAAGAAGAACTGTCAGAGACTACGCATAGGCAATACATTGCTAATGGAAGGCACGCGGGCACCGCCCACTTACGACTTCTACTCTTTTTTTATGTTCTGTGCTTATATGTCCCCACTGCTGGGGCACGATCTCTTCCTGCACTGCACGAAGGTTAGGCCATATTCCACCACGGGGGCCAAGTTCAGGTTGGTTGAGGATTGTAAGACAGTGGCGAGCCTTACTGACAGAAGTTATCAAGCCGCCCATAAAGCCTCTGACATGGCTTAACAACTGGCATGATATGACAGCCGGCACCAACGGTGTTGCAAGCCTTATCAACGCCATACCAATCTTAAGAAATGTCATGATTTATTTATAACTAAATAAAACCAAACTTATTTACACAAACCATTAAGGGGAATAAAAGGAAATCATACTTCTCCTTAACTTTAAAAAAAATATCAATTGACCGATAAAGAGATACAGTTACACTGTATCTCCTTATCTGAGTTTATACATTCGCCGCATTTGTCTACACAATACCAATGGCACGGATAGCCAGAGGTTGCGGGTTCGAATCCCGGCATGGGCGAAATTTTTAGCCTCTAAATAGGTTTTTAAATTTGTCCTTAGCACGGGTTAGTGCATTAAAAATAAAAATAGTATACACAATACCTTATAACAAGCCATGTACTCCTGGTACTTACTGGCAAAACTTACTATTCTTACTTTCACTGTCCCATTTTATTTTGTCAGTAAAAAAGTTAATAAGCGGTGGTAGTTCAGTGGGTAGAACCATGGACTGGCAAGCGAGAGCCCCAGGTTCGATCCCGAGTGCGGGCATGTACCAATGACTTTGTTTAATTTCAAAGTTACGTACATTTGCGAATTTTTAGTCGCAATACCACACGCTAACGGTGAAGGAAAACATCGTGAGGAAACCCGCGGCTTGGTTGGCTCCGCACGTATTGACTAGTCTTTCCTGTGGGCTAGGCCGACTAAGCTGTCAGGATGGTATAGGTGCTGGGCAAGCCTACACCATCTATAACACCATGTCCCAGGCGTTACAGCGTCGGAGTGATCCCTTCACCCATCTAGTGTGAGTGAAGATACAACTGGACGCTGTATAAATCATCTCATTAAGTAGATGCAAAAGGCCAATATAAATATATTAAAAAGTTAAGGAGAAGTACTTTTTTTCCACTTAGTGGTTTGTGTAAGTAAGTTTGGTTTTATTTAGTTATAAATAAATAATGACATTTCTTAAGATTGCTGTTACTTTTATTTCACGATTTACATAGGTAAATAAACCATGAAATTTCTGAACTTTGTACTGTTGGTTGTACAATTTGATCTAAAATGGGCGCGGTAGTGTCCGCTGGTAGTGTCGTTGCCAGCAAATGGTCAAGGCACAAAGTTGAATTCGGATTGTATACTGAATGCGGCTAGCTGCCCTGCAGCCGCCCCTGCTAAGGCACGTTATTGAGGGATTGAGAGCAATCAGGGCTTTCGGGAGGCTTTATTATGGCATTATGACTTCATCTCGTTCCCTGCGGGTCCATGATTAAAGCCAAAGCCAAACAGGCAGATGGTGGTCAGAAACTCCAGGAAGTAAGGGAATTGTGGATCCCTTTTTGAAATGTTTTAATTCTGATGTTAACCTTGTTCTCGCTTCCTGAATTATTTCTAGTGTAAATAAATTACTAATGTGTTGTGTAACTTTTGATAAATACCTAATAAAACTGGAAAGACTGGATGAAAACGGAATAAGTAATGCTAAAAATGAAGAAAATCCTATAAATGGGTAACGAAATTTTTAATTTTGTAAATGATAGACTAATTAAAGAAATATAAAAAAATGGTGTAAGGAGGTTTGCACCGTTACACTAGTAACAATATATTGTAGTTGTTTTGGCGGATGTAAGAAATAATAATTATAATAACTGCTTTTAGTAATAAGGCCGCCATTTGTACTAGGAGTATATTTTTTATATAATTTCTGTTCCTGTAATTTCTGTGTACAATAAAGAATATTCTATCTAGTATCTAGCAGTTAAGGCGTTATTGTTGTATAGAATCAGGCGTTACTTTGCGGAAATCCATAATAGCATTAAAAAGTTAAAATTACTTTGCTGAATTCCGCCAAAAATCCCACAAGCACCATGCGGTTAGCTAATGCACCGCCCTCCCTCCCACTTTTTCAAGCAGAAGCAAGACACGAACACACCACCACCAACACCAATACTTGTGTGAGAAAACACGCGACGCGTTTCGCCTCTAACACGAGGCATCATCAGGCTCCCAAATGAAGTGACCGTCTCCGCTTTTTTTTTTTTTAACCCTATAAAGGGCACCCTCCGGAGGACACGGGGGAGGGAGGTGGTGAATGCTCATGCATAACAGCACGGACCCGGCCGTGCTGCCAATGTGGGACTCACAAGAAGTGCGCCTACCCACTAAACACCACCTTGGGACTGGTTTTGGTCCTAAAGACCCCTGAACCCACATCGGGAGCGACCCCCCTCGAGGCCGAGGAGGGCGCACAAACCCGTCTCCGCAAAAACGCTCCGTATTTATAGGCTAGGTCGCCCCTCCCTCCTCAGTTAAGGCGTTAGGTTACCAAGCTAGAGGTCGTGAATTCGATTCATAGTGGAGGCCGCCGTACATTTGTACAAGTGGCCTCAGTCTGGGTGTGTTTTCATGTTTGTGACGTCCTTGCCTGGTTACCATAGTACCGGGTATCCTAGTATGGGACCAGGTCAAGTGACTGTGTTGTGTGGAAATAATTATCTATATCTATAATATAAAAATTAATCGCTGAATGTGTTGGTAAGCGCAAATCTCGAGAGCAGCTGAACCGATTTAGCTAATGTTTTTTTTAGAATATTCCTTGAAGTACGAGGTTGTTACGGAGTGAAAAAAAAGAACCGACTGTTAGGCGGTACGTAGTTCGCTGGGTCAGCTAGTTATTAATATATTTATCTATTTGTGGAGCCTATATACATTCCACTGCAGAGTCTTGTCTTACAAAGATACAGAGAGAGAGAGAGAGAGAAAGAGAGAGAGAGAGAGTAAAAATAATTATTACTCTCTCTGTAATAATAATCATACTTTTTATTTAATGTAAGGCCGTACTCCACCACGGGGGCCAAGTCCGGGTTGGTGGAGGATTGTAAGACAGTGGCGGGCCTTACTGTCAAAAGTTATAAAGCCGCCCATATTGCCTCTGACATGGCTTAACTACTGCCATTATATGACACCCGGCACCTACGGCTTAACGTGCCTTGCGAAGCACGGAAGCGGTCGGAAAGTGCCTCTAACGGTAATGTCACCCATCCTGCACCTGACCGCGCCTGTTGTTGCTTAACTCAAGTGATTGATTCCAATCACTCGGTTCGGCTAGGCCACGAGCGCTTCCGTGTTTCGCAAGGCACGTTAAGCCATTTTATTGGTACCGGCTGTCGTATAATGGCAGTCGTTAAGCCATGTCGTTACGCCTCATGGGCGGCTTGATAACTTCCGACAGTAAGGCTCGGCACTGTCTTACAATCCTCCACCAACTCGGAATTGGCCCCCGTGGTGGAGTATGGCCTAACCCTTGCTAAGCCTAAGCCTTGCTACCCTTGCCCCAACAGTAGGGACATATAAAGGGTTTATGTCGATTCCTGTTTAATATGTTACTATGTATGAGTATCGCGAATCATTCAGAAATACTACTAACAGACACTACTTGAAAAAAAATAGGACAGAATACAAGCAGGCATTTTGAGGATTAAAGAGCAATATTTTTTACAGTAAGCCGAAGTTGTTTTGGGTTGTTTACGAAGGCGGAAAGTGGATTTACTTGGGTTGTTGATTTATTGGCTCGTCGTGACCGCACTTCGGTTCGATTGGCATACTTCGTGCCGGTTAAAGGTCTCTTGGGTATAAGTTTTTTTTTTTTATTTATTTATAAAGTTGGTGCCCGCGACTTCGTCTGTGCAGGATTAGTATTTCTAGTAGGTAGCTTATAATATCAGCGTGGCGTACAAAAGGTTTTGGCAGCGCACGCCAGAATAGCTCGCAAATGTTGGATTTTTTCCTAATTACTTGACACTTGAGGAGTGTCTGTTCAAAAGGTCATATTGCCCTGTAGCATGATATGTTTTTTCATTTTTTTTCCCGTAACTGTAACTTAAATCTCATACATATTTGTCAAAATTCTGATCGAAAACAAGGTATTACCAACACAAAAAAATCTTAAACTTTTCGAACAAAATGGGCTTATTACTCTGTATTTAAAACATATTTCGATCAAAAGGTTTTATTTCTCCAAACAAATTACGTTTTGTTAGACAATTTTGTTCAAAAGGTAATAAAATCGTGTTCTACATTATTGCCTGCCGATAAGTCTTATCGTCATATTTTGGACAATTAAATGAAATGAAGGTTTTATTCAAAGCAGCGCAGATACTGCGGCTTAACGAACGTTACAAGTCAAACTAGGTGTCCATTTCAAAACTAGATAATTTTAGAGAAAAATGGACAAAAAGCTCCAGGCTGCAATAAGGCCGCCAATTGTACTGTATCTTTGTAATTATGTTTTGTTTGTTTGTTTTTTCTTGTTGTACAGTAAAGAATGTTCATATCTTATCTTAGTCTTTTTTAAATTCGCACAATATTCTCATAAATTTTAGTACAATTCAGGCTTAGTAAATAGTAATTTAATTTTAGTAAGGATAAAAAAATATGTTTTTTGTTTCAGTAGATCGAGAGATAGAAACAAAAAAAAACAGATCTAAAAGCTTTTATTGGAAGTAGCACAAAAACTGGGACTTAATGAACGTTACATATTAAATTATTTGTCTACTTTAAAATACTAAAGATAATTTTGGAGAAAAAATGGACAACAAAACTCCAAACTTAGTCTTTTCAAACTCCTTAATTAACAGAGTATTATAAAACATAGCATTAATATGCTATGTTTTATAATATTCTGTTAATAATTAAAATATAAATGTATATAATTATAAAACGTAATATTATAACAGCATTGTGCTTGCTCTAATTTCAGACGTCATTGTCATCTAGATAATTCTTTATATTATAGTAGCCCTCTTGGCACAAAGTGTACAATACACATTTTCAGGGAAGCCTAATTACAATGTAGGTACAGATATTAGATACGTTTAAAATTCCTGACGATACCTACATTAAGTTTAAGGATTATTTAGATGACAATGATGTCTGGAATTAAAGTCAAGTTCTACGTTTTATAACTCGGTATAGTTATTTCACTCTGTTAATTAGGGAGTTTTAAAAGACTATGTTTGGAGTTTTTTTGTCCATTTTTTCTCCAAAATGATCTAGACTTTGAAATGGATACCTAGTTTATTTTGTTCAACGTCCAATCGATATGAACCCATGTATGTCCCCACTGGTGGCGCACGGGTCTCTACCTGCATCGCAGGAAGGTTAGGCCATGCTCCACCACGGGGGCCAAGTCCGGGTTGGTGGAACGTTCAATAAGTCACCGTTTCTGTGCTCTTTTGAATTAAATACTTTGTTTGCAAAACGCCTACCACACCGTCAAAGCAAACAGTAACCAGACACACTTTTGACCAAAACCGCTGCTAATAATTTGCAACAGGCGCGTGAACACAGAAACTGTGCCTTAATGAGTCAGCCCCTTACGGCGCAGGGTAGAACTTAACAGGATAGTTTCTAATTTCCTCTAAAACCGGCAAGGCCTTTGAATTCGCGATAGTCTCCCTCAGATTGAAAGGAACGTAATTATCGATTTCTGATCAGTGAACCTCATCCGATCTGCGACGACGGATTTTCAACCGATAGTGACGTAAGGGAGTGTTATGTTTGTCGTGCGCGAGTGTTTAAGTGATTATGATGTAGTGTTCGAACAGTAAGCAATTAATGAGGCAAAGCTTTTATTGTTTGACATTTTTTTTAAGCGATCGTGGCCTAGGCAAACCGAGTGATTGGAATCAATCACTTGGTTAAGCAACAACAGGCGCGGTCAGGTACTGGATGGGTGAGCGTCCCGTGACTACCTCTAGTGGCATTTTTCCTAGCGTTTCCGTGCTTCGCAAGGCACGTAAAGCCGTTGGTGCCGGCTGTCATATCATGGCAGTCGTTAAGCCATGTCAGAGCCCTTATGGGCGGCTTGATAACTTCTGACAGTAAGGCAAGCCACTGTCTTACAATCCTCCACCAACCTGGACTTGGCCCCCGTGGTGGAGTAAGGCCTAACCTTCCTGCGATGCAGGAAGAGACCCATGCCCCAGCAGTGGGGACATCTAAGAGTTAATAACGATTTTTTTGATGATATTACTGTATATATAATGACTTATTGATTTACCTAACTGTGATTCATTACTTCCTTAATTGTGCATGTGCAGTTATGCACACCTTCTCTCAGAGAGAGAATGTGGGCTTAGTTACCACGTGTGCCCACCATGCTGAGGTATTCGAACACCCCAGTCACTTAGGTTTCCTCACGAGGTTTTGCTTCACCGTAGTAGTAGATTGCTACTATAAGGTACTTCAAAAATGTACATAACTTAGAAAACAAAGTTATTGGTAGAATTTTGTTCCGGGAATCGAACTAGGAATTAAATTCTGAGGCGCTTCGGGTTGCTAACTAGCGCCACCAATGGAATAAATATCATAACTTGTTTTGAAAACGTTTTTTTTCAAAGGCGAATGCTACACGCAAGATGTATATTGTGATCCGTCAATATATACTGTCGGATCACGATATTTATTGATCTCAATACACGATTAGTGTATTGAGAGATCACAATATTTATCGCTGGATTTCCGGAAATCCTTGTGATCTGATATCGTGATATATAGCTTGCGTGTAGTGTTGCGCGTCAATATTTATCGCGTCAGTACGCAGCGAGACGGCAGCAATAGAGGACGTTTATGACACCGATTCTGCTTCTGAATTATTGACTGGCGACAGGATTGTCTTAAAAGAGCTTAAACTGAACTTAGAATCCCTTCCATAAGTTCATCCATCCCGTCCATTTCATTGTGAAGGCAAATTTCGTCCAATAAATACAATTGTGTAAACATTGCTCTCTTTTGTAGCCAATTTTTCATTCAACTCTTTCTTTTTACGCGTTATTTTACTGATTGGGATATAATTATCGCCACACAAGCTCTTATTTTGCTCTGACTAAGGTCCATCACGTCTGCTTCATATAAAAACGCTTCAATACTGACGCGATCCGTATCTTTGGTGTAGGGTGTGCTGTGATCCGGCTCAAAATACTTGATTAAATATCGTGATAATTATTATCACAATATATATTGACGTGTAGCATTCGCCAAAAAGTAAACATTTTAGATCTTAACTACTGTGACGACTATTTTAGAACCTACAGTCTAGAATCTAGGGAGAACCTAGGACTTTAATCAATTTCCTAAAAAAAATGGCCCTTTTTTGCGGAAAATAGTTGAAGTCCTAGGATGTTGATACTATCTATAATCAGCCCACATCAACCCTTTGCTGGGCATATGCCTCCTTTTTATTGCGCCATTATTATTATTATTATTAAATTCTTTATTGTACCTGTAAAGATTGTACAATTGGCGGGCTTAATACTAAATAGTTTTTTTCGCCATTCCTCACGGTCCTGTGCTAACCTGATCCATCTCTAGCCTGCAACCCTCACGATGTCGTCTGAGCATCGTGTCGGTGGTCTGCCTACCAACCTCCTTCCCTCCCTTGGATGTTGATACTACGTTCTAAAAATTGTTATTACAAATATTAAAGTTTTTGATGTTTATTTTTCGAAAAAAAAAACATATTCTATAACAAGTTTTGATTTTTATTTTATTGGTGGCGCAACCTGAAACGCCTTAAATTCGGGTCTTCTCACTTCTTGTTAGTCGGGTTTTTGTTTTGTATTTTTTTGTGTGTTTGCAGTTCGGAGGCTTGCAGAGGATTTATGTAATTATTTGAGATGGTACCTATAGCGCCCGACAAATAACTGGAAAAAATTACTTCGCATATGCGTATTTCCGGTCTCATGCGGCATGTAACTTTTTTAAGTTTATGATTTGTAAAATTAAAAAAAATAATACCACACTCAAAGGCTGCAGAAAAACATGAAATGAAAAAGTTTTATTCAAAGTAGCGCAAAAGCTGCGGCTTAATGAACGTTACAATTCAAACTAGATGTCCATTTCAAAATTTAGATCATTTTGGAGAAAAAATGGACAAAAAAACTCCAAACTTAGTCTTTTCAAAGTCCTTAATTAACATAGTTTACATAATTATTATAAAACATAGAACTCATACATTGTACTGGCTTTAATTCCAGACCTCATTATCATCTAGATAATCCTTTATGTTATAGTAGCCCTTTTGGCACAAAGTGTGCTTAACATATTTTTTGAACCGCGATTCAGGCAAGCTTAATATATCTTCAGGGATTTTATTATAGAAGCGTATACAATGCCCCATGAAGGATGTATAAACCTTTGCACAGCCTAAATAGTGGGAACGAAAGTTTATGTTTATTTATAGTATTTACATTGTGTTGGCTACCCAAAGTTTTAAAGTTACTGATATTTTTCCTGACGTACATAATGTTTTCATAGATATACTGACTGGCAACTGTCAGTATGTTAGTTTCTTTAAAGAAATCTCTTAACGAATCTCTACTGCCTAGCTTATAAATAAATCTGATCGCTCTCTTCTGCAAGACAAAGATGGTCTCAATATCTGCAGCCCGTCCCCACAGTAGTAATGGAAGTAACTAAAATAAACAAGCCTAGCAGTTGCGACGTCAGTTAGTTCCCTAATTCTTTTAACTGCATATGCTGCTGAACTAAGCCTATTTGCTAATTTTTATATGAGGACCCCATTGAAGCTTTGCATCAATTGTGATACCTAGAAATACTGTTTCATTTACAAGGTCTAATTTGTCATTCCCCAACATAACATTGCTGTCAACCGCTTTGACATTTGGTAGAGTGAACTTTATACATTTTGTCTTCTTTGAATTTAACAATAAGTTAAATTCTACCAATAGGTAATAAACCAATTATGTACCCGAGACAGAGCATTATTTGTACTGTCAAGGTCATTCTCTTGTCTCTTAATTTTAAAAATAAGTGACGTGTCATCGGCGAATAATACTATCTCTGACATATTTTGAACCATGAACGGCAAATCATTTACATACGAGGAAGAGGAACGGCCCCAAACTGGATCTCTGTGGCACTCCTATCTTGACCTCTGACCCTGAAGATTTAGTTCGATTTATTTCAGCTCTTTGAATTCCTTCTTCTAAATATGATGTCATAAGTTTTAGGCTATTTCCGTTTATACCATAGTGCTTTAATTTTAAAAGAAGTGTTTTATGGTCCACGCATTCAAATGCTTTCGATAAGTCACAGAATACGCCTATAGCATCCTTGCGATCTTCCCATGCACTAAATATATGTTTAACTAACATGACGCCGGCGTCCGTTGTAGAACGGCGTCGCCCTTGTGTGAATCTGAATTGCTGACCATGGAGAAGTTCATAGTTATTGAAGTGTGTAAGCAGTTGACCTAGAACTATCTTCTCGAATATTTTACTTAAAACGGGTAAAACCGAGACTGGTCTGAAATTTATGGGATCTTGCTTATCACCACTTTTAAATAAAGGAACGAGCTTACTATATTTCATTAGATCAGGGAATATACCCTCATCTAAACATTAGTTAAAGATTTTGGCTAAATGGGGTGCTAGGGTATCGATTACTGAGCTAAGTACTGTTACTGACATACCCCACAAGTCTTCAGTTTTTTTAAGCTTTAGCTTTTTAAACGATTTAATCACTGTATGTGCTTCAATATAGTCAAACGCAAAATCGTGATCGCATGGGGGGACATTGTCTTTCAAAATACTTTCAGCGAGAGCTGGAGAAGAGTATAATGGAGCTGTCGTTACAATTGGAACATTTGTAAAGAACTGCTCAAAAGCCGTAGCAAGGTGTTCATTTAAGGTTATTATTTTATCATCTACTTTAAGTGAAAATTCGCGATCTCCCAATTTGGATCATGTGAGGGAACCCGCACCTTAGTTAGCTCTGCACGTATTGACTTGCCTTTCTTTCCTGCTAGGCTCAGGTTTCCTCGCGATGTTTTCTTATACAGTACTTTTTAAATATATTAGTTAAAGACAATGAGATTGTTATTAAAATCTATTACCAGTCTTTATGTAATATATAATCATAGCACAGGAGTTTTTCATCACCTCTTCTGCTTTACCACTTTGTTTTTCAACTCGCCACTATTAAGTTAAACATTTGGCCGTACCGACAGGTAGACGCGTAGGCTAAGATACTGCTCAGTTGAAATCTGTATCCAACGAGTAACTCCAAGAGAGGCTACATGTAGGAAATAAAAACACAGTTAACATTAAAATCACACATTAGTGACGGGTCTTAGGACGATAAATAAACAGTATTTAACCGAAGAGACAGGACGAAGGCACGTTAAGCCTTTGGTGTCGGCTGTCAAGTATTGGCAGTCGTTAAGCCGTGTCAGAGGCCTTATGGGATGCTTGATAACTTCTGACAGTAAGGCCCGCCACTGTCTTACAAACCTCCACCAACCCAGACTTGGCCCCCGTGGTGGAGTATGGCCTAACCTTCCTGCAATGCAATAAGAGACCTGTGCCTCAGCAGTGGGGACATACAGGGTTGAAATCGAACAAAGAGACAATGTTCAGCATAGCTTGTTCTTAACATTAGAGAATTTTGTATCGACTATTTTCACGATGGTTAATTAATGGCTGTATCATTTATATTTTTTTGCACCTTGCCAACAAGTATGTTGGGTGATATCCTTGAACGATGCAACGATTTTTTAGGTGTATAAAAAAAATTTTAGATAAAAAGTACCCAAAACCGACGTACGTGCATGCAACTACTAATGAATTTTAAAATCCTATTTAGAGACAAAAAACCACCCATTGCGGGACTCAAACCCGCGACCTCTGGCTAACCGTGCCAATTTGTCCTTAGCACGGGTGTTAAGCACCGTATGGTGCCCTACCTTTCTGTTTTAATAATAGTTTAATAATTTATTTATAAATTCGTGTTTATTTGATAATATTTACAAGACAACTTTTACAAGAACAGACAGAGAACTAAATTTAAAAAACTGACACAAGTAAAAAAGACAATATGTACAAAAAGTGAAAACAATAAAAAAGGTCTGTCGCCAACTACTGGGTTGTGCATTAAAAAAAAGAAATAACTACTAATGATGTTAATGAAGCGACAGTGATCTGTCAGGGTCATGGTAAGTGGCAGTCCCTGGTTACTGCCTACCCCTCTGGGATACAGGCTATGCTATGTAATTTGTGGATAATGCTTCTATAACTTCTATGATTTTTTTCATCATAATACGAGTATATATTTTATGGCTCGTTGCACATTTAGTGTTTCCTGTGAGCTAGGCCTACTGGGCTGTCATGATGGTATAGGTGTGCTACTCCATCTTAAACTATGTCACAGGTACTGGCATCGTCCGAGTGGTCCCGTCACTTATCTAGTGTGAATGGAGGTGCCACTGGACGCTGTATAAATCATCTCATTACGTATCTAAGTAATGAGAGGATTAATGTGTCCTAGTTTTCATCCATGCGAGATCTATGCCTAAGATTTCTGTTTAATGTATTGTATAGATGTTTGTTTTAAGAGGAAACTGTCAGTTGTATGCGAAATATTTAGAAAAGAAGACACCGTGATGAAACCTGCTTGTCTTATGAAAACCTTGATCTTTTGACTTGCGAACAGAGGCGTATGTATTTTAGGTATTCTCGATTTTCTTAATATTACGAAGAGTGTTAGAGGATAGGCCGATGTAATATTAAAGGGTTTATTCATCATAACATAACAATAATTTTTTTTTTTTATTTTATTACACATTCCGATATATCGAAATAAATATCAGAAGTTTCATAAAAAACTTTGATATTTGTTCTGAATCGATCACTTAGGTTAAGCAACAACATACATACATACATACATACATACATACATACATACATACATACATACATACATACATACATACATACATACATACATACATACATACATACATACATACATACATACATACATACATACATACATACATACATACATACATACATACATACATACATACATACATACATACATACATACATATGTATGTTGTATGTGACCATCCCGTGACTACCGCTAGTGGCATATTCTCCAAGCTCCTCCGTGTTTCGCAACGCACGCTAAGCCGTTGGTGCCGGCTGTCATGTAATGGCAGTCGTTAAGCCATGCCAGAGGCTTTATGTGCGGGTTGATAACTTCTGACAGCAAGGCCTGCCACTGTATTACATTCCTCCACCAACCCGGACTTGGCACTCCTGGTGGAGTATGGCCTAACCTTGCTGCAATACAGAAAGAACCCTTTGCCCCAGCAGTGGGGACATACAAAGTGAGCTAATGGGTGTATCAGCTGATATATATTTTCTTGTTTTAAGAATATTTTTGAGACAAATATTAAGACCATCTTCGTTGTTAAAACATACGCCACTCAAACCAGGCTCAAACAATGACATCAGAAGACGCTCATTAGGCTTTGTAACGTCTGAAATATTTGCCAAAATTACATACCTACATCTCGTTATATAATGCTTTAATAAGTCTACATCATTATTGAATAAATACTCAAAGCTCACTACCAATATTTGCTAGTTGGAGAGGGGCTATAATGGTATCAAGCCTTGTATGTCCCCACTGCTGGGGCACGGGTCTTTTCCTACATGGCAGGAGTTTTAGGCCATACTTCACCACGGGGGCCAAGTCCGGGTTGGAGGAGGATTGTAAGACAGTGGCGGGCCCTACTGTCGGAAGTTATCAATGGCTTAACGAATGCCATTACATGACAGCCGGCACCAACGGCTTAAAATGCGTTGCGAAGCACGGAAGCGCTCTGAAAAAATGCCACTAAAAATAGTCACGAAATGGTCGCCCATCCTGCTCCTGACCACGCCTGTTGTAGCTTAACTCAAGTGATTGATTCCAATCACTCGGTTTAGCTAGGCCACGCTTCAGCGGACTATTATGGTCCCTAAGAAGAAAATTATAAATATTAGAAATCGTATATTTGGTTGCCTAGAAGAAATTGGTTTTAGTAATAACCGTACTATATTTTTATATTATTTCTGTTCCTGTTGTTTCCGTGTACAATGAAGAATTATTCTATCTATCTATCTAGATCTATTTCCTCACAATGTTTTCCTTCACCGTCAGCGTATGGTATACAAAGCCCCGCCTCTTAGTCCACACGCAATGACTTGTCTTTCCTGTGGGATAGGCCGACTAAATCTTTCCTGTAGGATAGGCCGACTAAATCTTTCCTGTAGGATAGGCCGACTAAATCTTTCCTGTGGGATAGGCTGACTACATCTTTCCCGTGGGATAGGCCGACTAAATCTTTCCTGTGGGATAGACCGACTAAACTGTCAGGAATCGTGATGGGTTGCAAATGTGAGTAAAAGAAGGGATATTATCGAGTATCAAATAACCTGGTATTTACTTATTTTAATAGGTTTTTCCTGATAACTGTATAATCAAATTAAGGAAAAACGGTCAATAGCAAAATGAAATATAATAAATCATAAAGATTATAATATTTTTATTTTTAATGCACTAACCCGTGCTAAGGGCAAATTCAAAAACCTATTTAGAGGCTAAAAAATTCATGTGGGGACAGTGATATCGTTCCGATGTAAAACCTAACTGCAAAGTAGGTAGTCGGGGCTGTAAGTGATGCAATTTGCTTAAGCCAGATGTCGCTGCTTGTACGTAATACAGAGAATAGTGTAAAGAGGTTCGAAACACTGATGCCGGTGAGTTGCCCATTGGCTCAATTGGTAGAGCGCTGGCACGGATAGCCAGAGGTTGCGGGTTCGATTACCGGCATTGGTGAAATTTTTAGCCTCTAAATAGGTTTTTTAATCATAAAGAGCCAGAAAAATAATGTTTTTGTACCTATGAATTTAAATACTATGTTACATTAGGGACTTTTATACAGGTTGTACCTATGGTTGTTTTTAGGTATATGTACATCTGCTTAGTTTTATTTACACCCTGTAAATATTTATTAACTTTGAATTATTATTTAGTTATTACCAGGAAGGGCTGGAATGGTACGTCCCAGGCGAACATACATCGACCACATAGGGGATGTATTAGCGAAGGGGAAGATAAAAAGTACCCGGAACCGGCGTGCGTGCATGCAACGAGGAATGTTGATGAAGCGAAGGTGATCTGCCAGGATCGTGGCGAGTGGCACTCCCTGGTCTCTGCCTACCCCTCTGGGATACTGGCGTGAGGTTATGTATGTATCTTGATGGTATTATATAGAATTAACATTACATGTAACTTTGCTTTTTTATATACATGCTATACCGTAAGGCAAAATTGGTACATAGATGAAATATGGTATATTCTGTATACTTTTAGTCCGGATCTACTTACGGGTGTTGTTATATATGTCACAGTCAAAACTCTTAAACGGTCAAAATTATTTTTACTGCTAAATTCAGTCAAAAGTACTTTTGTCCAAAGCTCATATTTGAAATACCAAATGGTAAAAACACCTAAAATGATGCATCGCTCAATCTGCGACAACAAAAATATAGGTGCGACGAAGCGCGTAGCGTAGCGGAGCGCGAAGGAGCGTGCTAGGTTGAACATGTAAGACTGAAAACCAACTTGACATTGTTGGATACATATTAGAATTTTATTTTATTTTTCTGCAGTCAAAACTAGTTTTGACTGATTTTAGCAGTCAAAACTAGTTTTGACCGTTTAAGAGTTTTGACTGTAACATATACAATGTGTTGTGCTTACGCAAGTTTTAGTTCAAAAAATATATATATTCTGCTGCCCATAACATCTTTCTTAGCGTAGCGGTGGTAGCCAAGTGGGTAGAACAATGGACTCGCAAGCGGGAGACCCAGGTTCTATATCCAGTGTGGGCATGTACCAATGACTTTGTTTAATTTGAAAGTTACGTACATTTGCAAATTTGTAGTCTCGATACGACACGCTAACTGTGAAGGAAAACATTGTGAGGAAACCTGCAGATTAGTTGGCTCCGCACGCATTGACTAGTCTTTCCTGTAGGTTACGCCGACTAAGCTGTTAGCATGGTATAGGTACTGGGCAAGCCTACA
Organism: Yponomeuta sedellus; assembly: GCA_934045075.1. NCBI lineage: Eukaryota > Metazoa > Arthropoda > Insecta > Lepidoptera > Yponomeutidae > Yponomeuta > Yponomeuta sedellus. The sequence goes on along the minus strand of OW203744.1, from coordinate 16,085,078 downwards.
CAAGCACAAGTGGACGCTTCAGCCATCTAGAGTGAGTGAACGTTCCACTAGACGCTCTATAAATCGAGTCATTTCGTCGATTCAAAGGTTAAAGTTTTTTTTTGCATTTAAAAGTCCCGCTTCAGATATACTAAGCTTGCCTGAAACGGGGTTAAAAAAAATTGTTATTAGTATTTGTGCCAAAAGGGCTACTATAACATGAAGGATTATTTAGATGACAATGATTTCTGGAATTAAAGGCAGAAGGTACAAGGCATAATTTCTATGTTTTATAATAATTATGTAAACTGTGTTAATTAGGGACTTTAAAAAGACTGAGTTTGGAGTTTATTGCGTTCATTTTTCGCCAAAATTATTTAGATTTTGAAATGGACAGTTTCTGGGCTCCTTTGAATAAAACCTTTTGATTTCATTTCAGGGCACAGGGCGGTAGGTAGGTAGGTTTGAAAAAGATTCACACTTAGTTGTCAAATACAACGACAAACTTTCTGACTCGGTGAAAGCGTCTCTTTTCTCATAGTATGTATAAACCTAAAAGGAGGCGGGGATTTCTGGGCCCGATTGTAAATAGTTGAGATATAGTTTAAAAAAAGCGTTGTATTTTTCTATTTTAAAATATAAAAAAATGAGCTCAATTCACAATCTGGAAGACGAGAAATCTTAAAAATAAGTTTATGTCCCTAATAAAATAGGATACCTACCGATTACTTTAATCGATTAGTCTGCATGTATTAACCCGTGTTTATCAACTGTATTTTTAATCTGTGTCTGTGCTAAGCTAACACCTAACAGTGACAGGCGTGACAGCTCCCTGACTCAATCTGTGATCACTCGTCTTCTCGTATCGTTTAGTGCGTTTTGAGTGTGTTTTCTGTTGTTTTTGTTATTATAATTCTCCAACCAGTGCTTTCTTTTACGATCTTGCTTAACTTGTACGGACACGGATAAGTTTAGTATAAGTTTCATTGTCAGCTTGTTGCATAGCCTCACTTTTACTAAATCTCTTATAACTCTGCTCTCAGATTGCCAAAATCTGCAGAATTTTCCTAGACGGTTTGCTAATATATAAGCTCTAAATTGATATCTCTTTCACCTTTCACCACCCAGGCCCAAGAATGTATGAAAGTGTATCCGTCTCCTTTCCATACAAAATTTGACACCTACACCGGGTCAGTGTGTTACCATAATCCTAGTGCTAAATAGTGTGTTATTGTGCTGTTTACAAGGACATTTCATTGTTTTTAGGTTTGAGAGAGAAAACAAAAAAAACCATGCTAACTTGCAGAAAGAAGGAAACTTTTTATGTAAATTTTGCGTGCGTGTGTTTGTGTGTGTGTGTGCGTGTGTGCAGTATCTGGGTATGTGTGAGCGCATATTGAGAGTATTTATGGATGTGTGAAATGACGGCGGTTAATATACGGGCAGTCAAGTCTGTCCGCGATCATGCTGAGGCGCCGTTGCTGAAAAGTCAACCGTGAAACCACTTTACTGAAGCTAGTCATGGCAGTAATGAAATTATCCGGAGATTAAACTGAAAGGAGAACACTGCTCCGTCTAGCTAGGATCACTTTATGCCGCGGTGTACCTAAACAAGGTATTAATAATGGTCTGTCGGAGAGCGGTGGTGACGGAGCGGTGTAGAACGCCGGCTTCTCAATCGGGAGGTCGTGGGTTCGAACCTCGGCATGTACCAATGACTTTGTTTTCTAAGTTATGTACATTTGTGAAATTAAAGTAGCAATACTACTTGCTGACGGTGAATGGAAACATCGTAAGGAAACCCTAATGTCTGAGGTGTTAGCGTACCTCAGCGCTTGCTACGTACAATGGCCCAACTATGAGGCTAAGTGCGGAAATCTCAGGTCTAACTATGGTCTGTCAGAGTCAGAAATGAAATAATATTATCACATCACGGCCTTAAAACGGCTGTTATAAGCCCGTGACGTGAAGGGCGTCCTACAGTACGCTTGCCGAGTCGCGGTCTCCACTCAAGAACACGTTTACTCCATCGGTAGTCGGTTCTTCGCGGGATATGGCCAGCCCACTGCCTCTTTCGCTCGCTAATTCTCTGAGCTATGTCGATGACTTTGGTTCTTTGTCGGATGCATTCATTACGAGTCCTATCCTTCAGAGAAACTCCGAGCATAGCTCGCTCGCTGATAGACTTTGTCTAGACATATCTATAGCGAAATGTGAAGTGACTGTTCTCGGAAGAACAAATTTCGTCGTCAACACCGACATTTCAGACCTTTGTAGTCTTCGTAAATATTCATGGAACTTGCCATAGATTTTGCTACACGTCGCCTACCTAAAGGGTTACGTATATCGGGCTTTACGTCAGCCTCGAGTAAACAATGCATTTAAATAACAATAAATTATGATTTTACTCTTTTTGAGTGATTTTATTCTTTTTGTTGCACTAACCCGTGCTAACAGAATATAATCATGTGGGTGCAGCGATGTCATTCCGATGTAAAACCTAACTGCAAAGTAGGGACTCGGGGCTGCAAGTGATGCAAATTACTTCAGCCAGATGTCGATGCCTGTAAATAATACAGAGAATATTGTAAAGAGGTTCGAAATTTAGTTGATGCCGGTACTTGCCCATTAGCTCAGTTGGGAGAGCGCTGAAACGCCAGAGCCAGAGGTCGCCGGTTCCAGTGGAATTTTGAGCTTTTAATATATTATCGAACGATAACTTTCGTAAGCAAACAGTGATGCAGATAATTTATTTGTCAACCAAGGTAGTATACAATACATGCAAGGTCTTATTAATATCAAATGTGGGATATTAACATTAACATACAGGCACATACATTGCTTCTGGCCCCACACTAGGATACCCTGTGTCGTGGGAACCAGAAACAACGACATCACAAACATGTAAACATCCAAGACCTGGGTTTTTTTTTGTTCCCAGCCGGGATTCGAACCCGGGACCTCTTGCATGGTAGACAGACGCGCTACCGCTACGCCGCAGAGGTCGTCAAATATTAATAAGGTAAAAGCGAAATGTGTTATATATTTTAAATATTTATGTGACATATTTTAATATTTGCAAAAGATAGACAGAAAAAGAAATATAAAAAAATGGTGTAGAGGTTTGCACCGAGATTTTGAAGTCGAAAAAAACTCCTGCAAACTCGGAGTTTTTTTCGACTTCAAAAACTGTGAGAGATGTGAAATCTTTTTTGAAGTCGAAAAAAACTCCGACTAAAGCGGGATTCACACCTGCACCTTTGTCATGCCGTGCCAAAAGTATTACAGGGGCCATTTCATGAGGGCTAGTTGGACAGATAATGTTTTCGGGCAGGTACTTTTAATTATTATCAAAAATTTCAACAACGGTTCTAGTTGCTTTGCCGTCCCATCTCAAATCGCCACCCTGTATAAATGGATACGAGTTATTGGAAAGGAAACCCTTTTGTGCACGAGCCTTTACAAAGTCATAAGATCACAACCTCTACTTTACATTGTTAAAGATTGTCACTGAAGCTATGAAGAGGCAAATTGGATGCTCTGCCCTTAGAATTAAGAGTCAATTTCACCTGAAACGATGGGGCAAATTGATCTTTGCGGGAACAAATTCAATTTCTATATTTTAGTGAAGCCAGCGATTAAATCGGCCCGAAGGATGTATTCGCTCATGCCCATGTTATTTTATAACATTGTGGTTCAAGTCCCGGCTGGTGACGTTGTTTCTGGTTCCACGACACAGGGTATCCTAGTGTGGGGTTAGAAGCAATGTATGTGCCTGTATGTAAATGTTATGTTATGTTGTGTTGCGATGTTTGATATTATATTAAACATAAATTTCAGATACGAGGCGAGAGGCCCATGCAGGTTCGATTTGAAATGAAATGAAAATGAAATGAAATCAATCGATATCAGTCCTTGTATATTCCCACTGCTGGGGCACGGGTCTCTTCTTGCATCGCAGAAAAGTTAGGCCATACTCCAACACGGGATCCAAGGAGATGGTGGGGGATTGTAAGACAGTTACGGGCCTGTCAGAAGTTATCAAGCCGCCCATAAGGCCTCTGACATGGCTTAACGACTGCCATTACATGACAGCCGGCACCAACGGCTTAACGTGCCTTGCGAAGCACGGAAGCGCTCGGAAAAAATGCCACTAGCGGTAGTCACGAGATAGTCACCCATCCAGTACCTGACCGCGCCTGTTGTTGCTTAACCCAAGTGATTGATTCCAATCACTCGTTTCCGCTAGGCCACGAGCGCTTCGGTTTTATAGTTCTCTTATATTATTCCTATAGAAAGAATCATTAGGGGAGGGATATGTCCAGCAGTGTGGTGTCGGCCTAGAGAATAGCACCAACCCAAATTCTTCCCGCGGGTGTTGTAAAAGGCGGCTAAGAGACACAAACCGGGGGGTAGACTGCAGCGCTCCCTGCAGTACGATTCCACCAAACTGCTATCCCCAACCCGGATGCCCAGCGTGGGGATTATGGACACTACCCCCCAATGATGGCACAACCTTGCGCTGTGGCGCTCATTGCCGGAGGGCTATGTCCAGCAGTGGACTACATAATATAGCCTGAAGAAGAGGATATAATCAAGTTAAAACGTTATACAGTTCCGTGAGGCAATACTTTTGTTAGTATTTATTTCGTGGTAAAGCTTTTAGCGTCTTTGCTAACTGGAATGATCCTATTACTGTTTTTTTTTTTCAAAGCGACTGCTTTCCTTTCTGCTTGATTTTTGAAGCCTATTATACATACCAAGGCTCGTAAATGTTCATGGATATTATAACACACATCTCGTTAGCCCTATACTAAGTACAACTAAATGACTTGTGTTATAGGTGCTAACTCGATGATAGATTTAATACTATAAATACATAGATAACATCCAAGACCCGAGACAAACTAGAAAAGTTCGTTTCCTAGTTTGACCCGGCCGGGGATCGAACCCGAGACCTTCGGTTTTACAGTCAGCGTGCCGAACCGCTGCGCCACCGAGGCCGTCAATAGGCCGTCGTAGCCAATATACTGCCGGTTGGGGCGAAAACGTTCTGACCTGGCGACCGCGGACCGAACGACAGCGTGGGCAGGCCCTCCACAAGATGGTCAGACGACCTGGGCCCCGATTCTACTCAACAACATTACAGTTCTCAAGGAGTTCATCGGTAGTCCAATTACAAGGTTTTACGCTAGCGGTATTCCACTAAGCACAAATGTTCCATTTAACGACCAATGAACGACATGACAGGTACCGTAGAGCTACATGGAGCCACTTTCGTATGCTCTTACAAAATTACAGTTCCTTGGTAACAGTCTGGCTGTCAAATCCGTATGCTACTCCTTATTTGACGTTTCATTGAGCTATATAACTGCATGACAGCTACCTGACAGCTGCAATATTAGTATCTTTGAACAACAGTAGCTTTTTCGGTATGATTGCTCACTGGCAGTTGTGACGAAGAAGGCTAAAAAGTATTTTTTTAATAAAATTTATACTTCTTCACTCGGTTTATGATAGCGATTATCACAAATAGTCAACAGGGCGAAGCGCAGAGTACAAGAGCGCCGAAATAGACGTCGGTTTCACGCGTTTCGGCAAACGTTCCAACAATCAGAGTTCACAAAAACCTTCCGTGTTTCCAAACATGGGTTGAGGCATTTGGCGGACGAATTAATCCCATTGATACCCCAGGAGCAGAGGCAAGTCGGGATATCCCCTATAATAAAGGTATGTTACATGAGTTCAATATAAATAGTTTGAGGTGGTCGTCTCTTGGATTACTTTTTAGTAAGTTAGGTATAATCTTTCTTCTACGGACATTCATCGCTGTCTTTTCTTGTGACAGGCTTATATCAGGCCCTAGTAGGGCAGTGTCCTTCACAGTGTCAAGGTATTCGAATAAAAACATAATACTTACTTACCTACTAGATTTCTGTGGTATGCAAAAGACCTATTTTGTAATTATGTACCTAATTTCGGGACAGATAAGTAAAAAATGTGTAACTTGACACTGAAACATGTGAGTGGCACTGTTAGTTAGTTAGTTAGTTAGACCTGAGATTTCCGCACTTAGCCTCATAGTTGGGCCATTGTACGTAGCAAGCGCTGAGGTACGTTAACACTTCAGACACTAGAGTTTCCTTACGATGTTTTCCTTCACCGTCGGCGAGTAGTATTGCTAGGTACTATAATTTCACAAATGTACATAACTTAGAAAACAAAGTCATTGGTACATGCCGGGGTTTGAACCCACGAACTCCCGATTGAGAGGCCGGCGTTCTACACCGCTCCGCTACCACCGCCCTGAGTGGCACTGTACCACACATCATTGTATTGTTAAAAAAAATTACCTACTGGAGTAGAGAGAAGTGCATCTCATCAAATCGAAGTTATACAAGCTCAAGCATAAACGTGGAAAAGTTACTAAATAACTTGAATTCACTTTCAATTATTGTTTTCTTATTCTAGACAATTCGAAATTGATGGACTGCGGGGCTTTATTGATGCCATGGCATGCATCCTTCGTGCAGCACTCCGTGAAGAGCGGTTTCTCAATAGAAAGGGGTACCACTCCCCACATGTTGGATTTGTAAGTACCTAAGTATTGGCTAGTTTCCATGTAGCTATATAAAACACAATCCATGTACAGTCTATTTATTCTTACTTGTCCAATTTAGTAAACAAGATTCTACCCGTAAACTGTAACTTTTTAGTCCAAAACTGCCATATTTCCATAAATTAAGTAACTTGGAACACTCTTTTAGATAACACGCTGCCAATTTTATAAACATAGTTCATGAATTTGCGAGAAAATGTCTAGTAAGGTTAGAATCTTGTTTACTAAATTGGACAAGTAAGAATAAATAGACTGTAATGGTATATTGCCTGTTTTAGATTTGAACATTATGTGTATGCATGCCAGGACACCGTACTCTACTCATAATGCCAATCTATGGCAAAGCCACACACTCGGCCTCCACTTACATTTGAGAGAAGACTGAGAAGTGGAGTAATTCATAGATTTAGGTAAGGTTTGATAATTATTGTAAAAAGCACATATTTAAAAAACAAGTTTTATTGGTTACAACCTCACTCAAATATAAAAAAAATAGAAGTAACAATACAAAATTATTTCACATAAGTACCTAAATTGTTCAAAATTAAAAAAAGGAAGTGGCTTTCAATCAAATCAAAAGATTTATTTCAAAGTAACACCAAAACTGCAAATGAGTGTGACCCTGCTCTGACTAGCTACTGTCAGTTTCGAAACCGCTGAACAAATCCCTACTAGAATTCTTCAATTTTCAGAATTTGGAAGCTGACGCCGAGAACGTCTTGTGTGCAGAGTGTTGAGCGCAGACGCCGGGACTTATTCGAGGGTGTGGCACTGTAGCAAGTTCTTGTGGAGAGGCTGTGGAGAAAGAAATGTGACTTAAGGTGCAAATCATAGTTTATTATAACAACCAAAAAAGATTCTTCTTAAAATTGTGTTTATCTCAGTGTTGTGAATAAATATTTTATTATTCAAAATAATTTTATATTATTATCAATAACTTGGATTCCTGACTTCTAACAATATTTGATTACAAGGCATGAATTTAATGACATTATCTATGTAGCATTATTGCTATGGTACACATAATTATAGCAATAATGCTATGTATGGTATTGTTTGACAACTATTATTATTATTATACTTTAAAACATAAATAATAAATTTAAGAAAATACATGTACAAAGGCGAGCTTATCTCTGTGAGAGATTTCTTCCAACAAACCTTGGGGATTCGGAGTGGAGATGTGAAACAGGTCTATGCATGTGCACAACATACACTACACACTTACACAGATAACAAAATCCTATCAAGATAAATATCTACCCAATAAATATATAAATTATATTAATAAATTCTAATAAGTAAATGAATAAACTACATAAACCATCAAAGAAATATAAATACATACATATACAATACATAAGTAATAACCTACTAACATAAATACCTAATAAATAACTACATAGCTTCTATATATTGTCGATGTCCCAGTGGCTAACTATGAAAACAGAGGTCATCAGTTCGATTCCCATTGGGGCTCGCTATGTATTTATAGAATTGAGAATTTCGCTAAGTTAAAACTCAACTGTAGTGCTGTCTCTAAGAATTTCTCAGCAAAGTATTTACTGAGTGTATTTCTCAATTCAGGAACCAGCCTTTAGACACATACATGGCCTCAACATAACATAATACTCACTTCTGGATCCCGGACAGGTAAGCATGTATTTATATAAACAAATTTTGTTTATAAATGCAGATTGTTTCGTAGCAATCTTGGCTCTTTGCCTCCACAAGCGTGAGCCTTCCATTGGGAGTGGAAGTCAATGACCCAATCAGTGGAGACCCCTGCCATGCTGAAGATGAAGACGGTTCTCTGAAAGAAGTTATATTTGTGACTATAATACACACATTTTAAAGAAGGATTTCTTTATCCAATGTTTATCCAATGAAGTGATCACACCTAGAACTTATATAAGTTCTAACAGTTAATATTGATGTGATGTATATACATCACATCAATATTAACTGTTACCACATAGGATTGTTATATTTAGCTTCGTAAATAAGCACGAAAATTACTACATTGTGGTACTAGTACCCTTTGTCTACATTCATATTGCTTGCAGTGGCTGGATGAGGATGGCGGAGGACCTATGCCTCGCAGTGAACGAGAACGGGCTGGATGATTGATGTCCACAGTAAAGAAACAGTGGCTATGATAATTACATAGATATATAGAAAATTCTTTATTGCACACCAGTAATTTACAGAGATAAATAGTGATACATATTTTCCAGTACCATGCTGGAATCCAACGGGGTGTTATAAGGATAAGGACCACATCAATGTTTCTTTTACACTCACCAAAGCCTGCATACAAAGAAGTCTCGATGACACGACTTTCATTCGTTCGGTATTGGCTTCGTTCCTTACATTTCATGCCGATTTCGATGCTCAATTAATACACAAACACTTCATTTTCACTTTGTACACTAACGAAAGGTTTGATAAGAAGAGTTTAATAACTGAAACTTTATTTTAACCGACATATGTCACAAATTAGAAATCGTCGTAGGTACGAATTACGATGTCTACTTCACACAGACTAAATTTGTCAAACTAATAGTGTTGCCAGTCTGTGCTTACCATTTAGTACGCCGGTATGCTTGAAAAGGTATACGGTTTGGAGTTAAAAGTTATACGATACGATATTTTATATAAATGAAATAATTAATATTACTTACTTCGGAGCTGGAATTATTGTAGCTCGATTGTAAATAAGCTAAGATAATAGTTTATTTTTCTGTCCACAAATTACATTCGTATTCAAAATAACATTGGATACATAATACAATACAACAGAATGCACTATTTGTGGAAAGACTGGAGCCTAAACTAGATTAAAAGATCTGTATCTTAGGTTTCCAGGCCTCCCGGTCTACAAAAGAACGGTATTATATTCGACGCATCATCAGCATAAGGTGTTAAGTATACAAAAGTTAGTATAAAAAATGACAGATGTTTGCAAAACTTATATAAAAGAGACTAAAATGTACGTGTATATAACTGTGTGTGCATGTGTGTGTCTGCTAAGCCCTACGACCGGAGTCTTGGATTCGGGTTTCAACCACTGAGCAGAGGGTGTGTGAAAAGGTAGGATGAGTGTATATTTGTGCATTATGGCAGTGATGTGTGTTAAAAGTTTGTACTAGGAAGTCTAACGGAAGGTGAGAAGTAAAATGAGCTATTATCACATCAATTTCAAAAATGTTCGATCATAAGAAAGAGTGTTTAAGTATGCTGTTAATTTCTGTTTCAGTTCATATTTGGTAAGATCAAATATATTTAATCAAATATTTCGCCCAAACTTCGGTCAAGTGCGTGTCGGGCCACGCGCATCATAGGATTCCGTAGAACTACTTGCGCCTCCTTATTACAAATTTTTCGTACTAATTCTATTGAAGTTTATTTAAATTTCAATAGAATTAGTACGAAATCTTCCTTTTTTTACGTTTGTAGACTATATTATATACTAGTTACTAGTTTGTAGACTTACTCGTTATCTTGTAAAGCCTATGTAGTATATTCCGGTTACTTTAGGCCGTACACACCATACACTTTGAACCTACATGAAATGCTGAAATATCTAATTTACACAGTGTGGAATTGGCCGTCTTATCGCTGCGAGCTATCTCTTCCAGACAGCCTTAAGATGAATAGGATTAAAAAACAAAGAGAGTAGGTAGACTCTGCTGCGTATTTTGTACAGAAGTCGGATTTTATTTTAATATTTTGTATAGAATCAGGCGTTACTTTGCGGAAATCCATAATAGTGTCTTCCCACTTTTTTCCCACTTTTTCTTGAAAGTGGGAGGGAGGGCGGTGCATTAGCTAACCGCATGGTGCTTGTGGGATTTTTGGCGGAATTCAGCAAAGTAATTTTAACTTTTTAATGCTTTTAATATTTTAATTTTTTAAAATAGACAATGTGGCTTTAATAACTATTGCATGTAGTATATTTTTTACTAAGGGAATAATAACCACGACAGTAAATTGTGTATTTTGACTTATATTCTGGTTTAATAAGTGCAACGGTACCTTACACTTATAGGTGTTATTGGTCTATTCTACATCTGGCTCTTGATTTTTCTTGGGTTTGCTACCCTAGGAAACTACATATTTCAACTTAAATTCCGGATTTCTAGGTTCAACGTCGTAACAATGTCGAACAGACATAGAGAATGTCAATGAATACTGAATGAAAGTATTTGATGAACAAAGTGTTTCTTACATCAAAACATAACTTAATTTTTTTGCCTTAAAATTTGAAGTTCTCAATTTCCATCTCAGAGTCTTCATCAGAACATTACCAGATTACCCTGGGACAAATTTTACGCTATATTTTCTGAAACATAATAAGCATATTACTAATGGATGGGCCTCATTACGCCTTTTCTTCATATCTGAAAGTCTTCATTAGATCTTCACCAAATTAAAATGAAACTAATGGGATGATATACCCAGTCGAACAAAATAAAATTTATCCAAATTGGTTAATATTTGACGAGGATATGCGAAAAAATAGTAAAAAAAGGAATATATGCATCGAACTGATAACCTCCTTGTTTAATCTCTATAAGGACTTAATAGTTTACTATAATTTATTTATCTCTTGTCGCGCTCTCATATCTCTTTCTTTCTGACCCTTGGACTGACCGACCGGTAGAGGGCGCTGCCAAAGCGTGTGTGACACTTCGTCTGGTACGCTGTTGAAAACAGTCAACCTAACCTAAAGAGTGAGAAGAAAGTGCCGGATTCTTCCTGTTTATTGTGTTATCTACGAGAACAGTACTTTCTTGTGTGTTGTGTATTGTGTCTGCTTCGTGGTGTCAAATTCCTGGCCACCTAGACGGCCCAGGAGCCCTGGATTGCCGACCTCGTGCCAAACTGACTATCACACAGGTACCTATCGCCTATATCTACCACCGACTTACTGTTTTGTTTATTAGTTTACTGTCCCATTTAAATTGTTCCCCCTTGTAAACGAATTAGTTGCCGAACCCCCCTTTAATTCCTATACACTCCTCCTTTTTTGAAGTCGGTTAAAAATACTTTATTTTATTTATTTAGAACTAAACACGACTTGTGCTATGCTTACTGTATGTCGTATGTTAGATATTGATATTAATGAAAAAGTCTTGCTTGAAACGTTGCGTTAGATACTTTCGGAAACAAACCATTTTTATGACTAAAAATATTCGAAAATGGAGTAGTTTGTACCTAAAGCTACAGTGAGGGCGGTCGCACAAAAAAGTTACTGGCGAAAGCCAAATAGTACGGTTTTTGTATTAAAATTTACGATCTGGCAACATACTTAACAATTGATGGTCAAGTGATACTGTACAGATTAGTTTGCTTGTTTTTTACGCTTGAATTTGGATAACTTCACAAACAGCCAAATTTCTAACAAATAAATACAATTTTGATAGCTTTGTTGTGATTAAAACCCTCTAAAGATTGCGAAGTTATAAAAAACTGAAATATAAGTGATTTATTGCAGATACAATCCTTACAAGCAACGTTTTTGTGCTCCGAATATTAAGGTAGAATTTCCAGTTCACAAAGTGGCAATACCGGTTGACCGACCGAGTAGCACAGTGAAACTGCATGAGTATGACAAGAGCATGACAAGGTTCATACAGCGACAGGGCCAGAGTAATGCATGTAAAAGGTAGTAGAATACGGTTGTTGTAATGTCATGCGTTGGCATTACTCTTGTCATGCCATTGCTCGAACATTGTTTGTCATTTAAGAGAATCGACGCCCTGGTTACGGTGGTTTGGAGTCGCTGGATGCGGACGGCACAAGACCGTGAAGCTTGGGAAACCATGAGGGAGGCCTTTGTCCTGCAGTGGGCGTCAAATGGCTGACGATGATGATACGTCCTACTGGAAGGCACAGGCTTTCTCTCAGCGAAAGAATATGGGCTTAATTAGCTCGCGTTCCACCGCGGATTGGCAATTTCAAGCGCCGAGGTACTTAATGCACTAACTCTTTTTTTAAGGACAATTTTAAAAACCTATTAAGAGGGTAAAAAAAGAAATAAAGAGGTTAGTGCACAAAAAAAAAAGAATATACCTAATTATGTGGGTACAGCGATATCATTCCGATGTAAAACCTAACTGCAAAGTAGGTTACTCGGGGCTGCAAGTCATGCAAATTACTTCAGCCAGATGTCGCTGCCCGTACGTAATACGGAGAGTATTGTGAAGAGGTTCGAAATTTTACTGATGGCGGTGAGTCGCCCATTAGCTCAGCTGGAATAGCGCTGGCACGGATAGCCAGAGGTCGCGGGTTCGAATCCCGGCATGGGTGGAATTTTTAGCCTCTAAATAGGTTTTTAAAGTATGTATTATTCGAAAACCTCTGAAATGATTTTGTTAGTTTGAACATCTACTTTCTTCTTAATGTTTCAGTCCATCCAAAGGTAGTCTGGAAGAAATCAGTTTTACGATAAGGCCGCCGTCAGTACTATAGGGTTAGGAAATATCTGTGTTATATGTTTTTTTATGAACATTAGCGTGTTATCTATCTCTCTATCCACTTAAACGTCTACGTAACTACAGCTACATAAAAAAAAGTAGCGTTGTACGTCTACGTACTCGTAACTATAGTTACTTCGCGGACTGCCGTCAGTAAAATCGATTTTTTTGAATGAAAACTTTCAAATAACTTCTCGAATCGGCTGTTACAATAATCTGTGGTAAATTATTCGTTCAATTGATGCTTGATTTCATAGCCAAGTCTCCGAATAAAAAAAAATTAATTTCACTATAAAATGTTACTTGGAGCCGTAATTTTTACTTTATCTGTTAGTGCATTTCATAAGCTATTTGGAAGTATACTTTATTTTGTGGTAGCTGCAGCAGTTCTATAGTTATTACAGTTTTTCTAACAATGGTACTGTGCAAAAATGTGCAAAAATGTCGCAAAAATGTAATTCGCGAGCGCGGACGGTTAAGGCTTCCGTGTCCGCGCGACCCGGACGTTTAAGTGGCTATTATGTTCACAGCTCAATATTCTCCTTAAAACACCCTTAAAAGCATTTCGGCCAATCCCACAAAGCTTTCGTCTCCAAAAAGACACTATACTTACACACAAATAATACCCAAAAGCCTCAGGAAACTGCAACCAACTCAACTTGACCTCTCCGAAGTGCGGCCCAGCTGCTGAAGAGCAGTCACAGACAAAGTGGTTTTGAGGGCTGGGTAACTTTAGGGAACGTAGGTTATTGTGGTCACTGGGTAGTTGATAACTGGAGGACGCTACATCCAATGAAGTTATCGAGGCTTTGTGGATATAAAACATGTAGAAGATTGACAGGCCCTGATTTGCAAGCCACGTTAAGGCGTCGGTGCCGGATGTCATATAATAGCAGTCTTTAAGCCATGCCAGATGCCTTATGGGCGGCTTGATAACTTTTGACAGTAGAGCCCGCCACAGTCTTACAAGCCTCCACTATTATATTCTTTTTTTTCACCGTAGCACGGGAAGGACAATTTTTAAAAACCTATTTAGAGGCTAAAAATTGCACCCATGCCGGGACTCGAACCAATTTTTAGCCTCTAAATAGGTTTTAAAAATTGTCCTTAGCACGGCTTAGTGCATTAAAAAAAAAGAATATAATCATGTAGGTAAAGCGATATCATTCCGATGTAAAACCTAACTGCAAAGTAAGGTAGCACTTCAGCCAGATGTCGCTGCTGTATGTAATACAGAGAATATTGTAAAGAGGTTCGAAATTTCACTGATGCCGATGAGTCGCCCATTAGCTCAGTTGGGAGAGCGCTGGCGCTCTTTTAGGTTTTAGCTAATTTTTGCCTCTAAATTACTAAAAAGCTATTTAGAGGCTAAAAATTCCACCCATGCCGGACTCGAAGCCGCGACCTCTGGCTAATCGTGCCTGCGCTCTCCCAAATGAGCTAATGGGCGACTTACCGGCGTCACAGAAATTTCGAACCTCTTTACAATACACTGCATTACGTACAGGGGTTAGTGCATTAAAATAATATAATCGTCTGAGGTGTTTAAACACCTTCTGGCTTAAGCCAGATGTCGATGCCTGTACGTAATACAGAGAATAATGTAAAGAGATTCGAAATTTCACTGATGCCGGTGAGTCGCCCATTGGCTCAATTGGTAGAGCGCTGGCACGGATAGCCAGAAGTTGCGGGTTCGAATCCCGGCATGGGTGAAATTTTTAACCTCTAAATAGGTTTTTAAATTTTCTTCCCTATTTTAAGAAGTTATGTAAATAAAGTGTCTTATTAGTTCCGATATTTCTATTACACGAATATATCCGATGCTATCCGATTGTAGCCGAGGTATATTCTAAAAGCTGACACTACACTGTACACTCTACACAGTATAGCTTTGGAGTAGACTCATTTTGTATTGTTGATATGTGATGTATTGTAGGAATGGAGAATTGGTTTGCAATATAACCTAAGAAGGTACTCAAATGTAACAAATATTTGATTTATGGCCTCTCCAGTTTATTGCAAAACTAGCCAACTTATTTCATTTCATTTATTCAGTGTCGTCATGAACAATCCGCTATTTGACTCTCTTTCCAAGTAAGTGTTAAATGGTAAATATCTCTTCCATTAGACCAAAAAATATTTTAGTATATTTTTGAGGACCTAAAAGTAACATTAAAATATATTTTAAAACTTTGCTTTGCTAAACAGCCAAAAACGCGGTCAGGCATTTTTGTCTGTGGTTTGAAGACCTGAAAACTTGTTAAACATAGTTTGACGTTCAATATCTGTAAGTGATCTCTAGCCAAAGTGACAAGAAGAACAAGAAGCGCTCGTGGCCTAGTCGAACCGAGTGATTGGAATCAATCACATGGTTAAGTAACAACCGGCGCGGTCAGGTGCGGGATGGGTGACCGTCCCGCGACCACCGAAACTGACATTTTTTTCCGCGCGCTTCCGTGCTTCGCAAGGTACGTTAAGCCGTTGGTGCCGGTTGTCATGTAATGGCAGTCGTTAAGCCATGTCAGAGGCCTTATGAGCGGCTTGATAACTTCTGACAGTAAGGCCCGCCACTGTCTTACAATCCTCCACCAACCCGGACTTGGCCCCCGTGGTGGACATTTGCGAATTCGTAGTCTCAATACCTATTATAATATATTCCATTTATTAATTCAATTCATTTATTTATTGCAGTCATGTTGTACAGAGGATTGCATTATTATAAAACATAAAGCATACATAATTCCATTTAGGCGCAGCAATATTGTTGGCAACTTAACACTAATTCTCTGTAATCGATATTGTAAACTAGCAACATTCCTAGTGGGCGGGACACTTGGCCAGGCGGAATGATGGCAGATGGACGAAGGCAGTGACAGAGTGGCGGCCGTGGGAGGGGGAACGGTCGGTGGGCAGGCCAGCAGCCCGATGGTCAGATGAGCTAAGTAAAGTGGCCGGCAAACAGTGGATGAGACTAGCGCGAGACCGTGCTGGCTGGCGTGGAAATGAAGAGGCCTATACCCAGCAGTGGGGTTTACCGGGCTGATGATGATTAACTTTCCTAGCTTGCTCAAATTATCTGTCTAAACGTGTAATTGCTCTTGCTAATAAAATCAGTTTTTTTTGTTATAATAAACACCAGACCTTCAATCATTGCCAAAATTCCTACAAATATAACGTACAAGCTTATAATTTTTATATTAATTTTAATTGCATTATAAGTCTCAATAATAAACGAAATAAGTTACCAATGATGAAATAGCATAAAATGTTATCAAGTGACTGTAATAGTTTTACGATAACAGTATAATTATTTTTTAATACAGTTGCTCAAAAAGTGGCGTGTTACAGGGACGTACAGCGTGCGGGATGTGGGCTATTATACACTCGTGCTTTTTTTTACCTTTCCCGCACTCGTGCGTTTTCTTTTCCAACTGTCAAATGTCTATTAAAAAGAAAAACCAACCATGAAGTTTTTATAAAAAAAAAATCATATAAGTTTTTATGAGCTACTAATTTGTTTCAATATCAGATTTAATGATTTGATTGAATGAGTTAAGTTAGGTTTCATTTCATCTCATTAAATTTCATTTTCATTTCATATCAATAAAAAAATTCTACTGAAGACTTGGCTGTATGGGCATAGTTCTTTTTGCCTACTAGAATGGGTGAAGAAAAAAAAATCTCTGCTTATATTTTTTTACGGTTGGCGCCATTTTCCAAATAATTTTTCTTCATTAAATTGCTTATTTTTTTCGCAACTGTATTAAAAATAGTCGTTCAGTACACGTGCGGAACCGTCATTGAAACTTGTTCCGACTGTCAACCCTTGCCTTCGGCTGCGCCTCGGCTTGGGTAGACATTTGTCGGAACACTTTGCATGACAGCCTTTCCGCACTTTTAATGAAATATACTATTAATAAGATTACTGGCTTCCATAATCCCTCATTATCATCATGATCCCACCGGTACCCAGTGCTATGTAAAGGCCGTTTCCCTCAAATGCCATCTTTCATCTCATATATAATTCATGTTTACCTAAATAATTATAACAGTCATTTTAAAAGCACCTAAAATTTAACTACAAATCCGCATAAGCGATATTGACTAATCGTTTCACGTTTGGTGAATTTATTAATTTTTTTCCTCTAAATTATGATAAAAATATCAACATTTTGTTCTGAAATCCTAACAAATCGTAATCAACGATCTGAAATTGCATGACAAGGTGATTGATTTGATAAAACGCGACACCTAATTACTGTTTTTAACTAACCAAATTTCGATGGACATTTTGCGTGACAAAACCAAATTAATTAACTTCATTTAATCACAGTATTTGTGTTGTGATAAATATTTATACTGATTCTGATCTGATTAAGTTCCGAATGCAACAATCTGATTCGTAATTATACCTATTTACCTCAGAACACAAAAATAAGTTTACATACATAACCTCACGCCTGTATCCCAGAGGGGTAGGCAGAGGCCAGGGACTGCCACTTGCCACGATCCTGACAGATCACCTTCGCTTCATCAACGTTCATAAGTAGTTGTATGCACGCACGCCGCTTCCGGGTACTTTTTATCTTTACATCCCCTATTTAGTTGATGTATATCTGCCTGGGACGTCTCTTACCAGGGAACCTTCCCCCTTCCCTTCCACTCACATTCGCAGAATATAGTTGGTTCGTCAATCTTTCTTCCTTCATCCTCTCCACATGTCCAAACCAACGCAACATTCCTTTCTCAGTTCTAGTCACTACATCCTCTTTCAGTCCACAAGGTTCTCTAATCAGACTATTGCGTATCCTGTCATTCAAAGTAACACTACAAATACGTCTCAAGGATCTCATTTCAACTGTATTAATTCTACTTTCTTGCTTCTTTTGCCACTCTTGTTTTATACCTATTTAACAAATTAAAATTGATATGTATCCTATTTAAGTCTCACAGCAGTACATATAGACCTTCTCTAAAAAAGAGAGAGCGGCGGGCATAATAACCACGCGTGCCCCGCGGTGGGCACGCGTGGTTATTATGCCCGCCGCTTAGCGATTAGCGATTTCAGACAGCAGGTACCTATCCTCACTATGCTTTCATTACGATTGAATGAAAATACTAATAAATTAATCTAACGACCTGCAGGCTTGCTTAGCGTGTAGACGGAATAGTCTGTGGTGCCCCAGGACAGGAAACTTTGAAGTGAATTTGAGGACTTACAGCGATTTCGCACTGCGTCCGATCCGAATCTGATCCAAGTCCGCGAAAATAGGTTTAGGTTTAAAGTATTTATTTCTCATAAGAACGATTTAACATTTCATTCACTTAAAAATACATCGTCTCGGCAAACGTAGTGTAGGACGCCCTCCGACTAGGTGGGAAATGCCCTCCGACTAGGCGATCTGCGAAAAACTGCAGGGAGATGCTGGATGCGGTAAGTTGAAGACAGGGCGCTATGACGCTCATTAGGGGAGGGCTATGTCCAGCAGTAGACTAATATAGCCTGAAGAAGAAGCAGAAGAATACAAATAATAACATGGCGATAACAAAGGCGACCTTAACCCTGCAAGAGATTTATTTACAGGCAACCAAGAAAGTTGCCTATTTGAGATCTAATAAACTCCATGCAACCGTTATCTATGGTTTTTACATGATAAACTCATTCAATCCATCCGTCCGTACACCTATTCATTCATTCATTCTCTCACTCACACACTCACTTATTCACTCACTCACTTACTGTCTCACTCACTCACTCACTCACTCACTCACTCACTCACTCACTCACTCACTCACTCACTCACTCACTCACCAATCACTCACTCACTGTCATTTCATTTGGACTTTTTTGCATCTACGTAATGAGATGATTTATACAGCGTCCAGTGGCATCTTTACTCACACTAGATGGGTGAAGGGACTACTCCGACGCTGTAGTGCCTGGGACATGGTTTTATAGATGGTGTAGGCTTGCCCAGCACCTATACCATCTTGACAGCTTAGTCGGCCTAGCCCACAGGAAAGACTAGTCAATACGTGCGGAGCCAACCAAGCGGCGGGTTTCCTCACGATGTTTTCCTTCACAGTTAGCGTGTGGTATTGCGACTACAAATTCGCAAATGTAAGATAAGATAAGAATATTCTTTATTGTACACCAGAGCACATATTATAAAACATGTAAAAATTTACGTAACTTTGAAATTTAACAAAGTCATTGGTATAGTATTTTCTAAGGTTAACACGAGCAGTAGAAAACTGTTTTTACATTTTGGAACGTAACTTCATAATTAACTTTTGTAATTTTCGCCGAGGGTAGTAAACTAACCGTTAATGCTTTCTAAAAGACGCCTGTCACCTCAGTCATCCGGGACCACGGGGCACCTGAAAAAGTGCCGAAACGTTGGACAATTGTAAAAATGTAATAAACGAGCATAAATCCGTGTAAAAACAGTTTTAATAAAGTCATTGGTACATGCCCGCACTCGAGATCGAACCTAGGGCTCTCGCTTGCGAGTCCATGGTTCTACCCACTGAACTACCACCGCTCTAACTCACTCACTAACTCTCCAATGAATTATTTGGTTCGTTCGTTCATTTATTCATTCATTCATTCAATTATGGTGAAATATGACAGGTAGGTCGTCCAATCTAATCACTGACTACATTCGCTTTCAACGCTTACCTTTACCTGCAACTCTGAGGACACGACTCTGCAAAAATTGTACGGAAAATAAGAGTATGTAGGTAAATCATCGAAATATCCTATAAAACGGGAGCATCGTCCACGGCGGATGTTACATCCAATATTTTTAAGTTACATTCCACCCCGTTGTGTCAACTTACGCAAATAACTTCGGAGCTGCGAATTGCTGTGAAGATGAAATATTTTTGAACTAAAACTTTTGTGTGCACTCCCGATAAGCAAAAATTACGTTATTTAAGGAATATTGCCAATCTTTTACACCAGCAGCCTGTGGGTAAAGTATACGCAGAGGGCTTGCAGCGCCATGCGCGTCCAATATAACAATGGCTTTAGGGTGCTACTGGGGCTGCCACGTTTTTGTAGTGCGTCGGAAATGTTCGCAGAAGGTCGAACGGATGGCTTCCATCCCTAATGCGTAGAGTGCGGGCCAGACCCAGTGTCCCCCTGAAGATCATTGCCGGTCGTGTAGACGGCCCTATACTGAAGCACTGGGTGGGGTTGCACATTGTGGCCCCCAGCCCCGCCATAAGACAGGTAGGTACAGTGCTACACAATAAATAAGTCAGGTGGATGTACCGAAGCACTGGGTGGGGTTGCACATTGTGGCCCCCAGCCCCGCCATAAGACAGGTAGGTACAGTGCTACACAATAAATAAGTCAGGTGGATGTACCGAAGCACTGGGTGGGGTTGCACATTGTGGCCCCCAGCCCCGCCATAAGACAGGTAGGTACAGTGCTACACAAGAAATAAGTCAGGCGGATGTACCTGCGCAGATGATCAAATTTTGGATGTGCGGCAAGTTGATCGACCAATCAGATAGTTTCATTTTATGGCAGGCCGCGCGCCTTTGTTGCTATTGGTTGATTCAACGTCATTGATGCAGGTGACTATTAGTTTGGCAATATTAGCGTGAGCGAAAACGGTAGCGCTACTGCGGCAATCAATTCTGCACCTTAACCGTATCGGTTAAAGATCATGTCGAATGTACTTATAGCTTCGGGAACTTTAATTACACTTCTTCCTAGTCTGCGCGAAGGTAGATTCCCGAAGGGACTTTTATGATGTGTAGTACTGTACTAAATGATACCTCATCTGTCCCCGAAAATGCTACTTAACATTAAGTACGTCTTTGTGTCAAATACTTGGTGTTTTGTGCGATATTTATTTTTTAATAATATTTACATACGGGCACATACATTACTTCTGGCCCCACACTAGGATACCCTGTGTTGTGGAAACCACAAACAACGACATTACAAACATGTAAACATCCAAGACCTGGGGTTTCTTCTGTCCCCAGCCGGGGTTCTGACCCGGGATCTCTTGCATGGTAGGTAGACGCTATACCGCTGCAATTAATAATGAATAGAAGTATTATGCTTTCTAAACCCTCCGTCACAAAATATCCGTTTTACAAAACTACTTCTCAGGATGTCTATTGCGCAAAATGTCCCCTTCAAAGAATACCATTTCACAAAAAAAAAAAATCTTCAAACTAGTACTTTTACACACCATCTTTTGTTTTGTCTACGCCGTAGACTCTACGGCATATATGTGGCCTGCCCATTTTCACTTCTTACGAGCAATCACTTTGGCTGTCGGTTAGTTTCGTTACACTTCTTCCTAGTCTGCGCGAACGTAGATTCCCGAAGAGTCTTTTATGAAGTTTTTTTCTCATTGTCATTGTCATTGTCACTCGCACCTCTCATATTAATTTTAAGTGCTTAGTTATGTTTTAGTTTAGTTTTATATAGGTACCTAATACTAACTTGTGATAAATGTACTAACTTTTATGTAAACGATTTCTCATTAAAATTAAGTAAGTCAAACGCTTTAGTGCGGCTTGAAAAGTTCTGACAGTAAGACCAGGCACTAGTCTCGCAAGCTCCACCTTGTGTCTGAGGTGTTCCTACTTAAGATTATAATGGTGTGATCCCAATGGAAAAAATCTAAAAAAAACCTATCTAGAGGCTAAATATTCCACCCTTGCCGGACTCGAATTCGCGACCTCTGGCTAACCATGCCAGCGCTCTCCCAACTGAGCTAATGGGCGATTTACCGGCATGAGTGAAATTTCGAACCTCTTTACAATACCCTCTGTATTACTTACAGGCAGCAGCATCTGGCTGAAGTAATTTGCATCACGTGCAGCCCCGAGTAACTACTTTGCAGTTAGGTTTTTAGATCGGAATATCGCTGTACTCACATGATTATATTCTTTTTAATGCACTAACCCGTGCTTAGGACAATTTTAAAAACCTACTTAGAGGCTAAAAAATCTAATCAAAAATGTAATCTGTTCGGATCACATCACCCGAGTGGAATATTTTTCTTGGTTTGATATGATTCGTTGCGACTGTGTTCCGAGTGGACGTACCCCATAAGCTTATGGTATGGTATGGTATCAACCCTTGTAGGTCCCCACTGCTGGGGCACGGGTCCCTTCCTGCATGGCAGGAAGGTTAGGCCATACTCCACCACGGGGGCCAAGTCCGGGTTGGTGGAGGATTGCAAGACAGTGGCAGGTCTTACTGTCAGAAGTTATCAACCCGCCCGTAAGGCCTCTGACATGGCTTTACGACTGCCATTACATAACAACCGGTACCAACGGCTTAGCGTGCCTTGCGAAGCACGGAAGCGCTCGGAAAAAATGCCACTAGCGGTAGTCACCTATCCTGCACCTGACCGCGCCTGTTGTTGCCCAAGTAATTGATCCCAATCACTCGGTTCGACTAGGCCACGAGCGCTTTCCATAAGCTTACTTCATTTAAACTCTTTTGAAGTCGATCATAGCTTCATGTTCACGTTGTGTTATTGCGAGCATCGAGTCTCCCAGCTTTCCATGTACCTAGTAACGATATTGGGTGCCTGTAGTATACATCGAGACTATAGTGTATTCAGAATGCTGTAAGAAAACGACAGAAAAAAACCATAAAATTACGTTTAGTGAAACTACGCTGGCACGGTTAGCCAGAGGCCGCGGGTTCGATTCCCGGCATGGATGGAATTTTAAGCCTCTAAATAGGTCTTTGAAACTACGCTGTATAAACCGTGGAATCTGTTAGACTTTTACGAAAATCTTCACAGACCGTCGTAGGAAGTGAATAGCAATAGAATAATTTAATAATAATATTTGGATTATTTTGTCACGATAATTATATGATTGCAGATGTTTTTGTCAGTTTGTGCGGTTGGATTTCTATACATACATACATAACCCCACGCCTGCATCCCAGAGGGGTAGGCAGAGACCAGGGACTGCCCTTGCCATGATCCTTAGCTTCATCAACGATCATAAGTCGTTGCATGCCCGCACGCCGGTTCCGTGTACTTTTTCCCCTTTGCTAATAAGTTCCCTATTTAGTCGATGTATGTCCGCACTCACATTTGCAATATATTTGTTTCGTCAATCTTTCTTCCTTCATCCTCTCCACATGTCCAAGCCAACGCAACATTCCTTTCTCAATTCCAGTCACTACATCCTCTTTCAGTCCACAACGTTCTCTAATCAGACTATTGCGTATCCTGTCATTTAAAGTAACACTACACCTATTTCCAAATAAAGAATAAGAAAAATTATCCCCTCTGGGATACAGGTGACGGTCTGCCGTATGATCCGGGAAGAAGGTGACTGCTCTGAATTTACTCAACGGGTCTGTAGACTGTCTGTACCCGATCACTACTTACGTGCCCGCAGCCACACATAACGATCTACACTACGCATTACACGTCACGTTATTTGGCACACTGTGCCAAATTACGGACTGCTTCTGTAAAACCATTTATTTTTGAACTAAAACTTTCGTAAGCACAACACATTGTAGACTTTTAGTCCGGATCTACTTACGGGTTTTGTTATATCGGAAGAGTTCGACCAGGTTTTGCTCCGATTCGCAGAGCTTAATCATGTTCAGCAGAGACGGAGCTCGCGTCGTCGGTTGCTCATTTATTTTTATTTTTATGTAGTCTCAATTGTGTCCCACTGCTGAGCAAAGGCCTCCTTTTTCGCCTTCCACTCCTCCCTGTTCATGGCCACCTCCTTCCAGCCCGGCAGAAAGATTGTGAGGTCGTCCCGCCATCTCCGCTTGGGTCGGCCACGTTTGCGATATCCGTCGCGCGGAACCCAGTCAGTGACGATTTTTGCCCACCTCTCTGGGCCCATGCGGCTTAGATGGCCCGCCCAATTCCACTTCAGCTTAGCGGCCGCAGCTCCAACATCGACCATTTTGGAACCATTATTCAAATAAATAAGTAATAATAATGTGCTTCGCAAGGCACGTTAAGCCGTTGGTGCCGGCTGTCATATACTGGCAGTCGTTAAGCCATGTCAGAGGACTTCTAGGCGGCTTGATAACTTCTGACAGTAAGGCCGCCTCTCGTACAATCCTCCACCATCTGGCACTTGGTCCCCGTGGTGGAGTATGGCCTAACCTTCCTGCGATGCAGGAAGAGACCCGTGCCCCAGCAGTGGGGACATACAAGGATTGATATCGGATTAATTTTATGTATGTGAATTGAGCAACCGATGCTTAAAGATGGAATCTTCACTCTGCTCTGCGCCGGATTGTTTAGAACTCTCTCAGTACAGTACAATATTGCTTTCAAACAGTAGAACCCAACTGGTCTGCAAGTGTAGATCTTTTGTCGACATGTCGACTTCTAAATTCGAGTCTCTCTACCGACCGACAGCGATTCTTTACGTTGAAATAAATTGATTTTATTTATAGTTTGTAGACTAGCGCGAGACCGTGCTGGCTAGCGTGGAAATGAGGCCTATACCCAGCAGTGGGGTTTACCGGGCTGATTATGATGATGATAGTTTGTATAATGATTTTCTTACGTATGCATTGTTCTATACGTTTTTTTAAGCAAATTGCATCACTTACAGCCCAAAGTAACTTCTTCCCACTTAGGGAAGAAAAGTTTTATACAGAGCAGTAAGTAGTATTATCCTGTGTTTTCGGCGAAAACCGAAGCCTACTCTAGAGCCCTCGGAACCTCGGGTATTACACACGAGTGTAATACTACTTCCTGCTCTAAATAAAACTTTTCTTTACTATTTTGAAAATTTTATTCGAAATTAAGTGTCATATTAGGTAGTTGCCGTATTTCTATTACACAAATATATTCGATTCTATTTGATTGTAGCCGAGGTATATTCTAAAAGCTAACAGACTTTTTTTACGTCAATAAGTTTACCTTCATTACTCACTCGACAAAGCCCCAGTTTATGGTAAACTCATAATACATGTATAAATAGAAAACGCGTCTGCTCCGATTTCAAGCTACATTGTATATTATTTTGCTAAGTTAGCCTCCAATCCTTCAACACCCGGTCTTGGCCCCGTGGTGGAGTAAGGCTTAACCTTCCTGCTATGCAGTAAGAGACCCATGCCCCAACAGTAGGGACATACAAAGGTTGATATCAAAACTTAGCCTACGTTACCACCTGCTCGACAAACCTCCAGTTTCTCGTACACTCATAATACAAATACATAATGCGTCTACTCCAAATTTAAGCCACATTGTATATTTCTTTGGGTCCATAAATTTACCTTCGTTATCTTTCACTCGATAAATCCCCTGTGTATCGTGTACATACATATAATTTATTGTATGAATCTACTGTTGACAGCTGTCATGAAGCCAAAAAAACATTTTATGTGTCTATGTATTTATCTATCCAAAAAGATGAGATCAGTGTGATTTGAAAGCTGCGGTTATGTGATTTGTAAAAAATGGCATCCATTTAGACTATTACTTTTAGCTATAGATATAAAAAATACTTAGTTGAGATGTTTCAATTAATATAATGCACACATTTTTCCAATGGACCTCGCATCCAACTTTAAATAAATAAATAATAATAATAATAATAATAATAATAATAATAATAATAATAATAATAATAATAATAATAATAATAATAATAATAATAATAATAATAATAATAATAATAATAATAATAATAATAATAATAATAATAATAATAATAATAATAATAATAATAATAATAATAATAATAATAATAATAATAATAATAATAATAATAATAATAATAATAATAATAATAATAATAATAATAATAATAATAAATAAAACTTTATTTCAGACTATGCGACCATACAGGCAGGCGGTACAATAAAATTAAATTAAAAAGAAAAGTTTTTAGAACTACTTATACAACAAAGTAGGGTCAAAGGGTGCATTAGTACTAAGATTACAAGACACTTTTATCCAACACTTGTACGTATCCGTCAAAAAGAGCCTGTCAGACAGCTCTCTTATTATTGAGTTTCCACACGTGGTAACTCTGTCCATAAATGAAGCAACGCGGAGTCTCACGATGGCATTAAACGTAAATGAAGTGACAATGTTACTTCAGAACGTGGAAAGACTCAAGAAATAAAAAGAGTAGAAAAGTTATTTCCACGAATTAAAGGCGTCAAAAATAAAGTTATTTTAATCATAAAAACTTATCAAACTTTTTTAATTTTATTATATATAATTAAAGCATCAGGCAGAATGAATAATTAAGGTACTTTAATAAAAATAAAGAGGTCCTTTATGCAAACTAATAATAACAAAAGAATGTTAACTAGTTAAAAAAATAATTAAAACTGTTTTTATACGGATTTATGCTCGTTTATTACATTTTTACAATTTTCCAACGTTTCGGCACCTGTTTTTAATTATGTCTACTGCTCGTGTTAACCTTAGAAAATACTATAGTTAAAAAAATATTTATAACTTGTACCGATTGTTCATGTAATTTTAAGCACATTTAAGGGACGCGGCCACTCAGGCACGCTTTAAGTTGTTACCCTCTTAGCTTTTTTTACTATACTGTTTATGAGGATTTTCCTGTTTTTATTTTAAATTTCATTTTAATTTACCTTCTTTAATAAAAAAAATACTACAACACATTTCTTGTTCGTCTTCAGATATTAGTCCACTGCTGGACATAGCCCTCCCCTAATGAGCGCCATAGCGCAACGTTGTGCCAGCATTGGGGGGGGGGGGGTGGGGTAATGCCCATAATCCCCACGCTGCGCATGCGCAACACATTCAGTATTTCTTAATGACCCGCGATACTCATACATAGTTATATATTGTATTAAAATTGTACCACCTTAGTTTACACCTTACACGGAATTGTACCTTAGAATAAGTAGTTTTTAAATGAAATGTGAAAATACTGTTGGAGTAACTATTAAATAAAAATAATAATAATATTCATTGCCGACAAGATCGGTAATCCTATCCTGGCGCACTGGGTTAAGCTGCATCTCGCAGGCTAGAGTCTGTCGGTGGCGTTTGTTTCATACATTGTAATTTTTTTCTACTAATAAGGAGTAAACGACGTATGGACTTTGTTGTACTAACGAATTAACTTCAATATTTTATAAAGTTTCATATTTCTATATTTACTTAAATTGCATAAAATTTTATTTTGAATATACCTATCAGATGAATTTAAATATAATTATTTCTTATTAATTGACATTGTTACTATTGATAACGTTAAATGTAATTGACTTTTTAATATTTGAAGTTGGTGTATCAATCTGTGACATGTGTTATTTCTGTGTCTTAATTATCTGTGTGAATGTGTATGGATCTCGGTCTGAAAAAAAACGTTTCATTTCATTAATTAAGGTAATTACGTTTTACCTAATAAATAATCGCGATTTGACCCGTTGAATATATAACAACACATTTAATTTTTAACTTTTCTTAACAAAAATAATCAATGATACTACAGGAAACTCGACCATAGCAGATTAAAAAGACGAAGATTGCGTCCGGGAAGTTCGTTATCAACTCTAGTATGTCCCCACTGCTGGGGCACGGGTCTCTACCTGCATCGCAGGAAGCTTAGGCCATACTCCACCACGGGGGCCAAGTCCGGGTTGGTGCAGGATTGTACGACAGTGGCGGGCCTTACTGTCAGAAGTTATCAAGCCGCCCATAAGGCCTCTGACATGGCTTAACGACTGCCATTATATGACAGCCGGCACCAACGGCTTAACGTGCCTTGCGAAGCACGGAAGCGCTCGGAAAAATGCCACTAGCGGTAGTCACAGGACGCTCACCCATCCTGTACCTGACCGCGCCTGTTGTTGCTTAACCAAGTGATTGTTTCCAATCACTCGGTTCGCCTAGGCCACGAGCGCTTCACTCCGGGAAGGAAGCAGAAAAATTGAGACATCAGAAAAAAAACAGCAAAATGCCTTGAGCAAGTCTGTAAACTAACCGAGTAGACCCAGACAGTTAACAGAGCATCAACGTCGTATTGTGCCGCTTCAATCGATGGAAATCGAACTATTGTATCCCGGGGAGATTGTTATTATGCTTATAGTACTTTTCTCGCGGGGTATTGTAAGATGTCTTTCCATAAGTGAGCTTGTGGACATTCACAGCTATGTTACAAAAGTGTATTTTAGCAATAGGGAAGACGGCAGGAGCGGCAGAAAGCGCTCGTGGCCAGCGAAACCGAGTTATTGGGATTGATGGCTTTGCTTGAGCAAAAACAGGCGCGGTCAGGTAATGGGTGGATGCCAGGAGCATGGTTCTCTTCTTGCATCGCAGAAGGTTAGGCCATACTCCACCACAAGGCCGAAGTCCGGGTTGTTGAATGATTGTAAGACAGCGGCGGGCCTTACTGTCAGAAGTTATCAAGCCGCCCATAAGGCCTCTGACATGGCTTAATGACTGCCATTACATGACAGCCGTGACCAACGGCTTAGCCTGCCTTGCAAAGCACTAAAACTCTCGGAACAAATGCCACTAGTGGTAGTGGAAGGACGGTCACCCATCCTGCGCCTGACCGCGCCTGTTCTTGCTTAACTCCAG
This sequence comes from Yponomeuta sedellus, assembly GCA_934045075.1. Classification (NCBI taxonomy): domain Eukaryota; kingdom Metazoa; phylum Arthropoda; class Insecta; order Lepidoptera; family Yponomeutidae; genus Yponomeuta; species Yponomeuta sedellus. Next base: position 16,056,438 of record OW203744.1, on the reverse strand, counting down.
TGATTGATGCCAATCACTCGATTTGACTAGACCACGAGCATTTCGGAAAATAATATAATCGTGTTATTTACAGAAACTGGTTTTACCTAGTGTTGGGCCCATCAGACACATTATCTGTCAATCACCTTTATGAAATAAATAGGTTTTACTTTTTTTAACTCAATTAACACCTATAAAAATGGTCTGTGGTGAAGATTTTACAAGGAAATGACGTAACCACCGATTACCTTAATGCAAAACTAGCTGAGACCCGCGGTTTATCGATTTTCTCGTGGGAATGAGATATTTTCACGCAGTAAAACGTAACCTACGTGTTAATCCAGGTGGTCAACTAACTTCATACCAAATTTTATTGAAATCGCTCCAGCCGTTTAGACGCGAAGAAGTAACAAACATACACAACACAAAACTTTCGCCTTTATACTCGTAATATTAGTGTGGTGTGTTGTAGTGTGGTGATTATATTGTGTGTGTATGTGTGTGTGTGTGAGGGTGTGTTTGTGTGTGTGTGTATAATAGGCTCATTTGCAGAGGAGTTGCCGAAACTCAAGCCGTCACTACAATACCAAAAAACAATAAAGATTATTCTTGTTCGTGTTCTTGAGTGGAGACCGCGACTCGGCAAACGTAGTGTAGGACGCCCTCCGACCAGGTGGGATGACGATTTGCGAAAAGCTGCCAGCAGATGCTGGATGCGGCAAGCTGAAGACAGGGCGGTATGGCGCTCATTAGAGGAGGGCTATGTCCAGCAGTGGACTAATATAGCCTGAAGAAAAAGAAAGAAGAATACAGATTAATTAACTGCCTTTCAGAAGTGGTCTCGAAGAATTGCGTTTTTAGAAATAAGGCCGTATGGTATTATGAGTACCTATGTCCTTTTGGAAAGGGTCGGGACGAAATATCGGCCGATGTTGTCTTACCAAGGTTTGACATGAAAAGGGCGAGGAGAGATTAGAAGTTTTTCGTTATTTCGGAGTCACAGATTTAAAAGGTCAATGTAGTTTTAGGGTTCCTTACACGGAAGGTGCCAACGGAAACCTCTAGCTTAGCTGAACCGTTTGTCAGTTTAATTTTTTTTTTATGTTCATGGACATATTACACAGATCTCGTTAGCCCTATACTAAGAACAACTAAATTTCTTGTGTTATAGGTGCTAATTCGAAGGTAGATTTAATACAATAAATACATAGATAACATCCAAGACCCGAGACAAACTGGAAAAGTTCGTTTCCTAGTTTGATTTATATACGTACCTATATTTTGTAATTGTAATAGGTAGCTTGCTTATTTTAAAAAAGCTATTTAGAAGCTAAAAATTCCACCCAAGCCGGGATTCAAACCCGCGACCTCTGGCTATCCGTGCCAGCGCTCTTTCCAACTGAGCTAACTCACCGGCATCAGTGAAATTTCGAACCTCTATACTATTCTCTGTATTACGTACAGGCAGCGACATCTGGCTGAAGTAAATTGCATCACTTACAGCCCCGATTAACTACTTTGCAGTTAGGTTTTTTGTAATAGGTAGTTTGTTTATTACCAAATAGATAACCAATAATAACATTGAAGTACTTTGACACAACACAATCACTTATCCTGCCTCCAGAAAGCATTCCAAAGTTTTAATTAAGAGGAGTCCCATAACCTCTCCACTTGCCACGATCCTGATAGATCTCTTCTCTTCATTAACATCCATTACTCGTTGCATGCTTGATTGCTGGTATCTCGCTAATATTTTAAATATGTTCCAATATTTTAAACAATAGCAAAGACCATATTTTAAATCGCTTCCAATAATCCAATGATTAAATTTCACTTCAATAAAACTCAATTACAGGGACCTCCATACAGCAATCTTCAAACACCAAATTCTGTCGAAATCCTGTCTTTTGTGGTACTCCTAACAATTAATTGAACATCAATGGATAGTACTGAAGAATTTTTTTTTATTAATTTTAACAAGTTGTGTATCTTGTCACGTTGTGCTATCATAGGGGGTAACGCCCATAATCCCCACGCTGGGCATGCGGGCTGCGGATCGCAGCTCGGTGGAATTGTGGCGCTCTTTAGGGGAGGGCTATGTCCAGCAGTGGACTAGTATAGCCTGACGACTACGACGACATGTATCCTGTAGTATAACAATGATGATGCCTACCGTGACCTCTCTCTCTCTTCAGGCTAATTAGTCCACTGCTGGACATAGCTCTCCCCTAATGAGCGCCACAGTGCAAGGTTGCGCCATCATTAGGGGTAATGCCCATAATCCCCACGCTGGGCATGCGGGTTGGGGATCGCAGTTTGGTGGAATTGTACCATGACCTGGATAGGTCATGGTACAATTCAAATAAATATTTGCACATGGATATGTGCAAATATTTTTTGCGTGAGCTCTGGTGACCTATAGAAAAAGAAGATGATTTTAGTCTTGAAGACTCAGTCACAGACGTGTTACAGCACAGTTGCCCATTCGGTTCCAGAATTATTAAAAAAGTGTGAATATGTGCTATGACCAGCAGTGGACTAGTATACCCTGACAACGAATATGTGCTAGACCCAAAGCCCACGGCGCCTTAAAAAGGTGATTCACCCCCGCGTATGCATAGTTTCTGCAAGATTGGGAGTGAAACATATGGTATGCAGCAGCGCGTTTGCATCGCTTCTCAAAGATGTTCCAAAATGGAACTAAAAGCGCGTATAAGAATCATCGCGAGTGATGGCTCTTAGATCCTGCTTTGTTTAGATCCCGAAGTGAATGAAAGAACATATTTTTTTTGTAAACGTGTTTGATTAACTTCTGACAGTATGACCTGCCACTGTCTTACAATCCTCGACCAACCCGGACTTACCCCCGTGCTGGAGTATGGCCTAATCTTCCTGCGATGCAGAAAAAGAACCGTGCCCCAGCAATGGGGTTGATACCCGGGGTATCACCCCCACTCATTATATACAAGGGTTGATATCAAAACGTGTTTGGAATATATGTGCCGTAACGAAACCGGCAGTGTGCGAGTGTATCTCACACATGGCTGGTGTTTGTTATGCTAGTAAATTCTACCTCTGATCAAGAATAACGTAGTTTGTATCAGACTGAGGTATCAGAGAAGTTGAGATTAAATAACACGAAAAAAAATATATACTCCAACAATATATATTCAAATAATTATTATACAAAATATTGTACCGTAGATTTACCGTAGAATACCACTTTAAACGATTTCACTGAAATAAATAATATACTTTTCTATTTATAATTCCTCAAAAAATAATTTAAGTCATTACCGTATCGAGTGGTTTGCAACAGACAAACAATATGAAAATAATAACAAATATATTTTATAATTGTAAAGCTGTCTTTCAGAGCTTGGCTTGCACAAGAAAGCGGAATTGAAATCAAAACCTAGACATGTGATACCTCAAACACTAAATGCAATTATGTGAGTAGATATGAAACGTAGATTCATTAACATTTGTTAAAAACTAGCTGATACTTGGTGGATTTCTACTGAATCGTACTTTCAATAAGTTTATTGAAATAAATTCTTCCATTCCACACGTACACAGCCAAGCCCAAATACTTCGCCTCACTCCCTAAGGCATTCAAATTCTTCAATAATCTGTCCGTAATCCTCTTTAATCATGTCAGCTGCCTTCTCAGCGATCATGTTGGTCACCGCAGCAGTCTTAGCGCAAGGCTGTACCGGCATCATGCTGTCATCCACCACACGAAGACCGGAGATACCGTACACTCGCAGACGGCTATCTAAGACACCACCTGTAGACAGAAATATTTGATCAACTTGATGTCGAACAGTGTGATATTAAGAGACGTTTTTCTGTACCGGCAGCATTTTGTTCCTCAGAATAATATATGACAGTAAGCTAGCCTCTGCTGGTGATTTATTCAGAGTCTGACAACTTTTCCCAGATTTCAGTAAGGAAAGCAAACTTGGGTTGTGTTGGGGCTTGTATTGGAATTGGTCAATAGTTAGTGCAGGAACTAAGATTCTGTTGCCGAAAAAGCTATAATAGTTACCATCTTCCTGTGGAGCCATTTTGCAGGTGCCAGTTGGGTGATACGTCGTAGACACAGTATTTCGTACATAGCAACGCCAGAATTCATCGGTACCCTCCTCCAGATCTAAGCATTCATCAAGTTCAGGGATTACCGTTTTGGAGTTAACGCTTCTAAAGTAAGTAGTGTCAGCTAAAGTCTGCATTTGCTTCAGCCCAGCTACTAGTCTGTTTAAGTCATCTTCATCTTGTAAGTAATTATGGTAAATGAGAGGATCATCTTCAGGGTTTGTGCTGCGGAGAGTGACCCTGCCTTTAGAATTAGGCCTCCCTAGCACAACCAGAGAGAACACCAATTGCCTGTCTAAGGAAGCTTTCATAAAATCCAAGGTGAGTTTTAGGCTATAGTTGAAGTTGACCAAGAGTAGGTAGAAGAGTAACGGTGAAGCAGCGCCTGCGATCAAAGTGATATGTTGGATATCCGGGACAGCCGTGTTGCCAGTGACACTAAACGAGCCACTTACAAGAGGCATTGGAAAGGAGGTCAACTCGGTCAGAGCAATGACAGTTTCCAGGGCTGTAGCAATACTGTCCTGGCCAGTTACTACGGAGGGTACAAAAGCGTGATCAAGGAGGTTCTCTCCTACGGGCAAATCAGCAATAACTTCTATTCCTAGGTCCTCAAGGTCCTGTTTGGGTCCAACACCAGAAAGCTGAAGCAACTTTGGTGACTGATAGACTCCAGCTGAAAGAATCACTTCCATATTAGCATTGATTTCAATCTCGTCACCGGATTCTAGCTTCACTTTTACTCCAGTAGCTCTTTTGCTCTCGTCGATGACAATTTTAGTTGCCAAAGTATTCTTCAAAAGGTATAAGTTAGTCCGGTTTTTGATAGGCAGTAAGTAATTTTGAGCGGTACTAGACCTTGTGGAAGGACCCGTATTTATTCTGAAGTTAATTTTTCCTGCTCCCATTTGATCTTCAGCACTCAAATCGTATAACCTCTTCATACCAATTTCTTCAAAGCCACTAAGTACGTTCTCCTCAATGGTATCAAACCTGTCATTTGTGTATTGGTTTTTAGCCCCAAGAGGTCCGTTAGTGCAATGCAATTCAGCCGTTGTACCATTCAAAATGTCAGTGTCGTCAAGTGATTCAAGTTTCATAAAGTATTTAAGGCAGTCGTCCCATGCCCAACCTTCATTACCCAAAACGGCCCACTGGTTAAAATCATCGGGGTTTCCTCTGGAATAAAAAAATAGGATAAATTTTTTTTTTTATTTTCAATTAGATTGGATTGAAAACAATATTGATTGCATGTATTTAACACTTAGTTAAAAATATATAATAGTATAGGCATGTTTGTACCGAACATATTTAAATTCATCTAGTATAGGAAGAGCGAAGCTTCCTGGCACAGGTGTCTATAAGCTTAATAGGAAGTCGATACCGAAATTAAATATTTTTATTTTTATTTATTATTATTTTTTGTATATAGACACATTTTCTGTGCATATTAATAAAACAGATAATATTATATAATTTAATATTATCTGTTTTATTAATATGCACAGAAAATCTCTTTCTAAATTTAGACCTGAAGCAGATTTAAGTACGTTTCTGGCGATGTTATCTTATTTTAGGGGAGAAACAATGATGAGCAAAAAGGTGACTTTTGCCTTAGGTGACTTGTTGCTATGACCAACATTGAAGGTTCACATCACAAGAAATCTCATATAGGTTTCAGCTCTTTACCAACCTCTCATACAGCAAATGATCGACGCTGGAGCTTCCCCCCAAGACCTTGCCGCGAGTGAGAGACAATCTTTGCCTCTGCAGAGCGTGTGACGTCACGTTGTCATACTCAGCGTAGAAATCCCAGTCAGCTGAGGAATGAGTTTCCAGTTGAAACAGGCCGGGAATCTGCAAGTTGAAATGATGTTGAAACTTTTATGTAAAACTAATTCAATCTACACGTGCGAAAGGATGCTGCCGATCATATCATTAAAAAAAAAGGTTAATATAGATTCCGTATGCAGATGCTGCAGGCAGATGCTGAATTTTGCAAGATAAAGACTGCGCTATGACGCTCGCAAGAGGAGGGTTATGTCCAGCAGTGGACTAGCCTGAAGAAGGAGAGAAAGAATGCTTAAGGCACTAAAAATTATCCGCATTGTACGTTTTTATTGTGGAATAAAGTATTAATAATAATATCAATAAAGAAGACAAAGAAGATTCCGGATGCCAAAAATTACTTGATATAACTGCCATAGTTAGGGAACAATGGCAGTTAATCTCTGTCTATCTGCTTCTTTTTTGTCTCTACTTCTTCCTTTTTAGGGAAAAAGAACAAGTAGAGACAAAAAAGAAGCAGAGAGACAGAGATTGCGGCAGGTCAACTGAAGTGAAACAATAAATTTAATACTTCCGTATTCATAATTATTGAACTGTTACTTATTAGTTTGTTTTGATATAATAGCATGTATGAAGAAATAAGCCTTAATTTGCCCTCAAAGATGAAGTAGCAAGTGTCAAAGTGTGTTATATTAATTAAAAGCGATTATTATCTGTGATAGTGATTTAATTTATTGAATTGACGTGTAACTTATAATTATGAATAAATTTGTCTATTGTTTTGTATATGCCTATGTTATTCGGTTTTTTGAAATAAACGAAGCGCCAAAGGGATTATTGTCCTGAGCCGTTCATATTCAGGCTGGAAAGCTTTTTCTCATTTCATAGCAACGAGCTCATTCTTGGGTGATCATCCTAAATGTGAAACGCAATATATTTTAATGGAACTCATCGTACCCCTTTTGATGACAGTGAATTTTTCCTTGGGGACCCTGTGACCCTTTTTTGAGTTCAGTTTATTTAACTATGTACTCCAGTTGTGATGACACCTATGATGATTTAAAGTACTTTTAATAATCTGTCTGTGCTGAATAAACGTGGATTAAACCTTCACAAGCCAATATATATATTCGTGAATTGTCCGAGAAGTTTTGAATTCTTATTGTGAAACTTAGTAACTGCCTAGTTTTATTACGTTCTTACCAACTAGTAAGGCTCTCTTGCGTCAGCCCGGGTTAGCGCATGCAAAATTATCGATTTAACCGGTTAACTCAAGTTAAATGAAATTTTTTTCTCTGATAATGTTTATATATTTAAGGAAAAAATCAAACAGATTCTCAAATCAGGAGTGCCAAGGTAAAGTAATCATATATATATATATATATATATATATATATATATATATATATATATATATATATATATATATATATATATATATATATATATATATATATATATATATATATGTATGTATATATATATATTTGTTTTTAATTTTTAATTTAAATTTGTTTGCAGATTAATTGTAGATTTATTAAACTACAAAAAAATGTTAACTTATTCACTAGCAAAGGTGCATGCTGTGGCAACCTAAATCAAGGACATCTCATTTTCTCCAAAATATGGGTACTCAAATAAATGGCCCCAAATGAGTACAGCGGGCGTAAATGGGTTAATAAGCTAGGCACTTACCTTAAAACCCTTTATGTTCTATAATTAAGATGTATTAGTGTACTAGCTACTGGTTGTCCTAAGTAAATAAAATAAATAAATATAATTAAATGAGCTAACCCGGGCTGACGCAAGTGCCCACTTGCGTCGGCCCCTAAGAGCATAACAAAAAAAATAGCCTATAAATAGGTTGGTTTTAAACATTCCAGTATATATTTGCAGACCTACGACATATTTCGCAGCTATGCAGCGACGCCCAAAATCTGGCACTGACAGCAAGAGGTGTTGGTTCACAAAACTATCCAAAATACTTCCAAACTAGCTGTGCCCCGCGGTTTATCACCCATGGGAATAAGATATTTTCCCACAGTAACGTAACGTAGCCTCTGTGATAAGCCAGGGTGTCAGCTAACTCCATGACAAATTTTATTAAACTATTTTTATTTTTAATGCCCTAAGCCGTGCTAAGGAACAAATTTAAAAACCTATTTAGAGGCTAAAAATTTCACCCATGCCGGAACCCGCAACCTCTGGCTATCCGTGCCAGCGCTCTACCAATTGAGCTCAATTGAGGATTATGGGCATTACCCCCTATGAAAGCACAACGTGGCGCTCTTTAGGGGAGGGCTATGTCCGGCAGTGGACTCGTATAGCCTGACGACGACGCTGTAGTTTACTTAATAGCCTAACTTAAGTATCTTGAGTATCGTCTCAATCTCAAACGAGAACGAAAAAGTTTGCTGCTTACCACGCTCCAGAATGCAGGGTCGCCTCAAGCCTCTACCACCAGCACCTTCCAGTCAGGTATCTCAGTCAGCCTGTTGGCCACCACCAGCCCGGCCGTGCCACCACCTACCACGATGAAGTCGAAGCTGTCGCCATCTAGTGTTAAATAAGGAGAAGATTATCAATTCGACTCGTATATCAGTAACGTCATCTTCTTCTTCTAAAATATAAAAATTAATCGCTGAATGTGTTGGTAAGCGCCAATCTCGAGAGCGGCTGAACCGATGTAGCTTACTCTTTTTTTTAGAATATTCCGTGGAGTACGAGGATTGTTCTTACGGAGAGAAAAATGAAAAAATATTTAAAGAATCGACTGTCAGGCGGTACGAAGTTCACTGGGTCAAATAATATCATATAAAATTAACAAACAAAAATGTCGTTTAATCAAAAAACTAAATTAAACACACAATACAAACAAAATAAAATTATTATATTATACTATTTTTATTTTTAATGCACTAACCCGTGCTAAGGAACAAATTTAAAAACCTATTTAGAGGCTAAAAATTTCACCCATGCCGGGATTCGAACGCGCAACCTCTGGCTATCCGTGCCAGCGCTATGTACGTAATACAGAGAATAGTGTAAAGAGGTTCGAAATTTCACTGATGCCGTGAGTCGCCCATTTGCTCAATTGGTAGAGCGCTGGCACGGATAGCCAGAGGTTGCGGGTTCGAATCCCGGCATGGGTGAAATTTTTAGCCTCTAAATAGGTTTTTAAAATTATTATATTCTTTTTGTTGCACTAACCCGTGCTGAGGACAATTTTAAAAACCTATTTAGAGTGACGGTTAGCCAGAGGTCACGGGTTCGAGTCCCGGCATGGGCGGAATTTGATGACGGTTGAATCTTAAGTATTTTATAGCTAGTATGAAAAATAATGGATGAGTGATTTAAATTTTATCTATTTATGTACACTGGCCTGCAAAAATTAGTACAACTCTTTTAACCTTTTGAGTTTTCCAAACTGTAGAAATTAGTCATTTAAACAAGAAAATAAGAAAAACATTTTATGGAAAATTTTAGGGACAAAATTTAATTCTTTTATTTCTAAAGTATATCTTGTGTACATAAAAAGTTATTGCAATTGAAAGTGTGTTACTTAGTTTTGCAGGCCTATATTGAAAGCAATAGAAAATGTTAAAATTACTTAATATGTTTTAGTGATACGGCCGCCCGTCTGTTCTCTTAGGTAAAGAAATATCTGTGCAATTTCCATATTTATGTAGTCTATTTACTCTTACTTGTCCATTTTAGTAAACTATGACTTTTTAGTTAAAAACTGCCATATTTCCATAAATGAAGTAACCTGGAACACTCTTTTAGATAACACGCTGCAAATTTTATAAACATAGTTCATGAATTTGCGAAAAAATGTCTAGTTTAGGCATCTAATCTCAATTTTAAGGTTAGAATCTTGTTTACTAAATTGGACAAGTAAGAATAAATAGACTTAACAATAAAGTGTTCTCTATCTATCTAATACTTATAATAGGTAATTTCAACATTGCCTAAGGGAAGTGGCCGACGCTGTTGAATGATACCATATGAAAGACCGCAGGTGGATGAATTACTCACTAGTGACGGTAGTTGAGTCCGGATAACTCTGTTGAAGCGCTCGTGGCCTAGGCGAACCGAATGATTGGAATCAATCACTTGGTTAAGCAACAACAGGCGCGGTCAGGTACAGGATGGGTGAGCGTCCCGTGACTACCGCTAGTGGCATTTTTCCGAGCGCTTCTGTGCTTCGCAAGGCACGTTAAGCCGTTGGTGCCGGCTGTCATATAATGGCAGTCGTTAAGCCATGTCAGAGGCCTTATGGGCGGCTTGATAACTTCTGACAGTAAGGCCCGCCACTGTCTTACAATCCTCCACCAACCCGGTCTTGGCCCCCGTGGTGGAGTATGGCCTAACCTTCCTGCGATGCAGGAAGAGACCCGTGCCCCAGCAGTGGGGACATACAAGGGTTGATAACGATAACGAACTCTGTTAAATGTACGCCGACGCGACAGCCAGAAGCTGGAGTGCTTGACTTATGGCGCCCACCGAGAAGTTTGGGTGGATCTCGGTGGCTGCTGAACTGATGTAGCTCAGATACTCCATGTCCTGGAGGAAAAAATGCGGTTAACCTGAATGATGTTGTCAAATTATGCTGTGTGGTGTCGGCCTAGAGAATAGCACCAACCCAAATTCTTCCCGCGGGTGTCGTAAAAGGCGACTAAGGGACACGAACTGGGGGGTGGGCAGCAGCGCCCCTGCAGTACAATTCCACCAAACTGCGATCCCCAACCCGCATGCCCAGCGTGGGGATTACGGGCATTACCCCCCAATGAGGGCACAAACTTGCGCTATGGCGCTCATTAGGGGAGGGCTATGTCCAGCAGTGGACTTTTATAGCCTGAAGAAGAAGATGTTGTCAAAAACACTATTAAAAAAACGGTGATTGGTACTCGCTAACGGCGAAGGAAAACCTCATGAGGAAACCTGAGGTTCCGAGACGAAAACCTCAGCGTGAGAAACTGCAAACACACGAAGCGCTCGTGGCCTAGTCGAATCATACGGATTGGAATCAACAATAACAGGTGCAGGATGGGTGACCGTCCCGTGACTACCGCGAATGGTATTTTTCCGAGCGCTTCCGTGCTTCGCAAGGCACATTAAGCCGTTTGTGCCGGCTGTCATGTATCAAAGCTTGATAACTTCTGACAGTAAGGCCCGCCACTGTTTTACAATCCTCCACCATCCCGGACTTGACCCCTGTGGTGGAGTATGGCCTAACCTTCTTGCGATGCAGGAAGAGACCCGTGCCCCAGCAGTGGGGATGTACAAGGGTTGATAACGTATAACGACATTGCAAAAATCGATTTTGTGCAGCCTATATTCTGCACATATATTTGTAGTCGCAATACCACACGCTAACCGTGAAGGAAAACATCGTAAGGGAACCCGCGGCTTGATTGGCTCCGCACGTATTGACTAGTCTTTCCTGTGGGCTAGGCCAACTAAGCTTTCAGGATGGTATAGGTGCTCGGCAAGCCTACACTATCTATAAAACCATGACCCAGGCACTATTGCGTCGGAGTGGTCCCTTCACCCACCTAGTGTGAGTGAAGATACCACTGGACGCTGTATAAATCCTCTCATTAAGTAGATGCAAAAAGGCCAATATTTTTATTATTATATTCTGCACAAATTAACAATTTTAGGAGATGAAAAGTGTAAAGGACATTCAACATTAATCCTTTTCCACAGAGCTCTATTTTGCACATCTAATCTTCTGCACGTGGCGTCCAACGATAAAAACCTTTGACCTTATAAAACTAATCTCAAGTTCTGCTATGAAACTGCAAGAGCCACCATTATGGCGATATACTTCTATACTTTACGTAACGTTGTCGCATTTTCACACGCTAACGGCGAAGGAAAACATCGTGAGGAAACCCTCGCGTCGATTGACTAAAGCACGTATTGACTATATTATTTCAATGCACTAACCTGTGCTATCCTTAGCACGGTTGTAAGGCTAAAAATTTCACCCATGCCGGAACTAGAACCCGCGACCTCACGCTATCCGTGCCAGCGCTCTCCCAACTAAGCTAATGGGCGACTTACCGGCATCAGTGAAATTTCGAACCTCTTTACAATACTCTGTATTACGTACAGGCAGCGACATCTGGCTGAAGTAATTTGTATCACTTGCAGCCCCGAGTACCTTACTTTGCAGTTAGATTTTACATCGGAATGATATCGCTGTACCCACATGATTATATTATTTTTAATGCACTAACCCGTGCTAAGGACAATTTTAAAAATCTATTTACGTATTGACTAGTCTTTCCTGTGAGGTAGGCCGACTAATCTGTCATGATGGTATAGGTGCTGGGGTAGCCTATACACCATCTCAAACAATGTCCCAAGCAGCAGCGCCTCCTGCAGTACAATTCCACCAAACTGCGATCCCCAACCCGCTTACCCAGCGTGGGGATTATGGGCACTACCCCCCGATGATGGCACAACCTTGCGCTATGGCGCTCATTAGGGGAGGGCTATGTCCAGCAGTGGACTAATATAGCCTGAAGAAGCAGAAGAAATAAATATGTCTTACCTTTTCAGTGGTTTCTTTCTTCCGAAGCTTCTCCGAGTGTCGGAATGAAATGACAAAAAATCGAGGTGCTCAGACCGCTTTTATACTTGCATAAAGTATGCACATTTTAAGGATATCTTGAGATTGCAACAAATGATTTGGTCAGAAATCGCATCGATGCAAATCATATCAGTCTTAACGCATGCGCCACGCCATGCATCTAGATTGTTCTTAAGAATTGAACTTATCATAATTTCGATCGGCGATGGTGAGATTTTGAACTGCGAAAGTCCATAGCCAAGGTGCCTTATAGTCGTTATGCAGTTGTGCAATAATTTATGTAATCTGCAACAGATAAGCAATCGTTATCAGAAAAAAATCAACCGCATAATATGTGCATTCGCAAAAGGTGGTTTTTAAATCGATATATGGATATCAACCCTTGTATGTCCCCACTGCCTTCTTCCTGCAACGCAGGAAGGTTAGGCCATACTCCACGACGGGGGCCAAGTTCGGGTTGGTGGAGGATTGTGAGACAGTGGCGGGCCTTACTGTCAGAATTTATCAAGCCGTCCATAAGGCCTCTATGATTGCCATTACATGGCAGCCGGCATCAACGGCTTAACGTGCTTTGCGAAGCACAGAAGTGCTCGGAAAAAATAGCACTAGCGGTAGTCACGGGACGGTCACCCTTCCTGCACCCGCCCGGGCCTGTTGTTGCTTAAGCCAAATGATTCCAATCACTCAGTTTGGCTAAGCCACTGTTTTTAAATATTAATTGCCAAAGTTATGAACAGAAATCACGGCAGTGGTACCCTGCTCCCTAAAATAGGTTAAAACCTGTGGTTTAGGTTACATGCCTATAGAAGTTATAGTGTATTGTAGGTGTTAGTATATATTAATGTGTAAGTTTATTCAATTACACCACATTACTATAAAAAAAAAGTTTTTGCACGCCTACCAACTTTTTCGTCTGCCTCCTGCGGTCGACTAGTAGAAAATGCTTGTGGCATTTAGTTCGTTGCTTATGGCATTATGTGCCAAATGGCAGCCGGCATCAACAGCTTAACGCGCTTTGCGAAGCACGGTACGTTACTTGTTTTGTTATGCGTTTTTGTCTAAAAGTGAACATGAGAACTTTAACAACTGTGATAGCTATTTTTAGTACTTAAAGTCTAGAACCTAGGATCAAAAGATTCTTCTAAATCTTTGATCGATTTCTGCTAAAACCGGCTGTTTTTGGTGGAAATTGAATAAAGCCCTTTGTTGATTATTCTAGGTCCTAGACTGTAGGTTTTAAATATAGTTTTTTAAAAGACCTATTTAGAGGCTGTAAATTCCACTTATGCCGGGATTCGAACCCGCGACCTCTGGCTATCCGTGCCTAAATATAGTTGTCGCAGTTGTTAAGATTTGACATGTTAACTTGTAGATAAAAACGTATTTATAACAAGTTATGATTTTGTCACGCGCTTTAAGGCGCCCCCTAACATGGGCCTCTATATCTACTTAAAGGGATGATTTATGTAGAGTCCAGTGGCATCTTCACTCACACTAGATGGGTGAAGGGACCACTCGGACGCTACAGTGCCTAGGACATGGTTTTCAGATGATGCAGGCTTGCCCAGCACCTGTACCATCCTGACAGCTTAGTCAGCCTAGCCCACAGGAAAGACTAGTCAATACGTGCGGAGCCAACCAAGCCGCGGGTTTCCTCACGATGTTTTCCTTCACCGTTAGCGTGTGGTATTGCGACTACAAATATATGTGCAGAATATAGGCTGCACAAAATCGATTTTCCATCCTGACAGCTTAGTCGGCCTAGCCCACAGGAAAGACGTGCGTAATGCACGTCTTTCCTGTGGGCTCCGCACGTATTGCTGTAAAAGCAATCCGTGCGGAGCCGACCAAGCCGCGGGTTTCAGGCGCTCCTGGTGAATTAGAGTGTGAAAATTGTGTAAACAGTTATACGAGTAGATGATATGCAGATCATATTATAAGTGTTTGTGAATGAGTAATTAGTGAAAATAGTGAGACAAATTTAAAAACCTATTTAGAGGCTAAAAATTTCACCCATGCCGGGATTCGAACCCGCAACCTCTGGCTATCCGTGCCAGCGCTCTACCAATTGAGCCAATGGGCGACTCACGGCATCAGTGAAATTTCGAACCTCTTTACACTATTCTCTGTATTACGTAAATAGTATAATAGTGAGACAAAGTTCAAAGTAGTGTCAAAATGGCGTGGATAGTGAAATTCATCTCGTCATTCGAAAATTATTTCAATTTTTTGACAATTTTATTAGCATTACAAGTATAATAATCGGATAGGGAATTTTATGCAGATTGTAGTGATATATAACACTTATTGAATAATTACGTAGTACTTTCTCTAATTTGAGAAATGCGGAACTGTGTCCACAAAAAAGATGCAAAAAAATGGCGGTGCGAAATGACCTTGCACTATTTTTAGTTTATTTTTTAATTTATTAGATACACAAAACAGTATTACGGACATAAATTACAAATATGAAATGACAAAAACACTCAACTCAATCCATAACACCAACACATGTGCATACAGCATGATAAATTACATTATTTTTAATAAAGTTACTAATTATACTTAGAATTACAAATGAAATTAAAAAAACTAAAATAATTAATTTATTGAAAGCATTAAATTACATCGGAGGCAAGGATATTTGCCATTTTGAACTTAAAGCATGCGAGTGAGTCGTGATGGATGTCAGGCACACTCTCTGGATTACTCATAATAATGTTGTTGTAAGAAGAACACATGCGCCGAATCGGGTTGTTAGCAGTCATATTTGGCCGGCAAGGCGGGATAGCAAAGTGCCACTATACGGCACCTTCAAACTTTCCGGGGCCCGAGCGCGGCCAGCGCCCTGGCGGATTAAGTTTGAGAATAAAGGCTCGTGAAAAGTTGGACGAAAATGGCCCGTTGTTCAGCACGTCAGAGTATTCTGTCACACACGCGGGACGTCCTTTGTTGCGGACGATTTGTCAACGCCATTCTTCGGTGTAGGTCTTTTGTTGACAACGCCACACTGCCGAAGCGGAAGTCGGAAGGCGGGCCATGTTCGCGGAGACTTAATTTCATCTGAGTAAAACTGAATCTCACTTCGCATATTGATATATTATATTCCTTTAATACACTAACCCGTTCTAAGGACAACTTTTAGCCTCTAAATAAGTTTTAAAATTGACCTTACAATAAATAATTGTAAGAAATAATTATCTATTTATTTAAATAACAAACTCAAATGATTACGCATTTTGAAAATAATCAATCAATCAAAGTATTTTCTTGAAAATTACACTAAAAGTGGTCTTCTACTTGAAAGTCACAAGTTCTACTAGGTGTCCATTTCAAAATTTAGATAATTTTGGAGAAGAAATGGACAGAAAAACCCAAACCCAGTTCAAAAACTATAACT
Source organism: Yponomeuta sedellus (assembly GCA_934045075.1). Classification (NCBI taxonomy): domain Eukaryota; kingdom Metazoa; phylum Arthropoda; class Insecta; order Lepidoptera; family Yponomeutidae; genus Yponomeuta; species Yponomeuta sedellus. The sequence continues at coordinate 16,040,569 of OW203744.1, read as the reverse complement.
CTATATAAGCTGTAGTTCATTCTACTCGCTTGTATTTGAAGGCGTAACTGGCGTGCGCGCATGCAACGACGTAAGAACGTTGATGAAGCGAAGTTGATCTGTCAGGACCGTGGCAAGTGGCAGGCCCTGGTCTCTGCCTACCCCTCTGGTATACAGGCGTGAAGTTATATATGTATGTATTTATTTGAAAAAGAGCACCGTAAGGAAACCCGCTCATTTGTCTCCGATCACCTACATACAGTCTTTTAGCTTTTAAAATATACCTCGGGCGTTAGAGTTAGCTTCGGTTTTCGCGGAAAGCACACAAGTGTAATACTACTTCCTGCTCTATAAAACTTTCCTTCACTATTTTGTAAAGTTATGTAAATTAGGTGTCATCGTCAGGCTATAATAGTCCACTGCTTGACATAACCCTTCCCTAAAGAGCGCCACGTTGTGCTATCATAGGGGGTAATGCCCATAATCCCCACGCTGGGCATGCGGGTTGGGAATCGCAGTTCGGTGGAATTGTACCGCAGGGGGCGCTGCTGCCCACCCCCCGGTTTGTGTCCCTTAGTCGCCTTTTACGACACCCGCGGGAAGAATTGGGTTTGTGCTATTCTCTAGGCCGACATCACAAAGCAGGTGGTTAGGTTAGCAAATTAGGTGTCATATTATTAAAAGAACAGGATTATATGTGATATGTTACATACCAATATAAGGAAATGTATGATATTTAAACATTATACTATTTTTATACTATTTTTATTTTTAATGCACTAACCCGTGCTAAGGACAAAAATAATCATAATCATGTGAGTACAGTGATATCATTCCGATGTAGAACCTAACTGCAAAGGAGGTAGTCGGGGCTGTAAGTGATGCAATTTGCTTAAGCCAGATGTCGCTGCCTGTACGTAATACAGAGAATAGTGTAAAGAGGTTCGAAATTTCACTGATGCCGGTGAGTCACCCATTGGCTTAATTGATAGAGCGCTGGCACGGATAGCCAGAGGTTGCGGGTTCGAATCCCGGCATGGGTGAAATTTTTAGCCTCTAAATAGGTTTTTAAATATTTAAACATTGTTAATAATATAGTTAATTGTATCTCCCTATTGAATTAGGTTACACCTGTAAGGATAGGGAATGTTTGGAAGTAAAGAAATAAATAAATAAATATCCGATAGTAGCCGAGGTATATTCTAAAAGCTAACAGACTATACCTGTGCCCTCGACAATAGCTCTATATTTCGCTTTACCCTATTTGTATCTAGTCAAGGGCTCAGTTCTTTTTTTACAGATCTTTTTGTGTCAATGTTGCGAGGGGCCCTTGCGATTAAATAATAAAATATACAGGGTGAATAGTGAACTGCGAAAAACTGCCGGCAGAGGCTGGATGCGGCAAGCTGAAGACAGGGCGCTATGGCGCTCATTAGGGGAGGGCTATGTCCAGCAGTGGACTATATAAAATAGCCTGAAGAAGAAGAAGAAGAAGTCCTATATTACCTCATTGCCTCAGCCGTTAAGGCGCTTGGGTACCAAGGCAGAGGTCCTGGGATCGATTCCCGCTACATTTGTACAAGTGGCCTCAGTCTGGGTGTATTTTCAAGTTTGTCACGTGTTGCCGGGTTACCATAGTAGCAGGTCAAGTTTGGGACCAGGTCAAGTGATTCTGTTTCGTGGAAGTTATTATTGTTATTTTATAAAATTTTACCTTATTTAAGTAGGTATATTTTAAATTGCATTTAAACTTTTTCTCTTCTTATTTTTGTTTAGAATAGAAGTTTGATTTTGGGACGCACCCATGACGGGCGTAACTACTTGACTTCTCTTCTTTAATTGTTGTTTAACCTCTTTACAATACTCTTTGTATTACGTACAGGCAGCAACAGCTGGCTGAAGTAATTTGCATCACTTGCAGCCCCGAGTACCTTACTTTGTAAAGAGGTTCGAAATTTCACTGATGCCGGTAAGTCGCCTATTAGCTCAGTTGGGAGAGCGCTGGCACGGTTAGCCAGAGGTCGCAGGTTCGAGTACCGGCATGGGTGGAATTTTTAGCCTCTAAATAGGTTTTTAAAATTTTCCTTAGCACGGGTTAGTGCATTAAAAATAATATAATTTAGATAGAGATCAAGATAGTGACAAGTGTCCTCATAACCTCTGTTAATGATAAGCCTCATTATTTTCGTTACCTGTCGATCACATAAGCCAATATTTTAGCAAATAATCAGTAGTGATAGGCAATAGTGATAATATAAATAAATATATTGGATCGGATAAGACAAACACAAGTAAATAATTGAGGAAGATTATTCTTATTGATTATTCTTGCTGTGTGGTGTCGGCCTGGAGAATAGCACCAACCATCGAATTCTTCCCGCGGGATTCGTAAAAGGCGACTAAGGGACACAAACCGGTGTGTGGGCAGCAACGCTCCCTGCAGTACAATTCCACCAAACTGCGATCCTCAACTCGCATGCCTAGCGTGGGGATTATGGGCATTACCCCCCAATGATGGCACAAACTTGCGCTATGGCGCTCATTAGGGGAGGGCTATGTCCAGCAGTGGACTAATATAGGCTAAAGCAGTAAGTATTCAATGTTATTATTACCATGCCAGTCGTAGCGTTTCGGCAGCTTGGCCTGGCGTTTCAGTAAATGCAGAACTTACATCATATTACACTATACATAATATTATAAAGGCAAAAGTTTGTGAGTGTGCGAGTGTGTTTGTTTGTTACTTCTTCACGGCTAAACGGCTGGAGCGATTGTAATAAAATTTGGTACGGAGTTAGCCGACACCCTGGATCAAAACAAAGGCTACGTTTTACTGCGGGAAAATATCTTATTTGCTCACAAAAATCCGGGTAACACCGCGGGGCACAGCCAGTATAATATATAAGAAACTTTCCCCCCGGTATCTGGTACATGACCAAGCCTTAAGAGCAGTCCTGTTAAAAGCTGTCACTTGATTGAAGTGCATACAAAAAAAACAATTGACAGCTGTCGACCTCTAGCGGTAGCGCGTCTGCCTGCCATGCAAGAGGTCCCGGGTTGGAATACCGGCTGGGGAAAAAAAACCTTAGGTCTTGTATGTTTACATGTTTGTGATGTTGTTGTTTCTGGTTCCCGCGACACAAGGTATCCTAGTGTGGGGCCAGAAGCAATGTATGTGCTTGTATGTAAATGTTATATGTTAACAGTAAATAACCAGATTGTTAGTGTACGAGATCTTTATCTTTCACTAGCTGTGCCCCGCGGTGTTACCCGCGGTTTATCGATTTTACCTTAGGAATAAGATATTTTCTTATCTAGGTCTTTCTCATCTGTTTATCTAGGGAGTCAGCTAACTCTAAATTCGATTTTATTAAGAATAAGAATAAAGAATAAAAAAGGTTTATTGCCAAAATTTACAACGATAAGCCTAATCTTACAGCTAAATTATATATATGTATATATATATATATATATATATATATATATATATATATATATATACATATATAAGTATATATATAAGCATAATTAATTTGGTTTTAATTAGCATGTTTCATTTTGGCAATAGGAGCACGCTCAGCTGTGTCGCTAGATTTTGAAATAAAAACTAGCGGCGCTGGTTTTCAACGTGTCCTTGTTTGCATGATTATTTAGTTTTAGAAATAATAGCGTAGAAGTTAATAAGTCTCTCCAGCCATTTAGACGTGAAGAAGTAACCAACATACAGACTAAAAAACTTTCGCCTTTATAATATTAGTGAGAAGTTAGGTATAATTAAATTAACTGAGCAAGGCTTAATCATAACCTTATCTTAGCATGTTTCATTTTGGCAATAGGAGCGCGCTCAGCTGTGTCGCTAGATTTTGAAATAAAAACTAGCGGCGCTGGTTTTCAACGTGTCCTTTCGTGAATTATTAGTACCTGGACACTTATTACGAGTATAATTAATTAGAAATGTAACATTGATTTACTGATTTCGAAAAACCTATTTAGAGGCTACAAATTCCACCCATGCCGGGATTCGAACCCGCGACCTCGGGCTATCCGTGCCAGCGCTCTTTCCAACTGAGCTAATGGGCGACTCATGAGTCGCCCATTAGCTCAGGTTTTTTAAAATTGTCCTTAGCACGGGTTAATGCATTAAAAATTATATAATTACTGATTTCGACCAAACAGTTGATGTAAAGGGGAAGATAGAACGTACCCAGAACCGGCGTGTGTGCATGCAACGACTTATGAACGTTGATGAAGCGAAGGCGATCTGTTAGGATCGTGGCAAAGGAGTCCCTGGTCTCTGCCAACCCCTCTGGGATACAGGCGTGAGGTTATGTTCAGTTACGTTTGTGTGACTAATTGATATGCCAATCCGGACTTGGCCCCCGTGGTGGAGTATGGCCTATACCTTCCTCAGGGAAGAGACCCGTGTTCCTCGGTGGGGACATAATGGGTTGATGGCGATTGATATGGTGAATACCTAATAGGTAGTTGCTTGGTATTCGTAATATATAGCAGCGTAGGACGCCCACCGCCTTGCTGGACCGACGATCTGGGGCAAATTGCTGGATGGATTGCTGGCTGGATGAGGATGGCCAAGGACAAAGAGAAATGGTGTGGCTTGGAGGAAGCATATGTCCAACAGTGGACAAGTATAGGCCGATTGATTGAATCATAGTAGGCTATACTATTTTTATTTTTAATGCACTAACCCGTGCTAAGGACAATTTTTAAAAACCTATTTAGGGGCTAAAAATTCCACCCATGCCGGGATTCGAACCCGCAACCTCTGGCTATTCGGGCCAGCGCTCTTTCCAACTGAGCTAATGGGTGACTCACCGGCATCAGTGAAATTTCGAACCTCTTTACACTATTCTCTGTATTACGTACAGGCAGCGACATCTGGCTGAAGTAAATTGCATCACTCACAGCCCCGAGTACCTACTTTGCAGTTAGGTTTTTACATTGGAATGATATGACTGTACCCACATGATTATACTATTTTGGAATGGGTGGAATTTTTAGCCTCTAAAGAGGTTTTTGAAATTTGTCCTTAGCACGCGTTAGTGCATTAAAAATAAAAATAGTATAAATATTACAATTATTTATTTCAGGGGAGAAAAAGGCAGCGGAAAAAAAATCTCCACTCTGGCCATCTTTTCTCAAGTCATCTTACCAAATACATCAATTGCCACTTATTCGTACGATAAAATTTCATGATTGCCATCAATAACTTTAAATGCCAAAGCATTAGTTAAAGTGTCTTACAAAAGTAGAAAAAACATAAGTGCTGCGGCCAGACACACGAACAGCACTCGTAGGTTCAACGTCTATACATAGGAAAAACATTAGACTCACTAGGCGTAGGGCCTTGTAAGCCTTTCTGGTCCTAATCCAATGATCCCACCAGCCCAATTTCCCCGAGAATGTCAGGCTTAGGTTTCGACCAGCTGTCTGAATTTCTTACCCGAAAAATGTACGCCTTTTTTTTTTATTTCTTACTAACAACAAAGTATTTTATTCAAAATTGCACAGAAACTGTGACTTATTGAACGTTACAAAATAAACTAGGTGTCCATTTGAAAATTTTTGGATATTTTTGGAGAAAAAAAGGACAAAAAAAACGCCGAACATTTTCAGAGTCCTTAATGTAACGGAGTTTACATGATTACTATAAAACATAGAACTCATGCATTGTACTGGCTTTAATTCCAGTCATCATTGTCATTTAAATAATCCTTAATATCGTAGTAGCCCTTTCGTCACAAAGTGTACTTTACACATTTTTAGAACCACGTTTCAGTCAAATTTAAAATATCTTCAGGGATCTTATTATTAAAACTGTTGTTATACGGATTTAGGCTCATTTATTACATTTTCACAATTTTCCGACGTTTCGGCACTTTTTCAGGTGCCGTGGTCCCGGATGACTGAGGTGACAGGCGTCTTTTAGAAAGCAATAACGGTTAGTTTACTACCCTCGGCAAAAATTACAAAAGTTAATTATGAAGTTACGTTCCAAAACAGGCAAACGAATTATTATTATATAAAATCAACAATATCGATTATTAGTAATTGAAATTAAAATTAAATTTATAAACTAATTATTTTACATGAACTTAAAAATAATTATTATTTCTTCTTCTTCTTCGTCAGGCTATACTAGTCCACTGCTTGACATAGCCCTCCCCTAAAGAGCGCCACGTTGTGCTATCATAGGGGTTATGCCCATAATCCCCACGCTGGGCGTGCGGGTTGGGGATCGCAGTTCGGTGGAATTGTACTGCAGGGGGCGCTGCTGCCCACCCCCCGGTTTGTGTCCCTTAGTCGCCTTTTACGACACCCGCGGGAAGAATTGGGTTGGTGCTATTCTCTAGGCCGACACCACACAGCACCAAATAAATGATTATTTATTTAAAATAAAAAATTTAACTCTACAGTCACACTTCTAGCAAGGGGGTCTCATGCACTTAAGCACTGGTTCCCATGCTACCGTTATGTTCCAACCACGATCTCTATTAAAATTTGGATCTTACTATTGGTAACACACTCCTACCACAGCGCTTGAAGTTGGCAATCCACGGAGGGTAATTAAGCCGTTATCTCTCTCTCTCTCTTTCTCAGAGAAAATCTTTACCTTGCAGCTGAAAGTACATAGGCTACATGAAAATGGTTACAGCGATTAGGGGTGTTCGATCGGTACAGCGGTTATTGGGAAGAGATCACTTTTAGTAACAAAGCCTCCTTAGGTTTACCTTTATCTGTACTCTTAGGTTAATATTTCTTCCTTCCTTCTTCAGGCTATACCAGTCCACTGCTGGACACAGCCCTCCCCCAATGAGCGCCATAGCGCAAGGTTGTGCCGTCATTGGGGGGTAATGCCTATAATCCCCACGCTGGGCATGCGGGTTGGGGATCGCAGTTTGGTGGAATTGTACTGCAGAGGGTGCTGCTGCCCACCCCCTGGTTCGTGTCCCTCAGTCGCCTTTTACGACACCCGCGGGAAGAATTTAGGTTGGTGCTATTCTCTAGGCCGACACCACCCAGCAATATTTCTTAATCTTAGTAATTTCCTTTCATATGTACAACTAGCCGTGTTACCCGCGGTTTATTAGGGAAAAATAATTGCTAACCCATGGGAATAAGATATTTTCCCGCAATAAAATGTAGCGTGTGTGTGCAGGGTGTCAGCTAACTCCACATCAAATTTTATTAAAATAATTCTAGTCGTTTGGACGAGAAGAAGAAACTAAAATACTCACTCACACCCTCACAAACTTATGCCTTTATAATATTAGTGTGCTACATTACTATACATGTGTTATCTAAGAGAGAGAGAGAGAGAGAGAGAGAGAGAGACATTTATTTGCAGCCACAAAGATACAATACACATAACACAATGTAACACGATATTATAATAATACAGACAAATAATAAATAAAAGAAAGAACAAAGAAAAATATAATAAAACAAAGAATACGATATAAAACAAACATTTACAATTTAGAAGGGCATTGTATCTCCGCAGCCACAAACAGGTAGCTGACTCAGCATTTGCTGCAGGCTGGGCCTGCAACACTGATTTTCAGTCAGCACCTATTCTTCAATTTATACATACATTAAGTAATATACCTACATACAGATCTTACATAAAAATTAATATTTATAAAACAACGTCAATAGAATAGAATATGCTGTGAAATATACTAAATATAGAATATCTAAGTAAAAATGCACATAATATGATAATAATATGTAGCAACAAATAATTATAAGCAAAGAAATAACAAATAAGTAATATATATATACACACATATATACTTAAAAGGCGAACTGCAGGGGGATTGGGTTAAGGAGGGTGTTTTCGCAGGGATAGCAGGCACATTTTCAGCTTTCGCTTAAATGTATTCCTGCTAGTCACACTGCGGAGAGGGGGAGGGAGATCATTCCAACACTTAGACGCCGCAAACCTAAAACTTCCTCGAAACGCTGCGGTCCGGTACGCCAGCATGACCGCCCTCGCCCCATACCTTTGATCGCGTCCTGATCAATTGAGTTTATCGTAAAGGTAGGCAGGGGCTTTCCACCGGACGACACCGAACAGCAACGTTGCAAAGTGCAGTTGCCTACGCGCCTGCATGTTTAAGAGGCTTGTTTTGTCCAAGTATGGACTGACATGGGATCGAGGAGGGTATCTTTCTATGTATATTTCTATCTCTGGCAGCCTTACAGGTTAACTTTCCTGCGTTGTAAAGTGGCTATGAAATCAAAATAGGGTTTCAGCATCAGCAAGAAGCTTATCCGAATCTTTTTATCCAATAAAAAAAACATGGGCCGTCCCTTTGAGAAAGTCCGAATAATCAACGTGCATTTAAGGCATTTCGCAGTTTGTTATCTGAGCTAGTGATCTGCGGCGCCATACTAGTTAGTCCTTAGGGGTAGCGTCCAGATGGAAAAACTGTTTGACGTTATGCCCGGTTCATATTATTCCAGTAACGTTCCAGTCCAGCGCTGGAATGCTACTGGAGTGCACCATTGCAGTGATCCATCCAGTCCAGTTGACTGGAATGACGGTCTGTTTGTCATTCCAGCGCCACTGGAATAGTGTGAACGGCCAATCCAGTGCTTGAATACACGTTGAAAAGTGAACACACATTGTTGTTATTTTATAGCAAATAACGGCTCTATGTCCCGCATAGGTCACGGCGAAATAATCCGGTATTCTGTCTGGACAGTGTCTCAACAAGGTATACACAAAATTCATATTTGTGGAGAGTCTGTAATAGCTTTAATAAATTGGCGAAGAGCATTGACATAGACTTGTTTAATTCCTCGGTGGTTAGTCTGAAATCTGGACTTAATGCGATTTTTTTCAGCGATTAATATATACGCGGAGTATACATAAGTACAACATATAAATAGTTACATACAATATTCTATGGCCTGTCCGATGTTTGTGTTAACTGTATTCTGTTGCTTATGATTATGTTTATCTGTTTGTCTTGCTATACTGTATTTATAAGTGGAGACTTGTAATTGGCCTTTTGTTCCCTATGTTGCTGATGTTCTGTTATATTGTGCTGTTAGTCTTCTTTAAAACGAAATAAATAAATAGATAAATAAAATATGATTTCATAGGTAAATCCTAAGAATGAAGTTTACTGGAAACCAAACTCGTCTATTTGTTTCTTTTTACAGAGAATATGTGTATTTGTGGGATTACACTTCAGAATTTTATTACCACAAAACTTATAAATTTGTGATGGTATGCAAAAAGAAGGTTCTACAGTAGAGGATGTAAAACATACTTCATCAACTACTTCTTCTATCAGTAATGATTGAACAGTTTTAAAACAATTTCTATACTTCCTTCTTGAAAGCATTGTCACTGATCCAACAGCTTCTGAATGACAGGAATAATGTGGACGTTCCATTCCAGTCAAACACTGGACTGGAATGACTCACTGGAATGAACTGGAATAATGTGAATAGGGCATAATGCTGTGAGTTTTTAGAATATACCTCGGCTACTATCGGCTAGAGTCGGATATATTTGTGTAATAGAATTATCGGAACTAATATGACACTTAATCCGAACTTGTCTGTAGTCTGCAGACTTATCTATAGTCTGTTAGCTTTTAGAATATACCTGAGGTATATTCTAAAAGCTAACACACTATACTACTTTAAAAACGTATTTAGAGGCTAAAATTTCACCCACGGCGGGATTTGAACCCGCGACCTCTGGCTATCCGTGCCAGCGCACTTTCCAACTGAGCTAATGGGCGACTCACCGGCATCAGTGAAATTTCGAAAGAGCGCTGGCACGGATCGCCAGAGGTCGCGGGTTCGAATCCCGGAACGGGTGGAATTTTTAGCCTTTAAATATGTTACAAAATGTCAATACTTGCCATCTGTCAACAGTACTGACTAGAGACATAGGCACTGAGCTACCACCGTTTAAAGATAGATCGCTGCGTTGGTAAACCGTTGCTCGTAAACGTAACTTATTCATAACATTTCGCTTTATGGGTCAAGTAATACGGAAGCTTAAAAAACACACTTCGAGCCGTCGACTTTGCTTTTACGAGGACCCCTAAGGGGTTGTCCTAATTGATATCGATGCGAGCGTTTAATGCCGTCTAATACGCAGATATTTTTACCCGACCGCGGCGGAGCCAAAAGGAGAGTAAGCGCGTATGTATGTATGTATATGTGTATGTATGTATGTATGTATGTATGTATGTATGTATGTATGTATGTATGTATGTATGTATGTATGTATGTATGTATGTATGTATGTATGTATGTATGTATGTATGTATGTATGTATGTATGTATGTATGTATGTATGTATGTATGTATGTATGTATGTATGTATGTATGTATGTATGTATGTATGTATGTATGTATGTATGTATGTATGTATGTATGTATGTATGTATGTATGTATGTATGTATGTATGTATGTATGTATGTATGTATGTATGTATGTATGTATGTAGGTATGTATGTATGTATGTATGTATGTGTGTGTATGTCTGTCCGATTCTATGTTTCCTAATAATTTATTAACCAATACTCAGATTTTGAGACGATTTTAATCAATAATCTCGTTTGTGCAAGGGTAAAGTTCTTTCTTTTATAAATTTAACAAAAAAACACTAAAAAGATCAAAATAAAAAACAGGAATAAAAACGGACCAACATCTTGACTCGATATCAAATTTTGTTTATGCCCCAGCAGTGGGGAGAAACAAAATTTGATATCGAGTCAAAACGTCAGCTTGCCGCATCTAGCATCTGCCTGCAGTTTTTCGCAGATTGTCATCCCACCTGGTCGGAGGGCGTCCTACACTACGTTTGCCGAGTCGCGGTCTTCACCAAGAACACGTTTACTCCAACGGTTGTCGGTTCTTCGCGAGATATGGCCAGCCCACTGCCACTTTAACTTGCTGATTCACTGAGCTATGTCGATAACTCTGGTTATATGCTCTGTCGGATGCATTCGTTACGAATCCTATCCTTCAGAGAAACTATTACTAATTAGTAGTTATTTTGTGTTGAAATTGTTTTGTATCCAATGAACAACAGAAACCGACGTGCATGCATGCAACGACTTACGAACGTTGATGATGCGAAGGTGATTTGTCACGATCGTGGCAAGTGGCAGTCCCTGGTCTCTGCCTACCCATCTGGGATATAGGCGTAAGGTTATGTTATGTTTTTTATGTAAATAATCTGTGTATATTCTATCCTATTCTATTTCTATGAAATAGGCCCATCTAGGACATCTTCGATTCCGAAATATTTGTTGATCGCATCAATAATTCGCATCTCATCGTTCTTTCTATTTCATTCCTTTGAACGCGCGTTTGATCGCATCATTCTGTCTCGTCGCGTTCTGTTGGGACGAGCCCTGGAGCGGGTTCCCTTTGTTGTCTCGTTTTACATGTTGAATGGCTCATCTTTTCGCAATATTACCGCGGGATTGGACGTAAAATTTGTATTACTGTTACATATACCCCAGGTTTCCCGTACACAAACAATAGAGTTATTTATTATGTATCTGCACACACATCAAGCGCCCGTTTTCTCTTACCTCGTGTGTCTGTCTCTTACACTAACACTGCAAAAAAAAACCAGCTACATTCATACATAAAACAAGCAACAAAGTAGGAAAATAAAATTAAATAAAATATTTGGTTAACTTTAACAATAACTAAGTATACAATTTTTATTTTTAATGCACTAACCCGTGCTAAGGAACAAATATAAATAAAAAAAAAATTAAAAATACTAATTGGTAGAGCGCTGGCACGGATAGCCAGAGGTTGCGGGTTCGAATCCCGGCATGGGTGAAATTTTTAGCCTCTAAATAGGTTTTTAAATTTAACAATAACACTAGGTGTAAGGATTAGATTAGGTACGTGTGTATACGATAACACTTGAACCAAAAATTTTTTTCTGAGCAAACTGTGCATTGGAGTATGGACAGAAAGGGAAAACTAAAAGAACCAATTTTAAAAACCTTTTTAGAGGCTAAAAATTTCACCCATGCCGACATGGGTGAAATGTTTAGCCTCTAAATAAGTTTTTAAATTTGTTCCTTAGCACGGGTTAGTGCAGTAAAAATAAAAATAGTATAATCATGTGGATACAGTGATATCGTTCCGATGTTAAACCTAACTGCAAAGTAGGTAGTCAGGGCTGTAAGTGATGCAATTTGCTTAAGTCAGATGTCGATGCCGGTGAGTTGCCCATTAGCTGGCTGGCTATCCCAGAGGTTGCGGGTTCGAATCCCGGCATGGGTGAAATTTTTAGCCTCTAAATAGGTTTTTAAATTTGTTCCTTAGCACGGGTTAGTGCATTAAAAATAAAAATAGTAAAAAAGAATCAAAACAGAAAACAAAAGGCACGGACCCCGCGTCTGTAGAAACAAGTTGTATATATAAAAAAAAACCGCGTTACCGCCCGGAACTCAGTAAGCCGATTATTTGAAATTCTGAGCCACCCTTTTCCTCATGAGTATTCATCAGCAACCCATTGTGTTCCCAACGAGGGAAACGGGTCTCTTCCCTGAGGAAGGTAAAGGCCATACTCCACCACGGGGGCCAAGTCCGGGCTGGTGGAGGCTTGCAAGACTAGTGGCTGGTCTTACTGTCAGAAGTTTTCAAGCCGCCCTAAGGCCGCTGACTTAGCTTAACGACTGCCATCGAAACACACTGCTTAACGTGTAGAGCACGGAACCGCTCGAAAAATGGCAATAACGGTAGTCACCAGCTGCTGGATGGTCACCCATCCAGCAGCTGTTGCTTAAGCTATGTGATTGATTCCAATCACTCACAATAGTCGAGAGTCATATTATGAAAATGATAATCACATAGAAAGTATTAACTGCGATTATTTATCTTTTAACTCTGAGACCAGAACATTTTTTGCACAAGTTTTCCATCGGAGCGTCTCTCGACAAAACTACTCCGATGTTATACGTTACCTTTACTTCAAGAACAATTTTTCACCAGCCGAGGGCAATTTCAAAGGTTAAGAGGAGATGTCGGGAATATAACGGCGTAATTTGTCATTGTGTCCTATCGCGTCCTACAGGCTGGCATGCCGACAGATAGTACCTTGTGCTGATGCAGAAGCTATATTTGTCGAACTCTGTGGCGCGCAATAATTAACAAGTGTCTTTAAAGCTGTGCAAATGTCTGATTCATTATTTTAAACAGCAAAGAGTTGTCTTAAAGACTCCAATTAATCGTGTTAAATTATTAATTTAATTATTTTCCTGTCATTTGACGACTTCTGTGGCGTAGTGGTAGCGCATCTCCCTACCATGCAAGAGGTCCTGAGTTCGAACCCCGGGGGACAAAAAAAACCCCAGGTCTTTTATACTTACATGTTTGTGTCGTTGTTTCTGGTTCCTACGACTCAGGGTGTCCTAGCGTGGTGCCTTTATGTAAATGTTATGTTAACGTTATGTTCCAAAGTTAACTATAGTTAGACTTGATATTCACGCAGTTAACTTCACAGTTGGGCCATTTTAAGTAGCAAGCACAAGCAAGCAAGCGTAAGTAGCAATTTTTTCTGAGCGCTTCCGTGCTTAGCACGGCATGTTAAGCCGTTGGTGCCGGATGTTATGTAATGTCAGTCGTTAAGCCATGTCAGAGGCCTTACGAGCGGTGTGATAACTTATAATAGTAAGGCCCGCCACTGCCTTACAATCCTCCACCAACCATACAGGAGACATACAAAGGGTTGATATCAACTCGCCGAAAAATAATTCTAGTGATGTGATACTCATGAGTCGGTCGGCTGGCTGCCTGAGTGATCTTAAGTGGAGTATGGCGCCAAACCTTTCTGCGATGCAGGAGGAGACCCATGCTCCAGCAGTGGGGACATACAAGGGTTGATATCGAAGTAGCACTGAGGGATGATAACATTCCGACACTACTGTTTCCTCACAATGTTTTCCTTTACAGTAAGCTAAACGAATGATGTTACTCAAATAACTTCACAAATGTACACAGCTTAAAAAAATAAAGTTATTGGTTATATTCTTTTTGATGCTAAGGACAATTTTATAAAAAAACAATTTATAGGCTAAAATTCCAGCCATGCTGGAACTCGAAGCTAATGGGCGACTCACCGACATCAGAGTAATTTCGTACCTCTTCACAATACCCTCTGTATACATCAATAAATAGTACATAATATTATTATCTGAACTGCAACAAAAAATATGAAAACTTATTTAATTACAAACAGTTTCAAATAAGAAACTATGTGCTCTGCACTAGGAAATCCTATATCGCAGCTACTCTGAGGGAGTCAACAATATATAACTGTAAAGTTATGTATAATAACAGAAAAAAACTTAAAAATAAAAACTACAATATATAAAATGGCAACAAATAATACAACAATTACTTTAAAATATTTAATAAACGTTTATACATAATGGTAAAACATTATATCCAGACAGAAACAAAAAAAAAAAACTTAATACAAAGATACACCATAATTATGCAATGTATAATAATTATCTTGACTAACTTATAAAGTTTTAATAATAATTTAAACACAAAAAAACAACACTAACTGAACAAACCACTCCGGAAAATATCTGAGCCAAAGGGTCCCATAACGCTAGCAGCATTGCCACGCTGCACCGCCAAAGAGACCCTCTGTCCCAGATACGCACCGGAGCGGCAGTCAAGCCCACGGTGACCCAGGCGGCGACCCAGCTCCCTGACAAGGATCTTAGGGCGAGATAAAGAGTCGCTTCTAAGAACGAGTCTTAGCAAAAGCACTTGCTTAAGAATCGATTTGTCTATCATACACAGTACTTTGGCACTCTCTGGGCGAGATAAATAGTCGCTTCTAAGAACGATTCTTAGCGAAAGCTCTTGCTTAAGAGTCGATATGTCTATCATAGACAGTACTTTAGCACTCTCTAAGTCGCGAAACCCGGACTAATTCTTAGCATTGGCCTAAGAACATGCTTAGCTAAGCAAACGTCTACTTTGATACTTAGCTAAGTTAGCCTGAAGTAATGCTTAGGGAAGCTTGAGCACGGACTTGGGCTAAGCAACGACTATTTATCTCGCCCTCTAAGTCGCGAAACCCGGACTAATTCTTAGCATTGGCCTAAGAACATGCTTAGCTAAGCAAACGTCTACTTTGATACTTAGCTAAGTTAGCCTGAAGTAATGCTTAGGGAAGCTTGAGCACGGACTTGGGCTAAGCAACGACTATTTATCTCGCCCTCTAAGTCGCGAAACCCGGACTAATTCTTAGCATTGGCCTAAGAACATGCTTAGCTAAGCAAACGTATATTTTAGTAACGCATTGATAGCTTTTAGCTAAGTTACTCGTAGCCTGAAGTAATGCTTAGGGAAGCATGAGTACGGACTTGGGCTAAGCAACGACTATTTATCTCGCCCCTAGTCTAAGTCCCCCAAACTCCCATTGTCTCAACCGCAAATGGAACAAAAAGGTAATTGTCCATAAGGGCACCATACTTGTGGCACTTGAGTGTAGCTGCCGATTCGGCCGCGGCACCGGGTCTAAGTGCAGTAGCGGATAAGTGCGAGGGAGCAAAAGTACAGACGCAAGCGTCCCACCTCAGAACACAAAAATAAGGAGAAGTGCCTTGTGGGCGTGGCACTGTCGCCCAACGTTAGCCCATTTGGGCTAACCTCTGCGAAACTTTAAAATATGGCCGTCAATCGCTTCGCGCCAGCCGTCGTAGTAACATCTGAGAAAAATGCCTAATTGCGCAGTGATTACCTGCAGAAATCGCTGTGATACATGCTATTCAAAAACAGGGGAGTGTCTTTTTACCGGTAAACCTATTTTACTCACTATATTCGTCTTATAAACTACGAAAAATCATAATTATAATAATTTTATGTGCAACGTGCATCACATTACTAAGAACATAAATGGGACGTATTTATTACATTGTAGTTACTCCACTGCTGTTTCTATATAGGATTTTCGTGGAGGTTTGCTAACTAGGAAAAGCCAGCCCGCAGTGAACCGTCACGCAAAACTGATCATTTTTCAATGCGATGTTTCAAGGTACGGCCGCATGTATTTGCCGCGAAATGTCAAATTCACCAGTAGGTCAGCTGGAGACATAGTGATGGGGTAGTTCCTTTCTTTTCAGACTGATTAAGTATCAATATTATTGAGGCATTTATAATCGTTCGTCCAGACTTCCAAAATTACTAGAACCAATTATTGTAAGACTAGGTATCTAGTCTTATCGTCGACTATTGCCCGCGACTCCATCTGCTTAGACTTCAGCTTGCGTTGCTAAGGAAGCTTTTATTTTAGTAGAAGGATTTTGTCTTATTAAATCAGGCCTAGCTTCGATCGTGTATTTCAAAAAAATTCTAATAAAGATAAAGAAAAATACGAAAGAAAAATGGATCAAAATACAGAGGGTATAACTGATTTCCTCTCAAATAAAGTACCATTTGCTCCATCTATTTTACAGAGAAGTGTTTCCAGATGCTAAAGTGGGGGAAAAAATATTTCCGTGGGCAGTTCCTACTTTGAAAATACCAGTAATAACGAGTTCCATAAAGGTTGAGGTACCAGTATATTTAAAATCACGATAAAATTTTACATGGTTTAGAATATTCAATTATCACTTTATTCTAATCTTCATTTCATATGGACGACGCATAACTCTCCAAAAGAAAGTGTTTCTAAAGAAACAAATCAGGTGATGTGGTTGTGGTACTAAATCATAGTCTTACATGGTATGTCGGTACTTGCTTATATGTCATATCGGCAAGTGCAGCGTTGGACGACAAGATGGAGAGAAGATCTTAGCCTAGTCGAAGGAAGACGCTGGATGTAAGCCGCTTTCAACTGGTCTTTTTGGAAATCCATGGAGGAGGCCTATGTCCAGCAGTGGATATCTTGTGGCTGAATGATGACGATAATGAAAATATTCTCTGTAGGATTTCAGTCGGATGCTGATTTAATTTTTTAATCTATATATGTTTCGAAAGTTTCATTGAAATTTTTTTTGATAAGCTTACAAAAGTTCTTCCTATTTACTGTATTTTTAATTAGGAAGTTACTTTATTTACAGGCCCATGATACATTTCAATCACAGCCATAAACATATTCTTTACTTAATCCATATAATCCAAGCGTGGCTACTGATTTCCAATATATCACTGTTACTCGGACAAGTGGCAATTTCTTCAGAAAAATGGTTGTTTTTCGAGTTTATACATGTGTTTATTCTATTTTTTATATAGCTGGGTGAATTATTTTCAGAGAATGAGAAAGTAATTGCTATTGTATTCTTAAAAAGTCAGCACTTCACTCTTTCACCCAACAAAAACTGCTGTTAATTTACAGAGTCCTAACAGAGTTACCAATATTTAAAGCCAATTTGTAAATGGTAATGTAAGTGCATTTCACGTTACATTGGGATTCATATACTAAATAAAATACAAAGAAATATCCAAGATCCAGGTACAAATACGTCCCTGACCGTGGACATGCTCTTCACACAAATATTACTTCTTTCCATTATCAGGATTTAAACCCAGAAGACCTAGCTTTCCGGACAGAGTCACTACCAAGTATGCTTCAGTGGTGTTCTGTCCAACAAATTTAACATATCGTATTAGTATACAGTACAGGGGTCATCATCATTATCAAAATAATCAAATTCTATATCAATAGAAAGCCAAGTTTGCGTCTTTATCATATACTGAAGCCACAAATACTGTCAAAAAGACACGTATTTAATAAATATTTACATTTCACAGGACAGTAAATTAAAATAGGATTATTTGTTTTAATAAAATTGTTTTTGTAAATTTAACATGCTCTGTTTTTTGTATCATCCAAACACGAAGTTTACTGTTAATAAATGAATAACCTCTCATCGGATAATTTTATCGATAGATGTATTATTTGATACAAGTGTTCCATCCCTAAGGAGTTCACCGACGCTGTTGTTTACGTGTACGAGTGTATTCATACAATTGTTTTTCATAGTGTGCGAACCAATTAAAGGATTAGAACGCTAGTAAATGACTGCACAGACGTGTGCGTGAACCTTATATTTACAATATTGTGCATGTAATGAAAACGCACACATATTCAAAAGTGGCGACAGCGGTACCGGACTTATTTCGCGGCTAGGGCATATCTCCTTCTTTCTATGATCTGAGCGTCCCACAGTAAACAGACTTACTTATAAAGTAGATGTCATCCTGTCACTCTACAGAACTGTTGACTGCACCCTAAATGCATTATAAATCACCCGGCTACTGCCATCATAAACATGAAGGTCATGTCATTCGTACATAATATAATATAAGGTAGGCTGCTGGGTTGTTAAGCGAGAGTTTTGATCCTTGAATGCCGTTTTAGGGTTCCGTCGTCAACACCGAAAACATGCGCCACGGGCGCCGAGTCCGGGTTGTTGGTAGATTGTACATCTGCTAATAGAACAGAACAGAGAACAGAGAAAAGAGAACAGAGAACAGAGAACAGAACAGAACAGAACAAAGCAGAGCAGAGCAGAGCAGAGCAGAGCAGAGCAGAGCAGAGCAGAGCAAAGCATAGCAGAGCAGAGCAGAGCAGAGCAGAGCAGAGCAGAGCAGAGCAGAGCAGAACAGAACAGAACAGAATAGAAAAGAATAGAATAGAATATATTTATTTGTCTTCAAGCGAAATAAGACACTACAATCACTTATACTAGAGGCATTAATGACAGTTTAAAGAGACTTTTGTTTAACAGTTTATAAATTACAAACGAAGACAAAAAGGTCATAATAATCATCTATTGCTGCCTGTACGTAATACAGAAAGTACTTATTGTAAAGAGGTTCGAAATAAGGTACTCGGGGCTGCAAGTGATGCAAATTACTTCAGCCTGATGTTGCTGCCTGTACGTAACACAGAGAGTATTGTGAAGAGGTTCGAAATAAGGTACTCGGGGCTGCAAGTGATGCAAATTACTTCAGCCAGATGTAGTGCCTTGCCTGTACGTAATACAGAGAGTATTGTAAAGAGGTTCAAAATTTCACTGATGCCGGTGAGTCGCCCATTGGGTCAGTTCGGAGAGCACTGGCACGGTTAGCCAGAGGTCGCGGGTTCGAGTCATGGAATAGGTGGTATTTTAAGCCTCTAAATAGGTTTTTAAAATATAATTAACCTTCTTCTTCTTTGGTCTCTTTACTCCTCCGTGGAGTCTGAGGCTGACAAAAGGGCTGACACAGCATTTATCTCTGTTCATGGCTAGGGATGGTAGCTCCAGCCAAGTATTTCCCTTCTCCTTTGTCTCAGAGATAGACTAATAGACAATCAATCAATCTTTTATTGCAGACTAAGTGTAAACAGGTGGTACACATTTTGTGATACTTAATACTTTGTCATTGTTTACGGATATTGCAAAATGGGTCAGACTTATAGCTAACATCCAAGCATTTTGATTATAACGATAACGATACGATATCAACCCTTGTATGTCCCCACTGCTGGGGCACGGGTCTCTTCCTGCATCGCAGGAAGGTTAGGCCATACTCCACCACGGGGGCGAAGTCCGGGTTGGTGGAGAATTGAAAGACAGTGGCGGGCCTTACTGTCAGAAGTTATCAAGCCGCCCATGAGGCCTCTGACAGGGCTTAACGACTGCAATTACATAACAGCCGGCACCAACGGCTTAACGTCCCTTGCGAAGCACGGAAGCGCTCGGAAAAATGCCATTAGCGGTAGTCACGGGACGGTCACCCATCCTGTATCTTACCGCGCCTGTTGTTGCCTTACTCAATCACTCGATTCGACTAGGCCACGAGCTCTTCATAAAGCCTAGATAGGGCCTAGATTATAAATCTAGGTATATCTCTCCAAAACGAAGAAGTAGACCAAGTTTTTTGTTATCCTTTAAACGATAATATTTTTTCTATACTCACCTACACAGGCTCTCTGAAAAAGTAGTACGAGTATTTTTTCCTTTGAACGAGAACATTGGCTATTTAGTGTAGCATGTTACCGCTAGTTTTATTTTTGCTGAAGCTATTAAGCTGCGGAAGATGGCCCGTAATCTAATGGGGAATGTTCTCGCTGCTTTCGATTGGGTGGTTCTTAAATCGACACGAAACAGTTTTAACATAACATAACGTTAACCTCAGGCACATACATTGCTTCTGGCCCCACACTAGGATACCCTGTGTCGTGGGAACCAGAAACAACGACATCACAAACATGTAAACATCCCAGACTAGGAGTTTTTTTTGTTTCCAGCCGGGATTCGAACCCGGGACTTCTTGCGTGGTAGGTAGTTGCGCTACCGCTACGCCACAAAGGTCGTTTTGACATGGGAAATGTTTTTTGTTTGCATTGTGGGCTCCGATTCCTCACAGACCGATTGACCATTTTTTTAATAAGCATTTAATCAGGGACCGCATTCTCACTTCATTAGCAAATAAGTCGTTCACGTCTCTAAGGCGTATGACTTGAATTCTAAATAAAAAGTCGAGCGAAAGCCAAAATGTCTATTCTGAAAAGAAATGTCTAATTAATGACTTTGTCGAGCTATCTGTGAATCATACGTTCCATTTCTCGATTATAAATTGATAGTTAGTCGAATTTTAAAACATCTACAAATTGACTTTTAAATTTTGCAGCAAAATATTAAATTATGTGTTATTTTATAAACTATTTGCGTTTAATATATACGGTATTAAATGGCTCATTGATGTACCGTTTTCGGCTCAAGTGCACGAAGCGCTTCGCTTAATAGATGGCGCGACGGAATAGGTGACGAACGTCAACTGTCAATGAATGCATTGAGATTTTATACTCATTTTAGAGTCGATTGATAACTACCATGCGATATTTTGACACCTCAAAGCGAGCAAAATGTAGTAGCAAATTTATGCATACGACTTGGTGAGAATACGAGAAATTGACTTTTATGCGCCAAATGTCTAGTCCTTTGAATATTTCAATTTCCATGGCCGAGAATTTTTGGAAATAGGCGTTTATAACTTTTATTACCGTGTATATTACACGTAAAAAGGTTTTTTAGTTTATAAAATAACACATAATGTAAGATTTTGCAGCAAAATGTTTCAATTTAAAAGCGAATTTGTAGATGTTATAAAATTCGACTAACTTTTAATTGACAATCGAGAAAAGGAACATATGATTCACACGTAATTCGATAGACATTTTTTTTCTCATTCGAATTCAATGTCGTAAGGCGTTCAGAATACATATTTTGGCTTTCAGTCGACCCTTTATGTAGAATTCAATTGATATGCCTTAAAGTCGTTTACGATTTATTTGCTAATGAAGTGAGAATTGGGTCCCAGGTCCTTCCTGCTGCCTCGTAATTAGACTTAAGATCCTATTTAGAGGCTAAAAATTCCACCCATTACCGAGATTCGAACCTGCGACCTCTGGCAAGGATAGCCAATCCCAGTATGGGTGGTATTTTTAGCCTCTCAATAGGTTTTTATAAATTGTCCTTAGCACGGGTTAGTGCATTAAAAAGAATATAGACTTTAAAAACCTATTTAGAGGCTAAAAATTTCACCCATGCCGGGATTCGAACCCGCAACCTCTGGCTATCCGTACCAGCGCTCTACCAATTGAGCCAATGGGCGACTCACGGCATCAGTGAAATTTCGAACCTCTTTACAATATTCTCTGTATTACGTACAGGCAGCGACATCTGACTTAAGCAAATTGCATTACTTACAGCCCCGACTACCTACTTTGCAGTTAGGTTTTAACATCGGAACGATATCACTGTACCCACATGATTACACTATTTTTATTTTTAATGCACTAACCCGTGCTAAGGAACAAATTTAAAAACCTATTTAGAGGCTAAAAATTTCACCCATGCCGGGATTCGAACCCGCAACCTCTGGCTATCCGTACCAGTGCTCTACCAATTGAGCCAATGGGCGACTCACGGCATCAGTGAAATTTCGAACCTCTTTACAATATTCTCTGTATTACGTACAGGCAGCGACATCTGACTTAAGCAAATTGCATTACTTACAGCCCCGACTACCTACTTTGCAGTTAGGTTTTAACATCGGAACGATATCACTGTACCCACATGATTACACTATTTTTATTTTTAATGCACTAACCCGTGCTAAGGAACAAATTTAAAAACCTATTTAGAGGCAAAAAATTTCACCCATGCCGGGATTCGAACCCGCAACCTCTGGCTATCCGTACCAGCGCTCTACCAATTGAGCCAATGGGCGACTCACGGCATCAGTGAAATTTCGAACCTCTTTACAATATTCTCTGTATTACGTACAGGCAGCGACATCTGACTTAAGCAAATTGCATTACTTACAGCCCCGACTACCTACTTTGCAGTTAGGTTTTAACATCGGAACGATATCACTGTACCCACATGATTACACTATTTTTATTTTTAATGCACTAACCCGTGCTAAGGAACAAATTTAAAAACCTATTTAGAGGCTAAAAATTTCACCCATGCCGGGATTCGAACCCGCAACCTCTGGCTATCCGTACCAGCGCTCTACCAATTGAGCCAATGGGCGACTCACGGCATCAGTGAAATTTCGAACCTCTTTACAATATTCTCTGTATTACGTACAGGCAGCGACATCTGACTTAAGCAAATTGCATTACTTACAGCCCCGACTACCTACTTTGCAGTTAGGTTTTAACATCGGAACGATATCACTGTACCCACATGATTACACTATTTTTATTTTTAATGCACTAACCCGTGCTAAGGAACAAATTTAAAAACCTATTTAGAGGCTAAAAATTTCACCCATGCCGGGATTCGAACCCGCAACCTCTGGCTATCCGTACCAGCGCTCTACCAATTGAGCCAATGGGCGACTCACGGCATCAGTGAAATTTCGAACCTCTTTACAATATTCTCTGTATTACGTACAGGCAGCGACATCTGACTTAAGCAAATTGCATTACTTACAGCCCCGACTACCTACTTTGCAGTTAGGTTTTAACATCGGAACGATATCACTGTACCCACATGATTACACTATTTTTATTTTTAATGCACTAACCCGTGCTAAGGAACAAATTTAAAAACCTATTTAGAGGCTAAAAATTTCACCCATGCCGGGATTCGAACCCGCAACCTCTGGCTATCCGTACCAGCGCTCTACCAATTGAGCCAATGGGCGACTCACGGCATCAGTGAAATTTCGAACCTCTTTACAATATTCTCTGTATTACGTACAGGCAGCGACATCTGACTTAAGCAAATTGCATTACTTACAGCCCCGACTACCTACTTTGCAGTTAGGTTTTAACATCGGAACGATATCACTGTACCCACATGATTACACTATTTTTATTTTTAATGCACTAACCCGTGCTAAGGAACAAATTTAAAAACCTATTTAAAAAATTTTTAGCCTCTAAATAGGTTTTTAAATTTGTTCCTTAGCACGGGTTAGTGCATTAAAAATAAAAATAGTGTAATCATGTGGGTACAGTGATATCGTTCCGATGTTAAAACCTAACTGCAAAGTAGGTAGTCGGGGCTGTAAGTAATGCAATTTGCTTAAGTCAGATGTCGCTGCCTGTACGTAATACAGAGAATATTGTAAAGAGGTTCGAAATTTCACTGATGCCGTGAGTCGCCCATTGGCTCAATTGGTAGAGCGCTGGTACGGATAGCCAGAGGTTGCGGGTTCGAATCCCGGCATGGGTGAAATTTTTAGCCTCTAAATAGGTTTTTAAATTTGTTCCTTAGCACGGGTTAGTGCATTAAAAATAAAAATAGTGTAATCATGTGGGTACAGTGATATCGTTCCGATGTTAAAACCTAACTGCAAAGTAGGTAGTCGGGGCTGTAAGTAATGCAATTTGCTTAAGTCAGATGTCGCTGCCTGTACGTAATACAGAGAATATTGTAAAGAGGTTCGAAATTTCACTGATGCCGTGAGTCGCCCATTGGCTCAATTGGTAGAGCGCTGGTACGGATAGCCAGAGGTTGCGGGTTCGAATCCCGGCATGGGTGAAATTTTTAGCCTCTAAATAGGTTTTTAAATTTGTTCCTTAGCACGGGTTAGTGCATTAAAAATAAAAATAGTGTAATCATGTGGGTACAGTGATATCGTTCCGATGTTAAAACCTAACTGCAAAGTAGGTAGTCGGGGCTGTAAGTAATGCAATTTGCTTAAGTCAGATGTCGCTGCCTGTACGTAATACAGAGAATATTGTAAAGAGGTTCGAAATTTCACTGATGCCGTGAGTCGCCCATTGGCTCAATTGGTAGAGCGCTGGTACGGATAGCCAGAGGTTGCGGGTTCGAATCCCGGCATGGGTGAAAAATTTTTAGCCTCTAAATAGGTTTTTAAATTTGTTCCTTAGCACGGGTTAGTGCATTAAAAATAAAAATAGTGTAAGAATATAGACTTAAGATTTTCGCAATTTCAATTTTTCAGAATATTGCAGAGAATAGTTGTGCCCAACCACCTAGTGCCCGGCCAGACGCCGGGATCGGTTTAACCTAACCCAATAACGGCCGCCGCTAACTTAGTCACGGTTAACCAGGGCAAGCGCGGGTTGTAGCTGGAAATAATGTCATATTTAATACAGGAAGTCGAGCACGGTACTTTTTAGAGGTCTCTACCTGAAGCGCGAGCTTTGGAATACCATCCGGAAGAGAAAAATTGCATACTTGGGGCAAAGATTGAATTCAGCAAACAGTCATTCCGTTTGCTGAATGTCAAAGTACAATGTAACATGAAAGCACAGATCACCTCCAAGGTGATCATGGGGGCCAATGTCCCGTTGGCCCCCACACGCCCCACACGCGAGGCCCGTCACGTCGCCCACCAGCACTTCTCTGAAAGCAGAGAAGGCGGTGAGCGACCGCGCGGGCCCCCTCCGTGCCAGAAGGCACCCTCGGAACACGCAATGGCGCCTTTCGGCCCGCCGTGATGGAGGCGGAGGGTCCGCCGACCCTCCGCGTCACGGCGGCCACTCTGGTCCGACTGGTACGAGGCGCGCGCGCTTCCGCGCAGCGGCGCCCCCCCCCAGTCGATCCTTCATTCGGTTGGTCGCCTGGGTCCCGCTCCACAAAGTGAAACAGGGCCCACGCGACCCCTCCCGCCAGGTTTTTCGCCGCTGGCCAGCAAGATCCCATAAAGAGAAGTTACTGACCAGCGCCCAAGGTGCACCGGCCCTTGCCACTTACCTTTCCCACTGGTTCAAGATGAATCAGTAGGAACGGAAGCGGAAGGGCACACGAGAAGGTAATCTGGCATCGCACCCCAAGATACTGTCTCCTACTACAACTCTCCTACTACATCGCAGAACATAGGCCTTCTTCAAAGTTTTCGAAACTTCCCGGTCTTGTGCGACCCGAAACTAGTTACTCCCCGATACCGTGATCAGATCATCAGGCCATCTGACGGTGGGCTTGCCCACGCTGTGAACTTTGGAATACCATCCAAAGACGAAAGATTGCATACTTGGGGCATGTTTCAGATACCCAAGACACTGTCTTCTACAACTAATCATCATTAGCAATTTGATGCCCACTAGAAAACATAGCCTTTCTTCATAGTTTTCCAAACTTCCCGGTCTTGCACGGCCCGAAACTAGCAGCTCCCCGCTACCGGAACCAGATCGCCAGACCATCTGGTGGTGGGCTTGCCCATGCTGTGAACTTTAGAATACCATCCGAAAAAGAAAGATTGCAATCTTGGGGCATTCGTTCAGACACCCAATATACTGTCTAGGAGAACTGATTACGGTAGCTGGGAGCTGCTAGTAATCACCATCATCAGCCATTTGACGTTTGCTGCAGGACATAGGCCTTCCTCATGGTTTTCCAAACTTCCCGGTCTTGTGCCGCCCGTATCCAGCGACCGCTCACCACCGTGACGAGGTCGTTAAACAATCAAGTGGAGGGCCTGCCCACGCTGCCAACTTTGGAATACCATCGGAAGAAGAAGGATAGCATACTTGGGGCATTTGTTCAGATACCCAATATACTGCCTTTTACAAGTAATCATCTATGTTGTGATAGTTATTAGTATATATATTTTTAAATATAATTATTATCTGTTATAAGTATATAGTGTATATTTATTTACTTATATATTGTATGTAATTATTGAGTACTTGTCAGCTTATCTAATTTTAACTTAGTTTCTCTTCCGTTCTGTTTCGAATGCCTACCATTTACTCTCTTGCACTATCTGTGGTTGACTGGTAGAAAATGCTTATAGCATTAAGTCCGCCACATTGCCATTGTATTTTTTTTACTTATGTGCAATAAACGTATTAATAATATTAATCATCATCAGGCATTTGACGCCTGCTGCAGGACTTAGGCCTCCCTCATGGTTTTCCAAACTTCCCGGTCTTGTGCCGGCCGCGTCCAGTGTCCGGACTTAGTGTCCGGTGGAGTATGGCCAATACCTTCCTCAGGGGAGAGACCCGTGTCCCTCGGTGGGGACACAAGGGTCGATGGTGATGATATATGTTTGCGCTTGCGCAGCCACGGCCCGGAGTGATCTGAATAGCCCTTAAGTTACCAACGCCATGCTCTTGGCATTGGCCCACACACAGTAATCATAAGATGTTAGTTTGTGGTCCAAACAGCTGTAAGTAATACGACCCTCGGATTTAGTACATTGACTCCTTGTGCTTAATCTATTAAATGGGACAGAAAGTGGGTTAGGGAATGGACATTAAATTTCCCGTTTCGAGCATTATCGTTTTACTGTCCTTATGCAATCTTTAAAAAACGTTTTATTTCAGATCGATGGAAAAAGCTTTACTGCACAGCCATAAAAATATTGATATCGATAATATCAACCCTTGTATGTCCCCACTGCTGGGGCACGGGTTTCTTCCTGCGTCGCAGGAAGGTTAGGTCATACTCCACCACGGGGGCCAAGTCCGGGTTGGAGGATTGTAAGACAGTGGCGGGGCTTAATGCCAGAAGTTATCAAGCCGCCCATAAGGCCTCTGACATGGCTTAACGACTGCCATTGCATGACAGCCGGCACCAATGGCTTAACGTGCCCTGCGAAGCGCGGAAACGCGAAATAATAATTAGAAAGAAAGTAAAAAAGAAAGAAATGCACACACATTAAAAATAACACAGTTGTGGGAAAGATGAACATTAAATATGATTAATTACAAAGATGATTTCTTAAATCTAAGTAATGTAATACAATCGTCGGTCTTAATACGGTTTTAAATAGGTCTTTGAAGACAATCCATCTGTGCTATGTGCCCTTTGCCCGCATGGAATCGTTTTTTACATTATTCTATCTTTATACTATTTTTATTTTTAATGCACTAACCCATGCTAAGGAACAAATTTTAAAAACCAATTTAGAGGCTAAAAATTTGACCCATGCCGGGATTCGAACCCGCAACCTCTGGCTGGCACGAATAGCCAGAGGTTGCGGGTTCGAATCCCGGCATAGGTGAAATTTTTAGCCTCTAAATAGGTTTTTAAAATTATTCTATCTACTAAACTTGCCTTTTGCAGTGTGAGGGTTTCCTCGCGACGTTTTTCTTCACAGTTTAATGGTTGCAATAATCTACAGGTCGCTAGTTTTACTCTTTTTGTGGCCTTTATACGCCTCACTGCAGGGCACGGACCTTCTCTCAGAGAGAGATTGAATGGGATTTATTATCAAGCGAGCCCATACTCTCTCTCTCTCTCTCTCTCTGAAAGAAGGCCTGTGCCCCGCAGTGGGACGTTTATAAGCTACATAATATAAAAAATCGAGTTGGTTACACCTACTATGTAACATTATTCACAGTTATCTGTGGAACTTTTAGTCTAGGCGAACCGAGTGATTGGAATCAATCACTTGAGTTAAGCAACAATAGGCGCGGTCAAGTACGGGATGGGTGAGCGTCCCGTGACTACCGCTAGTGGCATTTTTCCGAGCGCTTCCGTGCTTCGCAATGCACGTAAAGCCGTTGGTGCCGGCTATTATGTAAAGGCAGTCGGTAAGCCATGTCAGAGGCCTTATGGGCGCCTTGATAACTTCTGACAGTAAGGCCCGCCACTGTCTTACGAGTACAATCCTCCACCAACCCGGACTTGGCCCCCGTTATGGAGTATGGCCTAACCTTCCTGCGATGCAGGAAGAGACCCGTGCCCCAGCAGTGGGGACATACAAGGGCTGATATCGATCGATCGTACTTAAAAATTATAGTAACAAAAATTATATAAAAATATAGTAAAATCGGCGGCCTTAGAACTAAAAGCGATTTCTTCCGGGCAAACATAGACGGAGGCGAGAAAGAAATTAGAGACGGGTAGTCGGTGCAATAGAAGAAATATATATCAGACGCAGTTCTAAAAGACAAGGGCAGTAGCGATAAGTGTCTACTTTTAGTCGGATTTAAGCACCCAGTTATATCATTTACAACAGCCATTTCGGTATTATATTATTTCACTCGACGTGTCTCGACAGACAGTACAGTGCAGTGGAGTACAGAAAAGGGACTTGAGAGGCTTCGGTTCGTGAAGAAAAACGACGCGGAGAATGTTAAATTAGAAATTGGTAAACTGAAAGAATAGTAGATTATGCATTAAGGGAATAAAACTATGTATTACGTCATGGGCGGTATATTGAACCCTGAGCGGAGCGAAGGACTCCGAGTTAACTCCCGAGCGAAGCGAGGGAGTTATGTAGAGTCCTGAGTGAAGCCAGGAGTTCATACCGCCCGAGACTAAGACATGTTTTATTCCAGAGGTGAATACTCTACTTTTCACACCATCTGGGAGACAATAAAAAGACAGGGCTGCATAAGTTGAAAAATATTTATTATAAACCTGTTGAGAGGCTGAAAATTCCACCCATGCCGGGATTCGTAGGTAATATGTAATGTGAGAGTATTGCAAAGAGGATCGAAATTTCACTGATGCCGGTGAGTTGCCCAGTTGGAAGAGCGCTGGCACGGATAGCCAGAGGTTGCGGGTTCAAATCCCGGCATGGGTGGAATTTTTAGCCTCTAAATAGGGTTTTGAAATAGAGATTACCAATATTTTCAATAAACAAAAGATTATAATACTGCTTTCAGGCAATTTAACTGAAACACCCATCACTCTTTATTACGTACAGGCAGCGACATCTGGCTGAAGTAATTTGCATCACTTGCAGCACCGAGTACCTACTTTGCAGTTAGGTTTTTATATCAGAAAGATATCTAATCTCAATTTTTTATAAAACTAAATCAGTGTTACACTATTTTTATTTTTAATGCACTAACCCGTGCTAAGGAACAAATTTAAAAACCTATTTAGAGGCTAAAAATTTCACCCATGCCGGGATTCGAACCCGCAACCTCTGGCTATCCGTACCAGCGCTCTACCAATTGAGCCAATGGGCGACTCACGGCATCAGTGAAATTTCGAACCTCTTTACAATATTCTCTGTATTACGTACAGGCAGCGACATCTGACTTAAGCAAATTGCATTACTTACAGCCCCGACTACCTTCTTTGCAGTTAGGTTTTAACATCGGAACGATATCACTGTACCCACATGATTACACTATTTTTATTTTTAGCCTCTAAAAAGGTTTTTAAATCAGTGTTTTAAATCCTCTTAGGTCCACTTGCGTCATTCCGGATTAGTTCATTTAACTCGAGTTAACCGGCTAAATCGAACATTTCGCATGCGAAATTATAGATTTAACCGGTTAATTCGAGTTGAATCAGCTTGTTCGGGATGTTGCAAGTGGGCTTTAATATGTACTTTCCACTAATATCGTTTAATCTTTGATTATTTGCTACTGTCGTCACACCTATCGTACCGACAAAAGCAGCTTTTGGTGTACCCAGTATGTGGCGTCCCTCTTCCTAAATGACCCATATTCGAGTGCTCAAAGTTATTTTAGTGTGCATTCGAGCCACATTTCGCATGCGAAAAGTATGATTTTAATGGCTTGAGATTTTATGGTCTCCGTGCGGCGGGTCTGGGGTGTATTTCACTTCAACTATTAAATTATTAACGATGTTTAATAGTACCACAGTGGTTCAGTAGACAGGCTGTGTCTGTTTTGGGGTTCCGGACCATATTATTAACTGTTTATGCTAATCGGACCCACCACCCGGACTTGGCCCCCGTGGTGGAATATAGCCTAACCTTCCTGCGATGCAGGAAGGAACCCGTGCCCCAGCAGTGGGGACGTACAAAGGGTGGATATCAACACAACGACTGAACGTAGATGCCGGAATTATACCAGAATTATGCCGGAGTTAGATTAGTAGTCATCTCGGCCGCTTTTAAAATAACGCGCGGGCCACTTTCCACTTTTTAGAATTGTCATAGGGCATCTCACCCACTATCAGTTTTAAATAAGAGACGAAGTTGACTACAATATATGCTGAAGAAGAAGAAGAAATTTGCTGTTATTTGATTGACACTAACAAAAACATCGATCCGAAAAAAAAGAAACTCAAAACAAAGTTGATCTAAAAAGCAACCTCTCATTGACAAGGAATCGTGCATTTTAAAGGAAACTCTGTATGTTATTAGTGGTTAATATTTTTGAGTACCAGAGCACGAGGTAGAGCAACAAACTGCAGATTTGATCAAAACCACTGTGGGCAGACATCCGCATAAATACACCATAACGGCTTCTAACCGAGAGGAATGGCAGGACGTCGTGAGGCATGCAACATCAGCTTACAATAAAGACCCTACATGATGACGACAACTGTTGTGTCAAGAGCGTACCGATCAAGAAGAAGAGGAACATTTTTTTCTCAAACATTTTCTGTAGCAAGTGACTATCGGGCCCAGTTGACGTTCCCTATATTGTAAAACTTATAAGGGGCGAATAACAATATTGGAAATGTGAAAATCGGTCGCGGCTCAGATTTAAAAGTGGCCGAGAGGACTACTAAACCAACTCCAGCGCTTGTATTATGCCGGAATCTATGGTCAGTTGGGCACGGGTTGAAACTTCCTGCATCGCAAGAATATTAGGCCGTAGTCCATCACGGGGCCAAGTCCGGGTTAGTGGGGGATTGTATGAGAGTGACTGGCCTTACTGTCAGAAGTTATCAAGCCGCCAATAAAGCCACTGACAGCTGCTCAATTACGGCCAGTATATAACAGCCGGTACCAGCGAGTTAACTTGCCTTGCGTAGCAGGGAAGCGTTTAAAAAAATGCCACTAGCGGTAGTCACGGGACGGTCTCCCATCCTGTACCTGACCGCGCCTGATGTAGCTTAACCCAAGCACGGATGTAAATGAATATATCCGTGAACCCAAGTTATTGATTCCAATCAGACGGTTTCACTAGGCCACGGGTGCTTCAGTACCTACTTCTGTCTATTTATCCAGTGAGTGACAGATGACTTTATGAGACCGCAATCCATCCCCATTTCATCATTCCATTCCGTCTGTACATCAGCCGAAAATTGCAATCCCTGTTTGGACGATTTCCACACCGCCTGATTGGACTGTTACAAGCTCAATTAACGGCCTCGCATCGCGCGTACGATTTGATTGGCTGGTATGTGGGAATTAATCCCCTCATACCAGTCTTATTAATAAGACCTTTGAAGTCAAAATCAAAATGAAAATAATTTATTTCTTAAACACACATAGCAACCTCATGCCTGTATCCCAGAGAGGTTGATCAGGGAGTGACATTTGCCACGATTCTTACCGATCACTCTCGATTAATCATCGTTCATCGTCTTTGCATGCACGCACGCCGGTTCCGAGTACATTTTAACTTCCACTTTGCTAATACGTATTTGGTTGAAGTATGTTCGCCTGGGACGTCCCTTACCGGCCGTTACACCCACAGTCGCAATATATATTTGTTTCGTCAATCTATCTTCCTTCATCCTTTCCACAATGTCCAAACCAACGCAACATTCTTTTCTCAATTCTATTCTCTACATGAGGATGTAGAGAATAGAATTCAGTCCACAACGTCCTCTAATCTGACTATTGCGTATCCTTGCGTGACATGTTCGAATCTTAGTCTTTTTTTGATTTTTATTGTTTTTTGTACTGAAATTGTTTGTTTTCGATTGAGTAACCGAAATATATTTTTAGACCGTTTTATTACGCCACTATAATTATGTTTCTATTTATGGGTGAGATTATTTCGTCAAAAAACGCTACACAAATTCAAAGTCACTTTGTAGATTCCGATTTATAAAGTCACAACATGATAATTTCAGGACAAAATCTTCATATTTCTGGTTCACTGGCTTCTACAAGGGAAACAAACTTCCAGAAACGAAATTTTCAGGTAGAAGATGGAAATGTTTGAGATTTTTTTTGTCAGTAGTATTCTGAGAGGCATCTTGTTCGTTACTAAAAGGAGGTTTTAAATCTAATTGCGAGTAATTTGTGGCGGCATACAAATTATTAAAAATAATTTGGCGAGTAGATACACTCATTTTGTTTGATTTTTAGAGTGGGTCCCTTTCAATGACAATAATAAGCATATTTTAAATAAGTCCTGATTGTTCAAATTGTATTATATTTTGTGTACTATAGATACCTCTGTAAGAAGGAAATAAATAAATTACTTAAAAAAATACTTACTTATTTTACTTAGCACAACATAAAAATAAGCAACAAGGAACTTCATTAATTTAGTTTTTTTTACTCGGTCATACTATGAAGGGCTCGTGGCCTAGGCGAACCGAGTGATTAAAATTAATCAATTGAGTTAAGCAACAACAGGCGCGGTCAGGTGCAGCATGGGTGACCGTCCCGTGACTACCGCTAGTGGCATTTTTCAAAAATGCTAGGCTAGTCATTTTCTGCAATTAATTTAGTTTTTTTTACTCGCTCATACTAGTGAACCATAGTTATCGTTATCGTTATCAACCCTTGAAAGGGACCCACACTAATAATCAAACAAAATGAATGGATCTACTCGCCAAATATTTTTAATAATTTGTATGCCGCCACAAATTACTCGCAATTAGATTTAAAACCTACTTTTAGTAACGAACACGATGCCTCTCACAATACAACTGACAAAAAAAATCTCGAACATTTCCATCACCGAAATTTAGTTTCTGGAAGTTTGAAAAATGCTAATCCAGTTTAGGTTCCCGCGGGTCTCGTAAAAGGCGACTAAGGGACACAAACCGGGGGGTGGGCAGCAGCGCCCACTGCAGTACAATTCCATCAAACTGCGATCCCCAACCCGCATGGGGATTATGGGCATTACCCCCTATGGTAGCGCAGCGTGGCGCACTTTAGGGGAGGGCTATGGCCAGTAGTGGACTAGTATAGTCTGACAACGACGTGCGTCACCCCAAGCGAACCGCTGACATCGGGTTGCTATGCCGCGATTGCGCCACCGCTTTCTCACAGAAACGTCCACGCCCCGTGTAACTCACGGTAGCTTTACCTAGTTTTCAAGAAAGGACTTCTTAATCTAGCAACGTGCTTACTAGACGTCGCTTCGTCGTCGTCAGGCTATATTAGTCCACTGCTGGGCATAGCCCTCCCCTAATAATGAGCGCCATAGCGCCCTGTATCCAGCTTGCCGCATCCAGCATCGCTTTCACGTCGCTTAGGTTATTAAAAATTACATACATACATACATAACCTCGCGCCTGTATCCCAGAGGGGTAGGCAGAGACCAGGGTCTGCCTCTTGCCACGATCCTCATAGACGTCAACGTTCATAAGTCGTTGCATGCACGCACGCCGGTTCCGGGTACTTTTTATTAATATAGATAGATAGATAGATAGAATATTCTTTATTGTACACAGAAATTACAGTAACAGAAATTATATAAAAAATACAGTACAAATGGCGGCCTTATTACAAAAAGCAATTTATACTAGTTTTATTTTTAATGCACTAACCCGTGCTAAGGACAAATTTAAAAACCTATTTAGAGGCTAAAAATTTCACCCATGCCGGGATTCGAACCCGCAACCTCTGGCTATCCGTGCCAGCGCATTGGCTCAATTGGTAGAGCGCTGGCACGGATAGCCAGAGGTTGCGGGTTCGAATCCCGGTATGGGTGAAAAAAATTTTTAGCCTCTAAATAGATTTTTAAATTTGTCCTTAGCACGGGTTAGTGCATTAAAAATAAAAATAGTATAATCATGTGGGTACAGTGATATCGTTCCGATGTAAAACCTAACTGCAGAGTAGGTAGTCGGGGCTGTAAGTGATGCAATTTGCTTAAGTCAGATGTCGCTGCCTGTACGTAATACAGAGAATAGTGTAAAGAGGTTCGAAATTTCACTGATGCCGGTTATTCGCCCATTGGCTCAATTGGTAGAGCGCTGGCACGGATAGCCAGAGGTTGCGGGTTCGAATCCCGGCATGGGTGAAATTTTTAGCCCCTAAATAGGTTTTTAAAAAAGCAATTTCTTCCAGGCAATCGTAGATGGAGACAAGAGAGAAATTAGAGACGGGTAGTGGGTGCAACACTGAAATATTGAAATTAGTAATTTAACGAAATTTATATAAACTTACTTAAACCACATACATAAATAATTAAATGAATAAATAATAAACATACATACTAATAAATAAATTATATATGGGAAGAGGAAATAATATAATATATAATATACCGGAAATAATATAATATAATTTAATAAATTGCATTATACTTTTATAAAAACAATTTGGATTTTATTTTGATCCTCCAGCGACAGCATTTGTCATTTATCTAAAACCAATTTTCAAGTCAAGATAACTTAATTTAGTACAAGGCAGTCCGTTGTTGTTCTTTCAACTCCGGACCTTCTGTATTTCACATTCCATCCAGGAGCGTCCATTCCATTTTCCTCGCTTCGCTGGCCGATCAGTGATTGGGACAAAACGTACCCTGTATGTTAATATTGGGCCCTATTTCCTGTACCATACATTTTTACTCTGGAACAGAATGAGAGCCTTATCTTAAGAATAGGCTGGCTTATCACAAAAATATGGAGTGTTTCTTAAAGACTTGCGATGCTTGTAGGTACAAATGAAACGGGTCTGATTGCGATTATGGCACAACCTTGCGCTATGGCGCTCATTAGGGGAGGGTTATGTCCAGCAGTGGACTAATATAGCCTAAAGAAGAAGAAGACAGTCATGTTTAATATATGACTTTAACTATGCAAAAATATGGAGGATAAAAAGTATTCCTTTCTTGGTTACCAAAGCAAAGGCTATCCTAGGTAGTTTCGGACCAGAACATATTTAGTGACGCGTGCGCTTTACTTAAAAACGCTATAAGATAAAATAAGTATATTCTTTATTGTACACCAGAGCCTATATTACAAAACAGGTAAAGATACAGAGTACAATTTGTAGCCTTATTGCTAAAATATTTTTTTCCAGGCAACTTCAAGAAGGAAAGTGGCTTATGGAAATAAGAGGACGTTATTAGTTATCATAATATTGTTACGGGCTAGGGTTCTGGATTTGGATGTAAAACACCAATGACAACTTCTTAGGATTTATTCACGGCGGAGTCTGGTCTGCAGGTCTTCACGACACGAAGTCCACACGTAGATTCCAAACGCAGGTTCAATCGAAGTCCAATAGTATCGCTGAGGTCGTAGGTTATCGCTCGTATCGCAGGTATGTTCACTTGAAGTTCACTCTTCGCTATTCCAAACGGAACTGACAGCGCGCCGCGGCGACCGCTATTTATATCCGCCGGCAAGGATTCTAGAACATTCAAGTACGTACCTACACTCGGTGCACGCGGCAACGACTCTAGAACAAAGTACTTGTCAAAGAGATTTGAACCTTATACTAGTGGACATACGAGTCACTATTGCTTGTAGCGTTTTATTGTTTACTAAAACGCAGCATGCGGCGACTATTCGATAGGCTTCCAGAAGGCTCTATACTAGATGGTTCGGGATAGGACCGCGACACTATTATTACGCGCAATAAAACATTACTTTTTACCTATTACTTTTTTATTTTCCGCTTTAGTTACTTTTCTTTGGCTATTTTTTCTCCACATTGATCTATGTTTTGAAATGGATCTATATCTTGTTTTACTTGTAAGGCTTAAGAAGACACAGTTTTTGTGTTACTTACAAAAAAATTTGTTTCATTCGAATATTAGAAGAGACAATATAGAAAGTTTCAACAAGAAGCGCTCGAGGCCTAGGCGAACCGAGCGATTGGAATCAATCACTTGGTTAAGCAACAACAGGCGCGGTCAGGTACAGGATGGGTGAGCGTCCCGTGACTACCGCTAGTGGCATTTTTCCGAGCGCTTCCGGGCTTCGCAAGGCACGCTAAGCCGTTGGTGCCGGCTGTCATAAAATGGCAGTCGTTTAGCCATGTCAGAGGCCTTATGGGCCGCTTGATAACTTCTGACAGTAAGGCCCGCCACTGTCTTACAATCCTCCACCAACCCGGACTTGGCCCCGTGGTGGAGTATGGCCTAACCGTCCTGCGATGCAGGAAGAGACCCGTACCCCAGCAGTGGGGACATACAAGGATTGATAACGATACCAACAATAATACAGTGGGTGTGTTTGCTTATGTTTGTCTGGGATCGTAGGCTTTGAGAATAGCCCTTCGCTTCGCTTCGTTAATAATAGTACGTGAAAATGGCAGAGCACGCGTCCGATCCGGGGTTAACGCCATTATCAGCTTACCTCTGCCCTATACCGGTTATAACAAGTAACTAATATAAAGTCATTTGACTTTGAGCCTAAAAGAAGAGTAATGTGTATGTGAGTATTGTATGTAATGTGTATGTGAGTATGTATGTGAGTACTAGCTGTGCCTAGTGTTACCTGCGGTTTATTAGGGAAAATTATTATTATTATTAACACTTTATTGCACCATAAAATTGTACAATGCGGCGAACTTAATGCCATAAGCATTTTCTACCAGTCAACCGCAGGAGGTATAACGAAAACTTGGCAGGCGTGCAAAAAAAAAAGGAAAAAGAAAACCTTACACATTAATTATACACTTACACATATAATTCACTAAACATATATATTAAAATAATACATACAAATATATATATACATACATAAACATCACTATAAAATACATATGATATGTACACACTGTAAGAGACAAGGAAAATGGTGTATTAACAGTAACAAAATTGTAATAAATTCCCTAATTCTAATAATTTTTCATGGGAATGTGATATTTTCCGTAAAACGTAGCTTGAATGTCAATCCGGGGTGTCAGCTAACTCCATACCAAATTTGATTAAAATCGCTTCAGCCGTTTAGACGTGAAGAAGTAACAAACATACACACTCACAAACTTTCGCCTTAATAAAATTAGTGTGATATTAGGTGTGATAGTGTGAAGTATGATTAAGTGTGATAGTGTGATTCAAATGCGTGACTTAATGAGGGCTTTTCAATGACAGCTTTGAGTTGATTGCATTACAAAAAACTAGATGGCGCTGCAAGGAGAACAAATGCCACACATCATACGTTTTATCGCGTTTTATGTTGTACACACAGATTATTATTTGTGATAACCTAAACATCTCTTTGTAGTCTGTGATCTAAGCTAAACTGTGTTTCGAAAATGTTGAAATTTGAAAGTTTCGAAGTATTTTTACTTTGTTCATTACATACGTACGTGAATTGTGTCTTAAATAATGGCTAGCCCGTGCATTGAGCATTTTTGTAAAAACATAGGCACTCACCGTTTTAAAAACCTATTTAGAGGCTAAAAATTTCACCCATGCCGGGATTCGAACCCGCAACCTCTGGCTATCCGTACCAGCGCTCTACCAATTGAGCCAATGGATAGCCAGAGGTTGCGGTTTCGAATCCCGGCATGGGTGAAATTTTTAGCCTCTAAATAGGTTTTTAAATTTGTTCCTTAGCACGGGTTAGTGCATTAAAAATAAAAATAGTGTAATCATGTGGGTACAGTGATATCGTTCCGATGTTAAACCTAACTGCAAAGTAGGTCGTCGGGGCTGTAAGTAATGCAATTTGCTTAACTCAGATGTCGCTGCCTGTACGTAATACAGAGAATATTGTAAAGAGGTTCGAAATTTCACTGATGCCGTGAGTCGCCCATTGGCTCAATTGGTAGAGCGCTGGTACGGACAGCCAGAGGTTGCGGGTTCGAATCCCAGCATGGGTGAAATTTTTAGCCTCTAAATAGGTTTTTAAATTTGTTCCTTAGCACGGGTTAGTGCATTAAAAATAAAAATAGTGTAATCATGTGGGTACAGTGATATCGTTCCGATGTTAAACCTAACTGCAAAGTAGGTCGTCGGGGCTGTAAGTAATGCAATTTGCTTAACTCAGATGTCGCTGCCTGTACGTAATACAGAGAATATTGTAAAGAGGTTCGAAATTTCACTGATGCCGTGAGTCGCCCATTGGCTCAATTGGTAGAGCGCTGGTACGGATAGCCAGAGGTTGCGGGTTCGAATCCCGGCATGGGTGAAATTTTTAGCCTCTAAATAGGTTTTTAAATTTGTTCCTTAGCACGGGTTAGTGCATTAAAAATAAAAATAGTGTACTCACCGTTTTCCTAAGTGATTTAAATTTTGACATATTATATGTCGTCAGCACCATCTATCGGTAACTTGTGGTACTGTTTTTTGTTTTTAATAGCGCTTTAAAAAGCCCTCATTGCAAACTGTAATACGGTCACGCAATGGGGAATTTCCATCAAGGTTAGATTGCACTGACACTGTTCACATCAATCAATCAAATCTAAAAGGTTTTATTTAAATTAGCATAAAAACTGCGATTTAATGAATGTGAAGTGACGTGATGTGATACTGATTCTAGCCCATAACTCCTCCGAAACCTGTGACTTGTCAAGCATTATGGTGCCAGTTTGCGCCCGTTTTTGGAAGCTGTGCACTAAAATGGCTGTAACTTTGTAATTTTTTATCCGACCTCAGATATTGTATAATTTTTACAATATCTGTACAGAAAATTAGGTACTTTGCTAAATTCCGCCAAAAACCCCACAAGCAAGCGATTTGAATTTATTTATTTTATTTTAATTCTTTATGGCACTAATCATTGCATTAACTTGTACATTAACTCAACATATAGAGTTAACTTGTACATTAACTCATATAGAGTTAATGTACAAGGGCGTGCTTAATGCAAGAAGCATTCTCTTCCAGCAAACCTTTGGTGTTGAAGAGACTCGCAAAGGGGTAGTGCAGGAAAAGAAGGTGAGCTACAATAATAAACTTACATAAACATAGGAAGATACAATAACTTATACCTACAGGGGTAAGAGGGGGGGGGGGTGAACAATGAAAACATATTATAAACCTACATAAATGATAATACATAGGTAAATAAATAAAGAAATAAATAGATATAATAATTAATTATTATTTTTGACGGTATTTAGCAAAGTGATTTTCGCATTTTAATGCTATCCGACTTCGGTATTTGTCTGTTACGCGGCCGAGGCGCGTGCTAGCCACGCAGTAGTTTTTTCCGATAAGACAGATGGGACCTCCGTCTTTTTTCTAGCGGAAAAGAAATTTGTACATGTTTTACATGCATAGCAATCTCACTTCAGGAGATACTGTTCCACATGTGTTGAGAAAAGACGTTTCTTTTTACCTGACTTCAAAAAGGGAAAAACTTCCCTTCAAGAATTTTTCAATGATAAATGTTAAACTACACAATTGACAGAAAAATGTATACTATTTTCTAAGGTTAACACGAGCAGTAGACATAATTAAAACTGTTTTTATACGGATTTATGCTCGTTTATTACATTTTTACAATTTTCCAACGTTTCGGCACTTTTTCAGGTGCCGTGGTCCCGGATGACATCATGATGAGTCATCGGGGACCACGGCACCTGAAAAAGTGCCGAAACGTTGGAAAATTGTAAAAATGTAATAAACGAGCATAAATCCGTGTAAAAACAGTTTTAAGAAAAATGTATGTAAAAAAATTATAATAATAATATATATCTAAAAAAATTGTCATAGATAGTTATAAGCGAACAATTAGTTACGTTAAATTCAATTAAGTTATTGTGCAGTGCCCTTGCCGGGTGTCATGTACCTCTTAAATTACATAGAAGAACTGTAATAACACATGATTATGGCAATAAAGGAATCTGAATCTGGTGCTTGTGGGATTTTTGGCGGAATTTAGCAAAGTAATTTTCACATTTTATTGTAACGTTCATTAAGCCGCAGTTTTTGCGCTACTTTGGAAAAAACTGTTTCCGTGTACGTAATACAGAGAATATTGTAAAAAATTTCACTGATGCCGGTGACTCACCCATGCCCATAAGCCAAGTTGGAAAGAGCGCTGACACGGATAGCCAGAGGTCGCGGGTTCGAATCCCGGCATGAGTGGAACTTTCAGACATATAATCATGTAGGTACAGCGATATCATTCCGATGTAAAAAGTAATGGGCTGCAAGTGATGCAAATTACTTCAGCCAGATGTCGCTGCCTGTACGTAATAAAGACAATATTGTAAGGAGGTTCGAAATTTCACTGATGCCGGTGATTCGCCCATTAGCTCAGTTGGAAAGAGCGCTGGCACGGATAGCCAGAGGTCGCGGGTTCGAATCCCGGCATGGGTGGAATTTTTAGTGTCTAAATAGGTTTTTTAAAAACCGTTTCATTTCATTTATACGGAACCCATGTGTGCTACCCAACACAGTCGCACTTAGCCCGTGTTCACCATCGGTGGCGCTAATGTTACTGCAAGAAAATCTTGTCCCTAAAGAGTATTTTGTCTCCTCTCGCTTTTTACTAACTCGAATACCAAACAAAAAAGTAATTTGATGAGTATTTCCATTGAATTTCACAATAGCTTTTTTTTGTAGGGGACGGCAAATTTCTGCTAAGAGTCATTTAAATACCGAACAAGCAAAATAATGTAAATAACGGCTGCTTTTTCCAGTTCAGCGGACAGACGTTCCATTTGGAATTAAATATCTGAAAGCGCTCAGTCACAAACTTAAGAGGCACGGAATGTCTGTCATTGGGTTTAGTCATAGAAATAAGAAATCAAAAGTTTATACATTGTTATAAACTGATGTAAGTTACATACATACACAACCTCACGTCTGTATCCCAGAGGGGTAGGCAGAGACCAGGGACTGCCACTTGCCACGATCCTGACAGATCACCTTCGCTTCATCAACGTTCATAAGTCGCAACTCACCCTGGGCAACAATCAGCAAGTCCTGATTGGCAAATCATTTCACCAAGATGACTTGCCCTTGACACGTTAATATGTCGATCTTGATTGATATCAACCCTTGTATGTCCCCACTGCTGGGGCACGGGTCGTTTCCTGCGTCGCACGAAGGTTAGGCCATACTCCACCACGGGGTCATTACCGGGTTGGTGGAGGGTTGTAAGACCGTGGCGAGTTTTACTGTCAGAAGTTATCAAGCCGCCCATAAGGCCTCTGAGATTGCTTAACTACTGCCATTGTATGACAGCCGGCACCAAGGCTTAACGTGCCTTGCGAAGCACGGAAGCGCTCCAAAAAATGCCACTAGCGGTAGTCACGGGACGGTCACCCATTCTGTACCTGACCGCGCCTGTTTTTGCTTAACTCAAGTGATTGATCCCAATCACTCGGTTCGCCTAGACCACGAGCGCTTCCTCGTCGAGCGTCTTCGACACGTTGAGAAGAGTAATTAATTCAGTCATCAGCCGCGATAATAAATAACAATCTTTTAATAAATCTATTTCAGTTTTACATTAACATTTTTCCACCAAGTCTTTCTGTATCTTTTACCACTGCGATTCAGACAACTTTTGGGCATCTCGTTTATTGAAACAAGAAAAAACAGCCGTTAACTTTTCTGTTTTGAGAACTTACCGTAATTAAGTGTTGCTAAAAGATTAACAATCATCTAGCAAATGGAGCTAAGTAGTCGACAACTCGATGGAGCCCTGTCTGTCGAGTTGTCATTGTTTCGCCAAAAAATCTACTGCCATCTTATCAGATTTTTAAAAGCCTTTTTAGAGGCAAAAAACTCTACCTATGCCGGGACGCGACCCCGCGACCTCTGGCTAGCCGTACCAGCGCTTACGGCTAGCCAGAGGTCGCGGGCTCGCAACCGCATATATATATATATATATATATATATATATATATATATATATATATATATATATATATATATATATATATATATATATATATATATATATATATATATACTCCAATGATGATTAATAGATGTCAGGACGTATGGCGCCAGATATCTCTGATGCGTGCCATACGATTTCCGCTTCGCTTCGGACCACAGCTAAGCCCACTAGGGCCGACTAGTCTTCAAACTAACATAACGAGTTGGGAAAACAATATCCACTGCTGAGGCCCTTGCCTCACTTCCTGCATCTCAGGAAGGTTAGGCTATACTCCACTTGTGGCTGCCATAAGTAGCATTTTCCTGAGCGTTTCCGTGCTTCGCAAGGCACGTTAAGCCTTTGGTGCCGGCTGTCATACAATGGCAGTCGTTAAGCCATCTCAGAGGCCTTATGGGCGGCTTGATAACTTCTGACAGTAAGACTCGCCACTGTCTTACAACCCTCCACCAACCCGGACTTGGCCCCCGTGGTGGAGTATGGCCTAACCTTCCTGCAATGCAGGAAGAGACCCATGCCCCAGCAGTGGGGACATACAACGGGTTAGTTAATGCAACTGCTTTCCGAACCTAATTACCAGGACTTGGCCCACGCCATACACAACGAGTTGGAGTATGGCCTAACCTTCGTGCGTTGCTGAAAGAGACACCTGCCCCAGCTGTATGGACATAGAAAGGGTTTATATCGGGGGCCAAGTCGGCTTGGTGGAGAATTGTAAGACAGTGACGGTCCTTACTGAAGTTATCGAGCCACCCATAAGGCCTCTGATATGGCTTAACGACTGCCATTACATGACAGCCGGTACCAACGGTAATTCTTGTTTAACTCCAAATAATTAACTACAAAACGAACGAGCAAATAATATACCGCTGTGCCAGTAAAAACGTTAAATCGGAGACCAAGAGATCAAAGGTTCTGTAAACAACACATAGTCCTCTTGCAATCATATCACGCCCAATGTAAATAAAAATCCGATTACTTCCAGCCAGCGAGCCGACACAGAATAAAGTGAATTATGTTCCGAAACAATTCATTTGCAAGTCAAACACGCATTGCTCTGTCTGAATAGAGAATAACCAGCTAAGTGCGAGATGGATTCGCACGTTGAGGGTTCCTTGACATCACATTAATTATAGCCCCTAAATATTTAATGATCGATATCAACCCTTGTAAATAAATGTATTTCTTCTTTTTCTTGTATGTCCCCAATGCTTAAGCTCGTCTCTTCTCACGGGTCGTATCGCAGAAAGGTTAGGCCATACTCCACCACGGGGGCCAAGTCCGGGTTAGTGGAGGATTGTAAGCTAGTGGCGAAATGAAATGAAATGAAAAGGTTTTATTCAAAGTAGCACAGAAACTGCGGCTTAATGAACGTTACAATTCAAACTAGGTGTCCCTTTCAAAATCTAGATCATTTAGAAGAAAAAGTGGACAAAAAAACTCCTAACTTAGTCTTTTCGAAAGTCCTTAATTACCATAGTTTACATAATTATGCGGGCCTTACAGTCAGTGTAAAAAGTTGTCAAGCAGCCCTTAAGGCTTCACGACTGCCATACATCGAAGGTAGCCGGCACCTACAACTTAACGTGCCTTACGAAGCATGGGACCGTTTGGAAAAATGACGTTAGTCTTAGACTGTCACCCATCACTGCACTAAAGTATTAACTCAAAGAATTGAATTAATTCAAAGTCAGCAGAATTAATTCCATTGAATAAACAAGTATCTTCAAACCGTCCAACGCCTCGTTGAAGTTCAAAACAAAAGTTTCGCCATTAATCTCTGTGAATTCACAGTTAACGTGATTCATTGTAATTGTTAGAATTTTACACAAATAATGGTTCGATTTACAGTTGCATTTATTCACACCCATTTTTTTTGTAGACTATAAACGCCCCACTGCTTGCACAGGCCTTCTCTGAGATAGAGAGTATGGCTTAGTTACCACGCGTTTGGCAGTTTCAAGCGCTGAGGTATTAGAGCATTTGAGACAATCAGGTTTGCTCACGATGTCTCCCTTCACGGTTAGCGAGTGATACGTGGTACGTGGTTGTACCACTTCCTTTCCTCTTTGTCTCATTTACACGTAACACATCTAAACATTTATCATGCATCATATCGTACACTTCATCCAGTTTCTGCACCATTCCTCCACCCACATTAATTCCGAAAGCGGACTTTGGCAAAGCCAAAGTCCGCTTTCGGCGGGCCACCAACCTCGCCACCTTTGGTATCTTTAAAAGACTCCATCTTGTTACACGACTAGCTAAGGAAAGTTTTGTCCATCCCGGCAAAGCCTCGCATGCCGAAACAAGGATTTTAGTGCCTGAAGAGCGCCTGACTCTAGGACGTACGCTTAACACTGGGCTCGCCCCCAGCCACGCATCCATCGGCACGTGACCTTAGATTGGCATTAGAATGAGGCCCAGGGATCAAGGAGAGGCAAGGTATAATGATCAGGTTCGGCTAGGGATAAGGTATTAAAAGGACAACAAATTCTATGGAAAGGATAAATAGGGATTTAAAAATAGAGGCTTGAGGAGGCCGGGGCGCGTACACGAGTAGCCATGATACAATGACCGGACAAGTAACTGTGCCACCCTCTGAGTAATGATTGCCACTCTCTGACTAACGAGGTTGCCAGTTAAGGAGTTATAATACAAACAGTGCACCTCAGAACTAAGGTGACTAACATAGCTTACAGGATCAGCAAGCTTAAGTGGCAGCTAACTCTATTCCTTAAAATGCAGAATCCAA
Source organism: Yponomeuta sedellus (assembly GCA_934045075.1). Classification (NCBI taxonomy): domain Eukaryota; kingdom Metazoa; phylum Arthropoda; class Insecta; order Lepidoptera; family Yponomeutidae; genus Yponomeuta; species Yponomeuta sedellus. The sequence goes on along the minus strand of OW203744.1, from coordinate 15,995,760 downwards.
AAGTACTTCAAAATCCGCGCGCAACAAGACGATAATGTTTAAATATTTAAGGAAAAAATCAAACAGATTCTCAAATCAGGAGTGCCTAGGTAAAGTAATCATAATTATATATGTCTTTAATTTTTTATTTAAATTTGTATGCAGATTAATTGTAGATTTATTAAACTACAAAAATGTTAACTTAAACACTAGCAAAGATATGCACCTTGGTTTCAAGGTAAGTGCCTAGCCTATTAAGGTTGCCACAGCAGATGGCAACCTTAATAGGCTAGGCACTTACCTTAAAACCCTTTATGTTCTATAATTAAGATGTATTAGTGTACTAGCTACTGGTTGTCCTAAGTAAATAAAATAAAATAAATAAATGGCGGCTGTCTCGCCAAATAAAATAAAATTTTGAAAAGGGGTTTTTAATCCCACCAATTGTCTTAAGATATAATTATCTGTGAGTGATCTAACACAGGAAACTTGGCCGGCCGGCCCAAATATCAAGTGCTGTGGTTGTGTCAAAGTGCATAGCCGACGACGTGGACTCAACTTCAGTGGTGGCCTGATGTAAGTACTTTTTAAATCCCTTTTACCTGTCCCTAGGCCAAGCTTTTCAGCTCTTTGGTCATCACTGGTGCTAGTCTAGATCTTTTCATACAGTCCAAACTTTAGTATTTCTTAAGTCCAAACTTTTACCTACATTTTTCTATAGAAACGTTTTCTTTCCCAACAATGGACCCCGGGCGTCTTAGAAACCCGTTCACTGGGTGTCTTTAAAAGAAGAGTTAACCGGCATTTAACAGGTAAGCACGTAACATCGTAGAATCTGTCTTCGCTCACCATCAGGCGTCAAGTGTAACCTGTCCCTACTTAAAAAAAAAGATTTCCGGCAGTGGGTGGAGCTGGAGGTGGTAGAGGACAGAGAGAAGTGGCGTGCAGTTGAGGCCTTTGTCCAGCAGTGATTGATTTTAAAATGTTATGATGATGTTATAAAGCACAATTCCTGTAAATCCCCGATTGTTGAATGTGTCAGATATTTTGTTTTAAAGAAATAAGAAAGGAAGAAGCGATTGGAATCAATCGCTTGAGTGCTGTGTGGTGTAGGACTAGAGAATAGCACTAACCCAATTCTTCCCGCGGGTGTCGTAAAAGGCGACTAAGGGACACAAACCGGGGGGTGGGCAATTCCACCGAACTGCGATCCCCAACTCGCATGCCCAGCGTGGGGATTATGGGCATTACCCCCTATAATAGCATAACGTGGCGCTCTTAAGGGGAGGGCTTTGTCCAGCAGTGGACTAGTATAGCGTGACGACGACAACGTTTGAGTTAAGCAAAAACAGGCGCGGTCAGGAGAGGGATTGGTGGCCGGCCCGTGATTACCGCTAGTGGCATTTTTCCGAGCGCTTCTGTGCTTCGCAAGGCACGTGGAGCCGTCGGTGCCGGCTGTCACGTAATGGTAGTCGTTAAGCCACGTCAGAGGCCTTATGGGCGGCTTGATAATTTCTGACTGTAAGGCCCGCCACTGCCTTACCTTACATCTTCCACCAACCCGGACTTGGCCCTCGTGGTGGAGTATGGCACCCGTGCCCCAGCAGTGGGGACTTACAGGGGTTGATATCGAAATATTTCCGTAAGTAACTTACGTACTAAATATTACGCGAAACTCATTTCTTTTAGTTACTTAGTTTACTTTTAGAGTCTTTGCCATATATCAAGCCAACATGTCGCGGTAATGTTCCTAGACTTATTTATTAGGTCTCTTAGTCGCCTGGAGAAAAGCTACGTGAGGAAATCTGCATTTTTATTGAGAAACGGCGTCAGAATACGACTACTAGAAGATAGAAATCGATGATAGGAAATTACATAAACATAACATTTTCATACAAGCACATACATTGCTTCTGGACCCACACTAGGATACCCTGTGTCGTGGGAACTAGAAACGACGACATCACAAACATGTAAACATCCAAGACATGGGCTTTTATTTGTTCCCAGCCGGGATTTGAACCCGGGACCTCTTGCATGGTAGGCAGACGCGCTACCGCTACGCCAGAGAGGTCGTGAAATGACAGGAACATAATTAAATTAAAAATTTAACACGATTATTTCAAGTCTTTAAGACAACTCTTTGCTGTTTAAAATAATGAATCAGACAACTGCACAGCTTTAAAGACACTTGTTAATTATTTCTAACTAGCTGTGACCCGCGGTGTTTCCCGCGGTTTATCGGTTTTTCCCCCGGGAATAAGATATTTTCCCGCAGTAAAACGTAGCCGACACGATGGTCAGACGACATCGTGAGGGTTGCGGGTCAAATATGGATCAGGTTAGCACAGGACCGTGAGGAATGGCGCAATAAAAAGGAGGCCTATGCCCAGCAGTGGGTTAGTGTGGGCTGATTATAGATAGATATAGGAAACGTAGCCTTTGTAGTCTATATCCAGGGTGTCAGCTAACTCCGTACCAAAATTCATTTAATGCGCTCCGTTTAGACATGAAGAAGTAACAAGCATACACACTCACAAAATTTCGCCTTTATTATATTAGTGTGATTCCCACATGATTTTTAAATTGCCTTAGCACGGGTTAGTGCATTAAAAATAGTAGAATCATGTGGGTACAGTGATATCGTTCCGATGTTAAACCTAACTGCAAAGTAGGTAATCGGGGCTGTAAGTAATGCAATTCGCTTAATTCAGATGTCGCTGCCTGTACGTAATACAGAGAATAGTGTAAAGAGGTTCGAAATTTCACTGATGCCGTGAGTCGCCCATTGGCTCAATTGGTAGAGCGCTGGCACGGATAGCCAGAGGTTGCGGGTTCGAATCCCAGCATGGGTGAAATTTTTAGCCTCTAAATAGGTTTTTAAACTTTTTTTGCGTTCACAAAAAATGTTTCACTCCAACACAAATTTAAGATAGACATGGGTAGTACGACGTCGCTAGTCGCACGTTTTGAATGTCAAAAGCCGTAAAAAAAATGTCACACATGATAAAAAAAACATGCATAGTAGATACGATCGATATCGATCATCGATTTCAACCCTTGTATGTCCACACTGCTGGGGCGCGGGTCTCTTCTTGCATCGTAGGAAGGTTAGGCCATACTCCACCAGAGGAGGATTGTAAGACGCTGGCCAGCCTTACTGTCAGAGGTTATCAAGCCGCCCATAAGGCCTCTGACATGTCTTAACGACTGCCATTGCATGCCAGCCGGCACCAACAATATCCACGGTATAATATCCAATAAATTTTCGTCAAGAACACATAAAATTATAATAATTTAAGCACTTAAAAAAATCCTAACTGAACAAACACTCCGGAAAATATCTGAACCAAAGGATCCCAACTCGCTGGCAGCATTGCCACGCTGCACCGCCAAAGAGACCCTCCCCAAGATACGCACGGGAGCGTCAGTCAAGCCCACGGTCCCTCAAGCGGCGACCCAGCTCCCTAACAAGGATCTTGGTCTAAGTCCCCCAAACCCTCATTTTCTCAAATGGAACAAAAATAGAATTATATAGTATTTAAAAACCTATTAAGATGCTAAAAATTCCACCCATGCCGGCATGGGTGGAATTTTTAGTCTCTAAATAGGTTTTTAAATTTGTCCTTAGCACGGGTTAGTGCATTAAAAAACGTAAAATCATGTGGGTACAGCGATATCATTCCGATGTAAAACCTAACTGCAAAGTTGGTACTTGGGGCTGCAAGTGATGCAAATTACTTCAGCCAGATGTCGTTGCCTGTACGTAATACAGAGAATATTGTAAAGAGGTTCGAAATTTCACTGATGCCGGTGAGTCGCCCATTAGCTCAGTTGGAAAGAGCGCTGGCACGGATAGCCAAAGGTCGCGGGTTCGAATTCCGGCATGGGTGGAATTTTAAGCCTCTAAATAGGTTTTTAAATTTGTTCTTAGCTCGGGTTAGTGCATTAAAAATAGTATAATTATATAGTACTTCCAACTTTATAGCAATAAATTGACACGTGCCCGCGGTTTGGCCATCCAGCCATCAATCCATCAGAAATCACAACTTTACTATGACAAAACCAACTATGAGTACTACAACATTCAAACAGTGCCAAAATGAAACAAATCATTATTGATAATAATCCTTTCCAAATTTATTTCACAACAAAATTAACAGACAATAGATTTATATACATCTCGAAGTTCACTCACAGAAATTGGTGAAACGTTCACATTTAGCTTATTCTAAGTACGATAAAATATGACTTTATTATTCAACGTAGACGGAAAACAAACTCAATGCCAGTGGAAATTTATTGGTTGTAAACAAATCGTTCTTGAAATTATGGGAACAGTTAGGCTTGGCGCATGCTGAGACGTAGGCGACGAAGCACAGCGCAGCACAGTTCAGAGTGCTTAGTGCGAGTTTTTTAACTACTCGATCGCGTTAACGTAAACTCATATTTCTATGGCATCGAGGAGGCGCCACCTAGCGACAAGTATGGAAATTAAAATTGCTGAGTGCGAGTTGTAATGGTTTACGTTGAGAAGTGAACACGTTTACCAGCCAAAACACGAATAAACGCGAGTGCGAGTTGTACTGTGACAGCGTTTTGCCAGTTCGAACGGTTAACTTACTCATACTCACTAATCAATGCTCGATTAACGCGGTAGTAAAGTTATTCGATTGGATCTGTCAAACTCGCACTAAACACTCAGTACAGGGCAGGGCAGTTTAGGCAGACGTAGGCTCCCACCGAATTCTGCGACGCAACTATTTGCTCCTTTCCTTGGCACTTCTCAGCCATAATAACTCTTTCAATGTCTTTTTGGAATAGTCTGGATGATTTGTATCATGCAAACAAGTTTCATAGCGAACTAATTCAATTAAATGTTCTGTCATTGCAACAAACTTGTTAGTAAACACGCCTCGACGTGCACGCTTCGCGCAGAAATCTGTGCCGGCACTACAACGAGACGCAGAGCAGGGCAGACACATGTCTGCGCCGCAGCGTGCGTAGTTCGATGACGTTCTATGCTTTACAAAATCTGCGCTGCCCTGCGCTGCGCTGTGCTGCGTCGCCTGCGTGTCAGCATGCGCCCAGCCTTATAGTACCTATTATTTATTATGAACTGAAAATTTCCCTAAGTAAATACTTAATTGACACCCTGTCACGCTCTTGAACCCAAAGAGACAACACTAGAGTTAAGTTTTTACTTAGAGAAATTCTCAACTGACCCTAATTGACAACATTAAAATTTTTAGCGTACGTATTTTACTGTCTTAAAGGAAACTAGATACAAAATAAAACGTCCCATATTTTTTTTATTTTCGGAAATTCGATAATTTTCATTCATAATTTTCTGTTTGAATTTCGTCTTATTCTAAAAGGACGTAACCGCCAAATGACGTCATACATATGACTTTTTTATGTTGGCTTATGGCTTAATAATACTAACACCCTTGACGCGGTTTTAATAACCATTGGAATTAAGGAAAGGAAAACTAATTTGTCCGACATCACATTTGAATGAAATTGAAAATGACATCTGTCATATCATTTTTAATAATATTAGGCAACGGTATCTCCTTATTCCACCGTATGTGTGACGTCAGCACACAATTTTTGGTTTTTATTTATTTTCTCTAAAAGTAAGCAATAATAAAAATAATAAGTTTTTTTCGTACTCAAGATAGCAAAATTAAGAAACGGTATTTTTAGTTTTGCGCGTTGTAAAATATGAAATGTTGTCAATTATTAAAAACACGATTCCAATAAAATACTTAATACTTAAACTCAACACTGTCCTTAAACGCCTCCATCATCGTCATCATCATCAGTTAGTTGACCCAAACTGCAGGACATAAGCCCTCATGGGGGGACTATGCAAGCATAATGCCCAACAAATGGATATCAACCCATTATGTCCCCACCGAGGGGCACGTGTCTCTTCCCTGAGGAAGGTATACGCTATACTCCACCACGGGGGTCAAGTCCGAATTGGTGGAGACTTGCAAGACTAGTGGCTGGTCTTACTGTCAAAAGTGTTCAAGCCGCCCTGAGGCCTCTGAATTGGCTTAACAACTGCCATCTATTGACGACAGCTGGCACCAACTGCTTGACGTGCTTTGCGAAGCACGCAATCGCTCGAAAAAAGGCCACTAGCGTTAGTCGTAGACGGTTTACCCATCCGTGCACTGTGTTGCTTAACCTTCGTGGTCGTTTAAGATCACTCAGGAAGCCGGGACTACGAGCAATTCTTGCAGCTTATTTACGTCCATCTCTCAGAAAGAGAGAGAGATAATTTGGGCTTAATCTCCTCGAGTGCCCACCGTGATTGGCAATTTCGAGCGCTGAGTTATGTGATTACTTCCTAGTCTTCATCTCCTACGTCTTAAGAGTATTTTAGTGGAATCGACTTTATTATAATTAAGACTATCTAAACATCTGTTTGTCTGTCTGTCTATCACTCATGACTGTCATTGATATAAAAAAATACAGTACTTATAGCTTTATTTCTTGAGTTTGCTCGTATTTGAAAAAAATGTTAACATTAAAGGTATCATTGGTACAGATCTTAGATAGAAATATATTTAGTTATATTAAATATTATTCACAATTTTTTTTACATTTACAGCCGCACCTTATATAGTTTTGAATTTAAAAAAAAATCGTAATCCTAAAGAATATTATAGAAAGTGTTAAATGTTGCGTATATTATTCATTATATTTACAATCAATTAAATTATGACTTTTTAACTGAACCGTCAAAACGGAAATCTAAATAATACCAAAAATTCAGCAAACAGAATGTAAATTCTTTACGTTGAAATAAATTGAATTGAATTGAATTATAGAACAAACATTAATACATGTGCTATTTAAAAAAATCTACTCATAATTAAACAATTTACAACATGTTAAAAATTTTAAAAACCTATTTAGAGGCTAAAAATTTCACCCATGCCGGGATTCGAACCCGCAACCTCTGGCTATCCGTGCCAGCGCTCTACCAATTGAGCCAATGAGCGACTCACGGCATCAGTGAAATTTCGAACCTCTTTACACTATTCTCTGTATTACGTACAGGCAGCGACATCTGAATTAAGCGAATTGCATTACTTACAGCCCCGACTACCTACTTTGCAGTTAGGCTTAACATCGGAACGATATCACTGTACCTAAATGATTGTAAGTAATGCAATTTGCTTAAGTCAGATGTCGCTGCCTGTACGTAATACAGAGAATAGTGTAAAGAGGTTCGAAATTTCACTGATGCCGTGAGTCGCTCATTGGCTCAATTGGTAGAGCGCTGGCACGGATAGCCAGAGGTTGCGGGTTCGAATCCCGGCATGGGTGAAATTTTTAGCCTCTAAATAGGTTTTTAAATTTGTTCCTTAGCACGGGTTAGTGCATTAAAAATAAAAATAGTGTAATCATGTTACAACTTTATATAAAGTGACGTGGATTATTATAATATGCTACAAAACTAAATATATTTGAGCCACTTTCTGAGTTGAGAATCTCACGAAGTATAGTTAACTATATAGGTAACTGTAGTGCTGTCTCTTTAAAATTCTTACCAAAGAGCGTGACAGAATGTCACTTAAGTATTTACTCAGTGAAATTCTCAATTCAGAAACCGACTCTTTGTTAAGAGAAAAATTTACACAAACTCCGGATTCCAATGAAACTTTGCCGGAACAAAGTGAGGTGTGATCCTTTTAATATAAAAATACGTAAAAAACGAAGTATAAAAAAAAACACAGTGAACAAGTTTGTTGGAAAATACCTATTTAGAGAAATATTTTAAAAATTATCTAGCTTGTCATATAATGCCAAAATAACACACAGCTTCAGCAGTGTAGGATTTTAAGGCTCAAGTTATTCTCATATTTTGATTTTTATTTACAAAGAAAATTTTGGATCGCAATGAAACTTTTATTGGCAAAGTTTCATTGCGATCCAAAATTTTCTTTAGTGCTTAAAGGTCACAAATAAATTTTTGATTGTGATTACAAAAAAAAGGGAAATTATAGCCTTGTAAGAATTTCCATAGAAACCGTTGTCCGACCATAGTTTATCTTTGATAAGTTTATTTCCAATTCTAAGTACGTTCTGACCTGGCAACCACGGACCGGCCGACGCAGCTTGAGCAGACCCTCCACCAGATGGTCTGACGACCTGGTTACGGTGGTGGGGAGTCGCTGGATGTGGACGGCACAAGATCGTGAAGCTTGGAAAACCACGAGGGAGCCCTATGTCCTGCAGTGGGCGTCAGATTGCTGGTGATGATGATTACAATGACCCCTATTTGTTTCCTCTAAACGTATTAGTAAAGTTTAATTGCGATCCGACAAACTGTCATCTATCCATCTATATTCTAAGCCCTGGCGTCCTACAAACAGGACATCACGAATGACTTTCTTAATTTACACCCAATGATTTAGTAGGAAGTCCGGAAAACTTACTGTTCCAGGTCCAATATTTTCCTCATAATTTTTTGGACAAGAAGAAAAAGTTCTTCAAAATCTACGTAGTTTTAGAAAACTTGAAGTAAGTGTTACCTCAAGAAGGATATAAAATTCAAAGTCCTGACTGACTCACTCATCAACGCCCAGCCCAAGCCGTTGGACCTAGGAAGCTGAAATTTTGCACAGAGGGTCTATATACAATGTAGGCAAGGCATAAGACCGGATTTTTTAAAATTCAACCCCTAAGGGGTCGAAAATGGTTGCCAAAATTTGTATGGGAGGTATAAAGAATGTTGTCATATTTTCTTGAAACTTAAAATACTCTTTAACACAATTGATTAAACTCGTGTTTCGCCGTTTTTCTAAATTTAACCTTTAAGGGAGTGACCGGAGTTGCAAAGTTTTGTTTCTTGAATCTCTTCCACGCGGACGGAGTCACGGGCAAAAGCTAGTTAGTAAATAAATTCCAAACTACTACTGTATGGGAACTGGTTCTTGAGGCGCATTGTTAAGGAGTTTCTTCCATACTTTTTGAGCCTTTGCGTGGTATGAACTGAATATGCAGTCAGGCAGTGTCGCTTTTAATTTTTTAAACGTAGCGTGGGCTTAAACTTTCCAGGTCACATGCGAGCTATCAGTTTGGATACACTTTTTATTGAAACTGTTCTTGGCTCTCTATTCGAAAATTATTGACATGCTGCCAACTGAAATTCCGTAAAAGCCTTTCACGCTTGTACTGTATCGTATTGTATATTTTTAGGTTCGGTGCGAAAGAATGCCAGCGGGATTCTATTACTAAGTTTGAGGTACAAAAAAACTGAAAAAATCTGTTGAATCTTTAACCCTTCGAGCTTGTTATTAACCCTTGTATGTCCCCACTGCTGGAGCACGGGTCTCTTCCTGTATCGCAGAAAGGTTAGTCCATACGGGCCACGGGGGCCAAGTCCGGTTTGGTAGAGGCTTGCAAGACTCTCGGCGGGCCTTACTGTCAGAAGTTTTCAAGCCGCCCTAATGCCTCTGCCTTGGCTTAACGACTGCCATCTGTCGACGGCAGCCGGCACCGACTGCCATCGACAGATGGCAGTTATAGGTACTTGCGTGATTGCAAGAAACTAAAGTTTCAAATGATTTTTCGTTTTACACCCTAGTATCTCTGTGATGTAAAGTTTTAATAACCTATTTTGAGGCTAAAAATTCCACCCATGCCGGGACTCGAACCCGTGACCTCTGGCTATCCGTGCGCGTGGTCTTTCCAACTGAGCTAATGGGCGACTCATCGGCATCTGTGACATTTCGAACCTCTTTACAATATTCTCTGTATTACGTACAGTCAGCCTCTAAATAGGTGTTTAAAGTTGTCCTTAGCACGGTTTAGTTAATTAAAAAGAATATAATGATATAAAGTTTAACTAGAGATTTAACTTTAAAGAGCTTAGTTTCTAACTAAAGTTAAAGTTCAGGTCTAACTAGAGTGGACATTTCCGAACTTAGCCTCATAGTTGGACCATTGAGCGTAGTATGCGCTGAAATATTATGTAAACACCTTGGACATTCGGGTTTGCTCACGATGTTTGCGCTACTCGCTAACGATGAAAGAAAACATCGCGAGGAAACCCGAGTTTCTAGTTGAAACCTCAATATCAATAATAATTGCTGCCTGTACGTAATAGCTGCCTGTAAATACAGAGAATATTGTAGAGGTTCGAAATTTCACTGATGCCGGCGAGTTGCCCATAAGCTCAGTTGGAAAGAGCGCTGGCACGGATAACCAGAGGTCGCGGGTTCGAATCCCGGCATGGGTGGAATTTTAAGCCTCTAAATAGGTTTTAAATCGTCCTTAGCACGGGTTAGTGCACTGAAAAAATAATATAAACCTCAATAAAGGAAATTGTCTACCCGCGGTGGGCACGCGTGGTGTTTAAGCCCATATCTCTCTCGGAGAGAAGACTTGTGCCCTGCAGTGGGACGTGTATAGGTTATATATAAAAAAAATATTACGTTACCTTAGTAAATAATGTTTTATCAATTTTCCATTCCCTTAAGTTTTGAAATCCGTACGAATTTTATCAAAATACGTTTATGCTAAGCTTTGTTTTTCTCTGACATTAAGTAAGACCGTTGAACGAAATTAAGGTAAAAGGCGATTAAATTAACTCATTGGAGTTAAGAATATCTATCTACTTTACTTATCGTATTAAGAGGAGTTACGAAAGTAAGTTATCACTTACGTGACTGAAGTTTACTTTACTGCTATTTACATTTCGGAGGCTCGTTTGAACTAGGCAAGTTATTGAGTCGAGTTTATTTTCACTCGACTATGGTTACAATTTAATTAAGTATGTGTTTATAAATGCGTGTGCGTGCGTGCGTAAGTGTATGTGTGTGTGTGTGTGAGTGAATGTGTGTTCGTATACACCTAGTTTTACTTGTAACGTTAATTAGACACAGTTTATGTGCAACTTTAAATAACAATCTAACGTGACTCTATAACTGTGTATCTTATAAGTCGTTTCTGTTTTTCCTCCTTGAATAAATAAAATATTTTTGATTTGATAGTATTAATTCACGTTTTTAATTACTGAAAAACATTTAAATCATAAAATATTGATCGTAAGTCGGCCTCGGTGGCGCAGCGGTTTAGCATGCTGACTGTTAAACGGTAGGTCTTGGGTTCGATCCCCGGCCGGGTTAAACTAGGAAATGAATTTTTCTAGTTTGCCTCGGGTCTTGGATGTTATCTATGTATTTATTGTATTAAATCTATCGTCAAGTTAGCACCTATAACACAAGTCATTTAGTTGTACTTAGTATAGGGCTAGCGAGATCTGTGTAATATGTCCATGAATATTTATTTATTTATTTACGGATATTTCACTGTGGAACCGAAAATACTAATGCGACTTTAATAAATGATATGTTAATCGATACATTATTATAGTTTCAGTAGCAATGGTTACATTTAGAAACGAACACAATCAATGTCATGGAAGTTTCAGCAAAAACTCTACCATTGAGACCGCTCTGGGGCCTGTGAGACTCAATTTATGGTTTACTACGAAAATTCAATGCATACTCGTGAACTCGGAATTGTAACTACGAATGTATTTTTATGAAATTCTGCCCTGGCTATATATTACTTGAATGATTGTTTAGTAGAATCTACCTTGTGTCAAATGTCATCCAATGCCATACGTATATCATCCTGTTCAGTAATATTTACGGTAAAATCTGGCTGGTTTAAAACTCGTAGTTACCTACGCAGTTACTAATTAAAAAAGCAATCTATGTACATGAAAATGGTTTTTTATTTAGTTCTTATAATACCGTTAGTGCAGCGGTATTCACATACCGTTATATTATCTATGAGAATACTTAGCAGCAGACCTGCAGTACGCACGCACTGCTTTGGTTAGATTTGAGTTTGTGTAGTAATATTTTTGGAAAATTTCTCCTTAAAATAAAACTAGCTTGTTGCTATTGTTTCAGGCACGTTCATTTAGGCAAAGCCTTGAAACCACCTAAACTTCATGGTGTATTTTCTTTCTTTATTGCTTTTTAAACTGTTGATTTCAGAAAAAAAAACATTCTAGCTCTGGAAGCTAAATCCATAAGAGATTATAAAACTTCCAGAGGTTGCTCTATATTACAGTATAGTAAAGTATAGGTGTGTCAATTAGACTCTGCTGGTGCAAACGCTCCTTAAGTCCAATTAGACTCCTAAAGCTCTGCTGATTTATATTAATTAACACCGGATTGTCCTTCTTAAAACTTGCCCTAAGGGGTTTGGAGTTCGTGCGTCCCTTGTTTAATGTACTTTACCACGTAATACAATTGGCGAGGTTTTCGATAGTATTCTCTGTTCTAATTTATTAGCTTTCTTGTTTTGTTATTTCAAACTTTCTCACATTATTTTGTGGTTACAATTACAAAACTAATAATTGATTGTATATTTGAAGCGCTCGCGGCCTGTCGAAATGAGTGATTGGAAACAATCGCTTAAGTTAGGCAACAATTGGCCCGGTCAGGTGCTGGATGGGTGACCGTCCCGTGACTACCGCTAGTGGCATTTTTTCTGAGCGCTTCCATGCTACGCAAGGCACGTTAAGCCTTTGGTGCCAGCTGTCATGTAATGGCACTCGTTAAGCCAGATCAGAGGCCTTATGGGCTACTTGATAACTTCTGACAGTAAGGCCCGCCGCTATCTTACAACCTCTCACCAAAACGGGCCCCGTAGTGAACCAAACCTTCCTGTGATGCAGGAAGAGACCCGTGCCTATTACGATCTATAAATTTATTTTTATTATTATTTTTCCTAAAGTACCTCTCGATCGCTGGAGGTTGGAAGTCAACTTAGAGCGGTCTCTGTTATGTGCAATTCTGAGCAGTTCCTCTGCGGTTGTAACACTGGTCCAGTCTTTGATGTTTCACAACCATGTCATTTTTCTCCTGTCCCGCCTTCCCTTTCTTTCCACCTCTCTCATCAAAATAGTCTGCAGCAATCGGTATGCCTTAAAAACATTTAAGTTAGTACGATACAGATTTGTGAATTATAGTAGCAATACGAGTACCACTCGCTAACTGTGAAGGAAATCCTGAGTGTCTGAAGTGCTCAAATACTTCGGCGCTTACTGTCAACCCGTAGTGGGAATGCGTGGTAAATTAAGCGTGGTATTTTTATGCGTGGTATTATTACTGCTTCTCCGACTCTCTAAGGTTTGCTGGAAGAAATCTCTTTCAGAGATAAACTTGCCTTTGTACATGTTATTTCTTATGTAATGTCCTGTACTCCCTATACTCCCTCTGAGAGAAGGCCTGTGCCTTTCTGTGGGACGTACCTATAGGCTACACGAAATTCATGTGTTTTAATTAATTTGCTACCAATCCTTCCGAAATTTGCCATGTATACAGCATGTAGGAAAAACACTACTGTAAAGAAATTCTGTTTCAAAATTTGCGGTGACGGTCACTTGCACTTGTGAGCTTGAGGATGCCTCTTGTTAGAGGCGAATCCTGTCGCATAATTTCTCATACAAGTGTATGAGAAATTATGCGACAGGATTCGCCTCTAATAAGAGGCATCCTCAAGCTCACAAGTACAAGTGTATGAGAAATTATGCGACAGGATTCGCCTCTAATAAGAGGCATCCTCAAGCTCACAAGTGCAAGTGACCGTCACCGCAAATTTTGAAACAGAATTTCTTTACAGTAGTGTTTTTCCTACATGCTGTATACATGGCAAATTTCGGAAGGATTGGTAGCAAATTAATTAAAACACATGAATTTCGTGTAGCCTATAGGTACGTCCTACAGAAAGGCGAATCCTGTCGCATAATTTCTCATACAAGTGTATGAGAAATTATGCGACAGGATTCGCCTCTAACAAGAGGCATCCTCAAGCTCACAAGTGCAAGTGACCGTCACCGCAAATTTTGAAACAGAATTTCTTTACAGTAGTGTTTTTCCTACACTCTTAGTGTCGGTGGTGGTGTGTTCGTGTCTTGCTTCTGCTTGAAAAAGTGGGAGGGCGGGCGATGCATTGACTAACCGCATGGTGCTCGTGGTATTTTTGGCGGAATTTAGCAAAGTAACTTTCACATTTTAATGCTATTTCAAAATTATATCAATATAAAAAACTGACTTTGCAACAAAAGGGCTCTATAAGGAAATGTACACGCTCATAAAAATTGGAAAGTTCAGTTCTTTGTCATGGATTCCGTTACAAGATCTTGACGGTATGAAACTATGCTTAAAACAGCACCTTTCCAACAAAAGGTTACTGATCAAAATAGGGTGACTTCGTCATCATCATCACAATCAACCGGTAAGGCGATAAAAAGCCCGATCTTTTACTCTTCCTTTGCAAATTCAACAGTTTTTATTATTTTCTCCTCCATGAGATCTTATCCAAAATTTTGGTAAGAAATGGAGGATTAATCTCTCACCCGGACTACGTTGATAATACATAAATCTGTGAAAGTACACATACAGACCAAATACGAGCCATGTAATGAAGCAAACCTTTCTACACCAATCCCGATAATAATATGTATTTCCTTCAATTCTACCGTAATAAAAATTAAACCTTAAATCATACGTAATAAAAATTTAATATTACGCCATACTAGATTTTTTTTTGTAATTCTACTTGCTTTTCCGACTCAAGAATTTTCTCTTAATCGTCTTTAGCCTGATCCAATTTTTTTCTACAGTTTTCAAAAACCTTTTTTTTAAGTCGGTGGAATTGCCTTCCGAAAGAATTCAATAAATCCAAGCAGTCTCGCCACCCCTTTGGGAGCACATTTCAGGTTTTCATATGACATCATTAAAATTAAACCACGACCGAGCCCAGTCACGGTCGAAATACGACCCGGAGTCACGTAAAATTACGTGTCACCAACGTTTACCTGTCACTTAGCCGGAGCGGTATAATCTGACGTAATGAGTAATATTGGGTGACGTAATTTGGCGTGAGACGAAGAGCGGCAGTAGAACGCCCATGTTATTTTAAATCCCTTCAAGAGTTTCTTTCAAATTCTGGAAATAATTTCTGAAAACTAAAAGTGAAGAAGCCATGACAATCTGGCTGCTGGATAGATGAGTATGGCTGAAAACGACAAAAGCCTTAAAGTTTGATCAGAAATCTTCGATTAAGACTTGAAGTCTAGTGCAGACTCCGCAAGTTTCTCTGAACCATGCAAATACAATAATAATTTCACACAACACAATCATTTGACCTGGTCCTAAACTAGGATACCCTACTATCGTAACTAGGCAAGGACGTCACAAACATGAAAATACACCCAGACTGAGGCCACTTGTACAAATGCACGGCGGCCCAAGTGGGAATCGAACTCACGACCTCTGTCTTGGTACCCGATCACTATACCAACGAGGCAGGCTCTCTATCTCTTTAGTAAATAAATATCTTTATCTTTACATGTTTAACAGCACACGAAAATGATCTGATGATTTGAAGTAGAACGATGGCAACCAATTGATTTTCACGATCACGGCATCATCAAAAAAAAAATCAAATTAAAAAGTTTTAATAAGTTTAGGATACACATTATATAATAAATAAGCATTTCTTGCACATAATTAATATCTACTATTTACATTCAACACGCTCATAGAAATCTATACAGTAAACTACAGAGATCATAAAACACCAGAAATATTTACAGACACAGAAATATGTCCTGAGTGTGACTTACTCTTTTTGAGAGAAGGCATGTGCCCTGCAGTGGAACACGTAGAGGCTGCTATTTCTGGCAGTGTGTGTGATTCATCAAAGGTTAACATAATAATTGGGTTTCAGGCTAATTTGGAGCACTTTCCTTAACTAAAGTTATTTTCATATTTACTTCAGTGATATTGAAGCGGTGCAAGTTGACTCTAAAGTAATATTTCTCTGAACGGGCTATGTGTGAGGAAGTATTAGAGTGGAACCGTAGAAAATCATTAAACTATTAAAGGATGATAATGTTCCTTGTAATTGTTATCAACTTCTGATGACCGACACATTGACAAGGCAGCAGGGAAGGGTTCTTCCACGTAGAAGCGATTAGCACTTGCATTAAGATTAAGATTCTTCTATGTAAGATTAAACTTGCATTGAAGGTCCTTGCTCAACAGTAGTTATTGAGGGGTTGCAGATTATGTTGATCAATGCCAAAGATATGGACGAAGAATCAGTGCAGATGTTATTTGTGCTGACTTTACTGACCACCCTAGTGTTAACACTATGGGAGTGAACAGAACGTTGTGGCGGTCTCAGAATAATACATAATTTTTGGAAACCATTGATAAGGGTTCAAAGTATTGGACTTTAAGCCACTTTCAGGTCCCTTAATATGTACACAGACAAAGCAGCCTATCATCTGCAGGGAACAGGCCTAAAAATATGTGTACGAATTTATTTTCTTTAAAAACGTGAAGACACATCACAACACACATTAGAATACCTTTCTCGCTTTCTTCTTATTTTTAATCTGACAGCTATTGAGACTACGATTAAATCTTATCTTGAACCCGTTTTTCCTGTCATCGTCGACGGTAAACAAATCTCTATCAATCTCACCGTCTCTATAGTCGTACGTGTCGCTGTGTCTCTCGTCTACCTTATCATCGAAATCACACCTACCACTTTTACAGTGGTAGGTGTGACTTTTGAAGCAGTCATAGTGGGGCTTGCAGTCGATGCTGTTCGTACTTCTAGCGATGTAACTCTCAATACCGTTGCACACTCTAAGTTCGTTCGAAAACAACTTCTTAGTACCTAAATGTCAATCTTTGGCGTCAGTTGTGAGCGAGAACCTAGCTCCGGACTCGCTCATAGAGTCATCCCTGACTTTGGGCCTTCTGTTGCCGTTCATTTGTTCGATGAAGCTTGTGTTGGTGTTCCTGACGAGGTCTCGATTTATGCTGTTATGGTTGCATGGGGACAGGTGGGTGAGTCTGTAGCTGGCGCAGGAGTCGTTCCTTCTGACGATGGTCCTGGTTGTGCCAGCCCTGGAGCTACCGATAGGAGCGAAGGAGGTCCCGTTTCGTTCAGGCGTGGTGTTGTGGTGGCAGCAACAGAAGCACTTGAAGTAGGATCTGTGGAACTCGCGGCGGAATTTGCCTGTAACAACGTAAAAGTTTAGTTGACTTTCAAGAGTCAGAGTTGGTTTTGGTGCTTTGTGCAGATTGAATTTTGTTTTTATTGAAAAGAACGAGCTGGTGCTCCAATACAATACAAACGTTGTTTGGTTTAAATTTTTTAACAGTCTTTTTAATACTAAGCAAATATCAGGATTTAAAATGGTAATGTTAAGCACCATATATGGTGCCCTACTTTTCTGTTTTAAATAAAATATATTTCTATCTATACACCCGTGTTTATTCGACGGTTAAAAACTTAACATAATTTTATTATATTTCTCGCTAAAAAGACTGCAATCGAAACGAAACAACGTTTGTATTGTATGTTTACAATTCAAGGCCTCATTAAGTGGTCGTTTATACAGTAGGTATATCATTTCTGATATTGTTATATTTTTATTTACATGCTTAGACATTTAAACGATATAATATTGTATACGATTAAAAGTAATAATATAGCAAACATTATAGTAGTGCTCTTTCCGTGTTTAAAAAAAATGTACATATTTGATGTAGTGCGAGCTATCTACGAAAATAAAACTTCAAAAGGTATAAAGGATTCGCCACAACAACTGTGTTCGGGACAAAAAAAACAACAACAAAAAAATGCTACTTAAATCAAAACAAAGATATCGACCAATGAATTCGACGCAGGGAATGACGGGACCCTTTTTTACTGACCTGAAAACCCAGGGAACCCTGCAAGCAAATAGTTTTCAGTGACGTAATTTTGCATGAAATGAAGAAGCCAGCAAATAAGAAGAAACGACTTGAGATTATAAAAATCGTCGTTGCTATTTATAAAAACAGGCTATCACTAGAGCACTCCTCAAGCGCAGTTTACGTTGTCTTTGGTTGCGTCTCTCCCTTTCACCTTTGACTATTTAAAATGCCTCTGAAGAGTGTTTTGATGTATTGTGATTTCATAAAACTCTAAGTATACCTTCCCTAGGTTTTAGAAACAAAATTTTACGTTTATGTTCCTATTTATCAGCCAGTTGAATTTGTTTTGTAAAGAAATCGTATGATATCAACCCTTCGTATATTCCCACTGCTGGGGCACGGGTCTTTTCCTGCATCACAGGAAGGTCGGGCTATCTTGAGTTAATATCTGCGCAGTGTGTTATGCGCTTAGTGATAAGACACGGTAAATTTAGCTCATTATCACCAACCCATTATGTCCCCACCGAGGGGCATAGGTCTCTTCCCTTAGGAAGGTATAGGCCATACCCCACTACGGGGGCCAAGTAGATTTAGCTAACACATGGCAATACTAATACTGGCAGTCGTTAGGCCATATCAGAGGTCTAAGACGACTTGAAAACTTTCAAAACCTATTTAGAGGCTAAAAATTCCACCCATGCCAGTACTCGAAGCCACGACCTCAGTCTACCGTGCCAGCGCTCTTCCAACTGAGCTAATGGGCGACTACCGGCTTCAGTGAAATCTCTGTATTACGTACGGGCAGCGACATCTGGCTGAAGTATTTGCATCACTTGTAGCCCCAAGCCCCTCTTTGCAGTTAGGTTTTACATTGGACTTGAAAACTTTTGATAGTAAGCCCAGCCACTAGTCTTGCAAGCCACTTCGATCAATCCGGACTTGGCCCCCGTAGTGGAGTATGGCCTATACCTTTCTTAGGGAAGACCCGTGCCCCTCGATGGGGACATACTGGGTTGATGAGGCTGGGCGCATGCTGAGATGCAGGCGACGCAGTACAGCGCAGCACAGTTCAGTACAGGGCAGGGCAGGCAGACATAGGCCCCCACCGCATGCTGCGACGCAACTTTTCGCTCCATTCCTTGGTAATTCTCAGCTATAATATCTCTTTCAATATCTTTTTTGAATAGTCTGGATGATTCGTATCATACAAACAAGGTTCACAGCGAGATAATTCAATTAAATGTTCTTTCATTGCAACAAAATTGTTAGTAAACACGCCTCGACGTGCACGCATCGCGCAGAAATCTGCGCCGGCACTACAACGAGACGCAGAGCAGGGCAGAGACATGTCTGCGTCGCACGTGCCTGCGCCGCAGCGTACGTAGCTCAATGACGTTCCGTGCTTTACAAATTCTGCGCTGCCCTGCGCTGCGTCGCCTGCGTCTCAGCATGCGCCCAGCCTGATGGTGGTAATACTAACCGCTCATGAAGTTGTAGATCAGAGGGTTGACGGCGGAGTTGGCGTAGCACATGACGTGCGAGATCAGCGCGATGCACGTCATTACGTCACTCTGCTGGACGTCATAGGCCACTCTGTTGGAAAAACAATCGGATTTTAATAATAATTAATATTCATGAACATGTTACACAGGGATTATGGGCATTGCCCCCTTGATGATGGCACAACCTTGCGCTATGGCGCTCATTAGGGGAGGGCTATGTCCAGCAGTGGACTAATATAGCCTTAGGAAGAATGTATTGCACAGATCTCGTTAGCCCTATACTAAGTACAACTAAATGACTTATGTTACAGGTGCTAATTCGACGATAAATTTAATACAATAAATACATACATATAGATAACATCCAAGACCCGAGACAAACTAGAAAAGTTCTTTTCCTAGTTTGACCCGGCCGGGGATCGAACCCGAGACTTTCGGTTTTACAGTCAGCGTGCCAAGCCGCTGGGCCATCGAGGCCGTCATTTAAAGGCGATGACGTCAGATATTCTCACAGGGGAATATAGATAAGATAACTGTTTATTTGAACGCAAATAGTTTTTCTTAACGATTCGTGATACTCATACACAGTTATGTATTGAATGGGTCTAATCTCGATTGTTTATTAGGTAAAACGTTCGAATCCCGGCTGGAAACAAAAAAAAAACCTCAGGTCTTGGATGTTTACATGTTTGTGATGTCGTTGTTACTGGTTCCCACGGCACAGGGTATCCTAGTGTGGGGCCAGAAGCAATGTATGTGCCTGTATGTAAATGTTACGTTACGTTTCTTATTCACAGTAATTGACTGTACTCGCCACTTCAGGTTACAGTTGCCGTGGTCTCGGATGACCGAGGTTATAATTTTTGCCGAGGGTAATAAACTACCAGTTAATGCTTTCAAAAAGACGCCTGTCACCTCAGTCATCCGAGACCACGGCACCTGAAAAAGTGCCGAAACGTCGGAAAATTGTAAAAATATAATAAACGAGTAAAATCCGTATAAAAACAGTATTATTTGAGAATATAATTACTTAGAGGCTAAAAATGCCACCCATGCCGGGACTCGAACCCGCGACCTCTGGCTTACCGTGGCAGAGCTCTCTTAACTGAGCTAATGGGCTAATAATGTTAGTTATTATTCTGTTGCTTGAGTTACTTAATGTCTAAATACTGTTTACACTGGTTGTATTGTGTTTCTTACTTGGAATAATAAGCTCTCATTATGGGCCTATTTACTTAAATATTGGTACAAATTTCAGAGGAGAAACAACATACTCCTGTTATTTGTTATTTCGGCGGCCTCTGTAGCGCAGCGGTTTGGCACGCTAACTGTAAAGCCATAAGTCTCGGGTTCGATCCCCGGCCGGGGCAAACTAGGAAACGAACTTTTCTATTTTGTCTCGGGTACCTATTGGATGTTAACTACGTATTTATTGTATTAAGATGTAATGAAATACATAAATGTCATTGGTCGCCAGTGATAGAAGATATAATAAAATAATAATAAATAAAAAAATAAAATAAAAATATTGCTCAATTGGTAGAGCGCTGGTACGGATAGCCAGAGGTTGCGGGTTCGAATCCCGGCATGGGTGAAATTTTTAGCCTCTAAATAGGTTTTTAAATTTGTTCCTTAGCACGGGTTAGTGCATTAAAATAAAAATAGTATAATTTTTTTTTTCGCAGTTGGGTTATTTCCTTTTTTGAAACAATTAACAGCTATGACAGTTGTATCCGGCCTATTCATACGAGTATATTCTGAAGGTACGAGTATAGTACTCCATCGAGACATAGACGTGAGCTTGTATTTGTGTGAAGAACCATTATTACAAATTAGCTTTGTATTTTATCACATTGAGTTGCCCATTTTCTTCGTTATTTATTGCTTTTCTTTAGGACTCTCTTTGTCTTAATTTGCCTTTGATAGTCTGTTTTTTATGTCTGAAGATAATTTCTGTTTCATTACTACTACTAAACAAAATTATAGACGTAGTAGATAATATCAATATATTAACTTCCATTATTCCTAATCAGTCTATTGTATAGTACAAAAATATATCGTAATTAATTAGCAAGCATATAGATAGATAGGTAGGTAGGTAGGTAGGTTGGTAGGCAGGTAGGTAGGTAGGTAGGTAGGTTGGTAGGCAGGTAGGTAGGTAGGTAGGTAGGTAGGTAGGTAGGTAGGTAGGTAGGTAGGTAGGAAGGTAGGTAGGTAGGTAGGTAGGTAGGTAGGTAGGTAGGTAGGTAGGTAGGTAGTTAGGTAGGTAGGTAGGTAGGTAGGTAGGTAGGTAGGTAGAAAAAATCAACTATTAAAATGGTTGACATATTAACAAAACCAACCTGTACGGTCTACACCGCACAGTTTGTATTGTGCTGCGTTAGCGCTTTACACCATAATACCATAATACGTATTTTACATGTATAGAGTCAGTAACGAAATAACCGTAGCTAACACGTAAAAGTGACAATAAATAAATAACTACGTTACTCATCTTTAACTAAAACTCCAAACTGCAACTAACAAACTACAACTTCTCCTGAATGGGCCTAAAACCCCATTCACAACCTAACCTAAACATAAATCTAGGGGGACTAAGGTCCTAAGTGGAATCGCCAATTCAGTTCGCGAAATAATGGCATCGCACTTTATTAAAAAGATAAAATACTTTTGACCAGCCAGTCCTGTGGAGATTAAAAACAAAAACAATGCCACAGATACCAGAATAAATTGGAACAGATAAGGCTGGAAATTAATTTGAAAAGGGGCCGCGTGTGCACAGAATTAAAAAAGATAAAAATGGAACAGAGCGGACAAGTGCAAGCTGGACTCGGGTGCCGAGTGTTCATCGCCTTAATGTGAACCTACAATAATATACAGTCTATTTATTCTTACTTGTCCAATTAAGTAAACAAGATTCTACCCGTAAACTGTAACTTTTTAGTCCAAAACTGCCATATTTCGACAAATGAAGTAACTTGGAAAACTCTTTTAGATAACACGCTGCCAATTTTATAATCATAGTTCATGAATTTGCGGGAAAATGTCTAGTTTAGGCATCTAATCTCAATTTTAAGGTTAGAATCTTGTTTACTAAATTGGACAAGTAAGAATAAATAGACTGTAACAATATTTTGTCTGTTAATAATGCATTGTGAGGGAACCCGAGTGTCTGAGGTGTTCAAACATCTCTGCGCTTGAAGTTTCCAATCCGGGGTGGGCACGCGTGGTATTAAAGCCCCTACTCTCTCTTCAGGAGAACGCCTGTGCCCTGGCTGTGGGACGTTTATGATATCGATATCGATTAGCTTCATCGATATCGATATCAACCCTTGTATGTCCCCACTACTGGGGCACAGGTCTCTTCCTGCATCGCAGGAAGGTTAGGCCATACTCCACCACGGGGGCCAAGTCCGGGTTGGTGGAGGATTGTAAGACAGTGGCGGGCCTTACTGTCAGAAGTTATCAAGCCGCCCATAAGGCCTCTGACATGGCTTAACTACTGCCATTATATGACAGCCGGCACCAACGGCTTGACGTGCCTTGCGAAGCACGGAAGCGCTCGGAAAAATGCCACTAGCGGTAGTCACGGGACGCTCACCCATCCCACACCTGACCGCGCCTGTTGTTGCTTAACCAAGTGATTGTTTCCAATCACTCGGTTCGCCTAGGCCACGAGCGCTTCAGAATTATACTATTTTTATTTTAATGCACTAACCCGTGCTAAAGACAATTTTAAAAACCTATTTAGAGGCTAAAAATTCCACCCATGCCGGGATTCGAACCCGCGACCTCTCGCTATCCGTGCCAGCGCTCTTTCGTGCCGGTGAGTCGCCCATTAGCTCAGTTGGAAAGAGCGCTGGCATGGATAGCCAGAGGTCGCGGGTTCGAATCCCGGCATGGGTGGAATTTTTAGCCTCTAAATAGGTTTTTAAAAAAGTTCTTAAATTATTTACAAATACCTATCAATAGAGATCCAAAAACGGTTCCTTCTTTTCATTGGACAGCGAAACCCCGATTTGATTTATTGCGGGACCACTTCAGAAAGTCTGTTGATTTTGGCCGGAGCATTTTTCGTCGCAATCAAGAGGGCCTCGTTAGTTGCTTCACAGGAAATTAGTCCACGGCTTAATAAGTCCCCGTAATTTGCAGGCATTTTGTAATGAAGCCGATGAAGTTAATTTTATCACGCGCAATCTGGATTTTCGCTTTTTGTTACTTCGAAGAAATTTCTTCTGAAGGAGCGTCTACATTACGACGGGCCGACGATGTGCGAGCGCAACAGTACAGACTAATGTGAACCTAATATTTTAAGATAAGATAAGATAAGAATATTCTTTATTGTACACTGGAAAAACAACAAATACAAAACAATTGCAAATATACATAGTACAATTGGCGGCCCTATTGCTAAAAGCAATTTCTTCCAGAGAACCTTACGATGGAAAGTTGCTGAAGGAAATTAGAAAGACGGGTAGCCAGTGCAAATTTGAATATTGATACATACCTATACTTAATAATAATACACTTACATACCGTTACTTATATAAACTTATAATTTATTATAAACATACATATATATATATATATATATATATATATATCTTATAATAAAGTTCTACATAAGACAAGGAAAGTACTAACCTACACACAAGAGGACAAAATTTTAACGTTAGAGACTACAATTCTATCGCAAAAAAAGCTCTGCCACGTGTCGCCGTCACAACGTAAAAGCTCGTTCCCATTACAACATTCAGTTAAAGGTGGGTAAAGTGGTAAAAAAACCTGACACGTTTGATAAATATTGTTTGCCATCGACACGCTAATGAGAGAAATTTATAGGAGAGATTTAGTTGTCTTCAATACGGGGTCGCCCCAGCGTAGGTAATTAAATAAGGTATTACACTATTTTTATTTTAAATGCACTAACCCGTGCTAACGAACAAATTTAAAAACCTATTTAGAGGCTAAAAATTTCACCCATGCCGGGATTCGTACCCGCAACCTCTGGCTATCCGTACCAGCGCTCTACCAATTGAGCCAATGGGCGACTCACGGCATCAGTGAAATTTCGAACCTCTTTACAATATTCTCTGTATTACGTACAGGCAGCGACATCTGACTTAAGCAAATTGCATTACTTACAGCCCCGACCACCTACTTTGCAGTTAGGTTTTAACATCGGAACGATATCACTGTACCCACATGATTACATGAGGTTGCGGGTTCGAATCCCGGCATGGGTGAAATTTTTAGCCTCTAAATAGGTTTTTAAATAAGGTATTTAAAAACATTTATTTCCTTAAGTTGTTACACATAAGCGATGGTAGCGGAACGGTGTAGAACGCCGGCCTCTCAATCGGGAGGTCTGGGTTCAAACCCCGGCATGTACCAATGACTTTGTTTTCTAAGTTATGTACATTTGTAAAATTATAGTAGCAATACTACTCGCCGACGGTGAAGGAAAACATCGTAATGAAACCCTAGTGTCTGAAGTGTTAACGTACCTCAGCGCTTGCTACGTACAATGGCCCAACTATGAGGCTAAGTGCGGAAATCTCAGGTCTAACTGACTAAGTTGTTAGATAGATACCTAGATAGATAGATAGATAGAATATTCTTTATTGCATGTACACCAAGGATTACATAAGAGACTTTTAAAATAACAGTACATTACAAGTGGCGGCCTTATTACTAAAAGTATTTTTTTCCAGACAACCATTGACGGAAAAAAGGAAACTGAAACTGAATACGGGTAGTCGGCGCAACTAAACAATATTAGATAACATATTATTTTATGGTTGATACACATACATAAACGATACATAAATATGAAATTGATACACATACAGAAACGAAATCAATCCATCCGAAGGAGAATGAATAGATAAATATTCGCTAACGTCGTCGTCAGACATAGAAGTGTATTATTGAAGTAGGTTTATGAGATAAAATAATTAAGTTTAAATAAATTGTACTTATAGGTAATATGTAATACCTATGTATAAAAAAATAAATAAATTACTGGTCCCGACCACCCGCCAGCTGCACTACAAGAGAGAAAAAAAAAACGAAGGAAATATCAGTAAACAAATTACACAGGTCCGAGACGAGTTTTGACATATTGATGGAACGAAACGCAACAATGGAAAAAAAAGAAGTATCTCTGTAGTCTGTGGTTTTCTGTTTTCGTTCCAGAAAAAAACGGTTTCGTTTCGTCGTCGAAAAATCAGACAGCGACCCAGGAGTGGGTCGCTGTCTGGTTTTTCGACGACGAAACGAAACCGTTTTTTCTGGAACGAAAACAGGTCCTCGAAACGGTCCTCGTTCGCAACTGGTTTCAATGTATGCGAACGAGCAAGGCGCAGAGGACGGTCAAACGAGAGAAACTCTCGTTTCGTCTCGTCGTCTCGTTTCGCCTCGTTGTTACACATTATTATGTAAACATTCCTGTGCTAATATTGTTTTATTTCATTTCAAGAAGAACGGCCAGTTTAGAAAAATAATTTACCTCAACACCGAAAGCAGGTGCACGGGGAAGTAGCAGACGGCGAACATGGCTACCACGGCCACCAGCATCTTGGCTGCCTTCCGCCGGGACCGGAGCTGGCCTTCCGTGGAAGCATTGGCGTGTATTGAGGGCGTTGTGCGGCGGCTTGCTGCCAGCCCTGTTGGCAAAACAATAACTATACTATTTTTATTTTTAATGCACTAACCCGTGCTAAGGACAATTTTAATTTAATTTTTAGCCTCTAAATAGGTTTTTAAAACAATAACTGTTAAATTGACAGCAATTCATATTTTACAATGCCCAAAACTAAAGATACCGTTTCTTAATATTGCTATCCTGATTACGAAAAAAATATTTAGAAATTTTATTATTGCCTAATTTTAGAGGAAATAAATAAAAACCAAAAATTGTGACGTCACACATACGGTGGAATGAGGAGGTACCGTTGCCTAATATTAAAAATGTTATGACAGGTGTCATTTTCAATGTCATTCAAATGTCATGACGGAGTAATTCCTTTTCCTTTCCTTTCCTTAATTCCACTGGTTTTTAAAAAGTCGGCAAGGGTGTTATTATTATTAAACCGTATGTGTGACGTCGTTTGGCTTTCACGTCCTTTTAGAATAACAGGAAATTCAAACAGAAAATTATCAATGAAAATAATCGAATTGTCGAAAATAAAAAAATATGGGTCATTTTATTTCGTATCTAGTTTCCTTTAAGACTGTAAAATACGTGTGCTAAAAAATTTAAATGTTATTAATTCTGTACCCAAGGGGCGTCTTGGAAAAGGTGGCGTAAGGAGGTATGGGCGCCAACAGATTGTGCGTGCCCTGGAAGAGGTCGCGTAAGGAGGTAACCACAAATTCTCGGCTCGTTGTAATATGATTATCCCTTTCAACTTTTCCTTCAACAACTCTCAGTCTTCGGTTATCTGGAAGGATTCACTCTGAGCAATAAGGCCAATAATTGTACCATATCGTTGTGATTAGGTTATGCTTGTTTTTTCCTGGTGTACAATAAAGAATATTCTTATCTTATCCCATAAGCGTAGACACGCTTCTTCTGTATTGTTGCCGTGATGCAGAGCTTGTAAGAGTCAATGTGTGATAAAACCTTAATAAAATTATTTAGGATTTATTACAGTTTGTATTATATTCTTTTTTTAATGCACTAACCCGTGCTAAGGCCAATTAAAAAAAAAATTGCCACTAAACAGGTTTTTAATACAGTTTGTATGTTTGCTTCAGCACGATGTCAGCTTATCGTAATGTGAATAGTCATCACAGTTATTATGTGAGGACTATTCACATTAAGACTCACAATTATTATCAACAGGACAGCTTGTTAGCGTGGTGCAGAACGTGTGGTCTAAAATTTATTATAGTTTGTATCGCTGCCACGCTATAGCTGCGGGCGTGTAACGTTGTGGGCTCGAACATTTTCAGGGTGACACTCACAGTTATTCTGTCCTGTCGGCGTGGTGCAGAGCTTGTGGGACTCAGTGT
>OW203744.1:15884211-15968292 GCA_934045075.1 Yponomeuta sedellus | reverse complement strand
TTTATGACGTGCCACTTGAGGTCACTAGCGACCGACCATGTTGAAGTGCACTGCATGAAGTACTGCACGTCGAAACGCAATTTCATCTTCCTCTGCACTTGGAGGACCGACGAATTCCGGCAAATCTGTTGAGAAATAAAATAAAATGTATTCATAAAAAGACATGATGCCTGATAACACTACTTTAATGAGGGCTTTTCAATGACAGCTGTAAGTTGATTAATGCAAAAAAAACTAGATGGCGCTACAAGGAGAACAAATGTCGCCCATCATACGTTTTAGCGCGTTTTATGTTGTACGCACAGATTATGATTTGTGATAACCTAACATCTCTTTGTAGTCTGTGATCTCAGCTAAACTATGTTTCGAAACTGTTGAAATTTGAAAGTTTCGAATTATTTTTACTTTGTTCATTACATACGTACGTGAATTGTGTCTTAAATAATGGCTAGCCCGTGCATTGAGCATTTTTGTAAAAACATAGGCACTCACCGTTTTCCTAAATGATTTACATTTTGACATATTATATGACGTCAGCACCATCTATCGGTAACTTGCGGTACTGTTTTTTGTTTTTAATGACGCTTTGAAAAGCCCTCATTAACACACTTTGTTGTCAGGCTATACTAGTCCAATGCTGGATATGGCCCTCCCTAAAGAGCGCCACATTGTGCTACTCGCATCATAGGAGTAATCCCCATAATCCCCATGCGGGTTGGGGATCGCAGTTCAATGGAATTGTACTTCAAGGGGCGCTGCTTCCCACCCCCCCGGTTTATGTCCCATGGTCGCCTTTTACGACACCCGCGGGAAGAATTAGGTTGGTGCTATACTCTAGGCCGATACCATACAGCAGCATTGACACACCTAAAAAGACAAACATAAGAACAACTGAAATAAATACAATCAGATGTTGTATAGAATCAGGCGTTACTTTGCGGAAATCCATAATAGCATTAAAAAGTTAAAATTACTTTGCTGAATTCCGCCAAAAATCCCACAAGCACCATGCGGTTA
Source organism: Yponomeuta sedellus (assembly GCA_934045075.1). Classification (NCBI taxonomy): domain Eukaryota; kingdom Metazoa; phylum Arthropoda; class Insecta; order Lepidoptera; family Yponomeutidae; genus Yponomeuta; species Yponomeuta sedellus. The sequence continues at coordinate 15,967,275 of OW203744.1, read as the reverse complement.
GCTAATGCCACCGCCCTCCCTCCCACTTTTTCAAGCAGTTTCGCCTCTAACAGGAGCATCCTCAGGCTCCCAAATTTGGGCTTGCATTTGGGGAGCCTGAGGATGCCTCGTGTTAGAGGAGAAACGCGTCGCGTGTTTTCTCACACAAGTATTGGTGTTGGTGGTGGTGTGTTCGTGTCTTGCTTCTGCTTGAAAAAGTGGGAGAGAGGGCGGTGCATTAGCTAACCGCATGGTGCTTGTGGGATTTTTGGCGGAATTCAGCAAAGTAATTTTAACTTTTTAATGCTATAAATACAATCAATAAACCGCGCTTTACAAGACATGCTAAGCCGTTGGTAGCCCCGGCTGCCTGAGTGATCTTAAACGATCAAAACAACATAAGACGCGTCCAGATATGTGACTAACGCTAGTGGCTATTTTTTCAAGCAGTTCCGTGCTTTGCAAGGCATGTTAGCAGTTGGTGCCGGCTGCAGTCGATAGATGGCAGTCGTTAACCCAAGTCAGAGGCCTTAGGGCGGCTTGAAAACTTCTGACGATAAGACCAGCCACTAGTCTTGCTAGCCGCCAGCAAGCCGGACTTTGCCCCCGTGGTGGAGTATAGCCTATGCCTTCCTTAGGGAAGAGACTCGTGCCACTCGGGGGGGACATAATGGGTTCATGACATAAGTGATTTTATTGATGGTGCCAAACGAGTAGTATATTAAAACCGGCTTTTGCCCGCGACTCCGTCCGCCTGGACTTTAGTTTTTGCAAGCGCGTACACTACCTTAAGGGTTTAATTAAAAAAAAAAACGGCGAAGCACGTGTTTAATCAAGTGTTGAAGACTATAGACGACCTCGGTGGCGCAGCGGTTTGGCACGGTGACTGTAAAACCGAATGCTTCAGGTTCGATCCCCGGCCGGGTCAAACTAGGAAACGAACTTTTCTAGTTTGTCTCGGGTCTTGGATGTTATCTATGTATTTATTGTATTAAATCTATCGTCGACTTAGCACCTATAACACAAGTCATTAAGTTGTACTTAGTATAGGGCTAGCGAGATCTGTGTAATATGTCCATGAATATTTATATTTATAATAGGTTTCAAGAAAATTAGACAACATTCTTTATACCTCCTATACAAATTTTGGCAACCCTTTTCGCACCCTTAGGGGTTGAATTTCAAAAGATCCGGTCTTATTCCTTGCCTACATTATATGTAGACCCTCCGAGCAAAATTTCAGCTTCCTAGGTCCAACAGCCTGGGCTGGGCGTTGATGAGTGAGTCAGTCAGTCAGGACTTTGAATTTTATTTATATAGATTAAGGCTTCGATTTAGATTAGATTTGGGCAGCAGCGCCCCCTGCAGTACAATTCCACCGAACTGCGATCCCCAAGCTGCAGGCCCAGCGTGGGAATTATGAGCATTACCACAATGATGGCACAAAGTGTTGCGCTCATTAGGGGAAGGCTATGTCCAGCAGTGGACTAGTATAGCTTGACGAAGGCTTCGATACTCACTGAAGATCAAGGAGAGCATCCAGATGACCAGAATGGCGGTCTTGGCGCGGCCAGTGGTCGACTTGAACTTGAGCGGGAAGCAGATGGCGTACCAGCGGTCCACTGAGATGAACGTCAGCGTAAGCACGGACACCGTCACCGACACCGACTGTGGAGGAGAAACACGTCGTTAGTAAACCTGCTCGGTGATAAAAATCCGATTTCTACATAGTCTTACACTTAGCGAGCCTAATTGTTGTATTCTTTTTAATGCACTAACTCGTGCTAAGGACAATTTTTTAAAAGCCTATTTAGAGCACTCCACCGATGCCGGGACTCGAACCCGTGACCTCTGGCTAACCGTGCCAGCGCTCTCCCAACAGAGCTAATGGGCGACCACCGACATCAGTGAATTTTCGAACCTCTTTCTAATACTCTCTGTCCATAAGTTCAGTTGGGAGAGTACTGGCATAGTCAGCCAGAGGTCGCGGGTTCGAGTTCCAGCATGGGTGGAATTTTTAACCTCTAAATAGGTTTTTTAAAATTGTCCTTAGCACGGGTCACTGCATTAAAAAGAATATAATCAGGTGAACTATCTTTATTTTAATGTAGCCTATTAAGGTCCCAATGCTGGGCACAGCGAGAGAGTTTGGGCTTAATTACCAGGCATGCCTACCGCGGCTTAGCAATATCAAGCGCTGAGGTATTTGAACACCTTAGGCCCTCCTCATCATCACTCGAATAAAGGCGAAGGAAAACACCGTGAGGAAAAGTATTTCCTAATGATTCGCGATACTCATTCATACATAGTTATATATTAAGCGGTGGCAGCTCAGTGGGTAGAACCATAGACTGGCAAGCGAGAGCCCCAGGTTCGATCCCGAGTGCGGGCATGTACCAATGACTTTGTTTAATTTCAAAGTTGCGTACATTTGCGAATTTGCAGTCGCAATACCACACGCTAACGGTGAAGGAAAACATCGTGAGGAAACCCGCGGCTTGATTGGCTCCACACGTATTGACTAGTCTTTCCTGTGGGCTAGGCCGACTAAGCTGTCAGGATGGTATAGGTGCTGGGCAAGCCTACACCATCTATAAAAAAAAAAAACCATGACCCAGGCACTACAGCGTCGGAGTGGTCCCTTCACCCATCTAGTGTGTGTGAAGATACCACTGGACGCTGTATAAATCATCTCATTAAGTAGATGCAAAAAGGCCAATATATATATATATATATATTAAATGTCGGGAAAGAAGGTAATTACGTTTTACCTAATAAATAATCACGATTAGACCCGTTATATATTGTACCTACAAAGTTCATAAGTAAGGAAAAATTGTGCTTTGCTTTTTACGAACAATAAATATTTTTTTATCTTTAATATATAACTATTGTGAGGAAATTTAGGTGACTGAGGTATTAACTACAAGCGCTTGAATGTGTTCAATTGCTTGTCAAACAGTTTTTTTTTCATCTTTTAGGCACACGTAGCATGACGGTGCGTATCGCGCATTTTATAGTAAGTACTAAAAGTGAAAGTTGAAACTTTTAAATTTTTCGGATGACTACGCGCAAGTTCCCGCAAAAAATACAAGTTTTTTCGCCCAGACAAATAATGAAAATTTACTGCTCAGGTAGCATAACAAAGCAAGTCGCGTTTTAAGACGTAACCTTAGTTGTCATATTCATATTAGCTCCTCAAAACCAAGGATGTTTTTCTTGCTCAAAACGCATGATTCACGCATGTTCTATCTAGAATAGTGTAAAAGTAAATAATTGAAGCACTCGTGGCCTAGTGGAACCGAGTGATTGGAATGAATCACTAGTTAAAACTGTTTTTATACGGATTTATGCTCGTTTATTACATTTTTAGTAAACTAACCGTTAATGTTTAAAAACCTATTTAGAGGCTAAAAATTCCACCCATGCCGGGATTCGAACCCGCGACCTCTGGCTAACCGTGCCAGCGCTTATGGCTAACCGTTAATGCTTTCTGAAAGACGCCTGTCACCTCAGTCATCCGAGACCACGGCACCACGGCACCTGAAAAAGTGGCGAAACGTCGGAAAATTGTAAAAATGTAATAAACGAGCATAAATCCGAATAAAACAGTTTAAATTATGTCTAGTGCTCGTGTTAACCTTAGAAAATACTATATGAATCTCTAGGTTTAAGCAACAGCAGGCGCGGTTAGGTGCGACTATCCCGTGACTACCGCTAATGGCATATTTTCGGAGCCCTTCCGTGCTTCGCAAGGCACGTTACACCGTTGGTACCGGCTGTAATGGCAGCCCTTGAGCCATGTCAGAGCCCTTATGGGCGGCTTGATAACTTCTGACAGTAAGGCCCGCTACTGTCTTACAATCCTCAACCAACCAGGTGCGGGGTAGCACCTGGCCCTAACCGAAAATCAGCGCTAAACGCTTGTCCATCGGCATATTGCTGAGTCAGTCGCCATTTATATCAGCAGTGACACGCCGTGACTTTCGTTTTTTTTTCTTTTTTTTGTAAATAATGTACTTAGTAATATAATAAGTTTTTCTTGTTATTGTGGCGTGTGCACTGTTTCTGTAATTTAAAATATACATTTCTTCGCAAAAAAAAATACATGATAATATGTGTACTACACTATTTTTATTTTTAATGCACTAACCCGTGCTAAGGAACAAATTTAAAAACCTATTTAGAGGCTAAAAATTTCACCCATGCCGGGATTCGAACCCGCAACCTCTGGCTATCCGTACCAGATAGCCAGATATGATACGGATAGCCAGAGGTTGCGGGTTCGAATCCCGGCATGGGTGAAATTTTTAGCCTCTAAATAGGTTTTTAAATATGTGTACTGATTATGTCATAAGATTATAATATGTAGCTCAACCACATCCATAGAATCTCTTTCGCTTATGACCGCGCACTCCGTCTCTGGCACACACAAACCGGCAACCGTCGATCTCCACCAAAGATTGATCTCCACGACACAGGTTCGCCTAGTGTGGAGATCACAGGCAAAACAGGAAACAATATTTTTTCAGAATACCCACATTAAAGTAAAATGTAATGTTCTATTTATTCTAATTCATAGTATGTTTTTAATTGTTAATAGTTATTTAATTAACCTTGTACAACTTTAATTTTTTAGTGTAAGAATTGAATTAATTTAATGGTGTAATTATTTTTTCCAATGATTTTATTTAAATATATAGACAAATTAATGTTTTTTCTTCTTCTTCTTCAACCTGTTCGGTTAGCATGGACGTTTTGACTCTCTCTCGATGTCGAGTGAGAGACTTGCCAAGTCTAAAGTCTCAACATGGCAACCGAGACTCGAGATCGCTCGAGATAGCCCGAAGAGTGCGGTCTTGTCTATCAAAAAGTTATTATTGCCATATTAAATAAGAGTGTTGTTTTTTTGCCTGGCAGCACTGTAAATATTATTACCTGTTTTTACCGATAGGCGAACATCACTAGAAAGTTAAGAACCGCGTTTCGGTCCGACGCAAGCATCTAATCGGAACCATTAATTTTTTTAGTGTCAGCGCGATACAATAATAGGAACAAAACGCGTTCACGTCTTTTACGTTACAGCGCGAAATTCTAATGTTTACTTTCGTGAAAAAACATATTAAGGGTGCCATAGAAAAGAATTGAAGAGCATATGATTGCGCCACCTCCTAGGCATGATGACTATTGATGACCCAAGTCTTATTTATTCAAGTCAACAATCCATTATCAACACAAAATATATCTATTACAGTAAGAACACAAAAAGAAAATTTAAAGAATTTGTAATTTTTCTGTCAAATATATGCTCTCGAGGCCTTGTCTTCACCTCCGTGGGTACCAGACATGTGTCGGTCGCATATGTCAAAATTTGTGTCTATCTCGACTGAAATTATCTCGGCAGCGTCACCATGCTTCTCCATCTCGATCGCGATGGCCATGCTAAAGTCGAGACATCTCGGGCACATCTCGAACTCAATAGAGAAACTGACATTTTTGCATAGAAAAGGGCGTTTCTCGAGCGGACCATGCTAAGCGTACAGGACTTCAACTTTGCCCTCATGGAGAAGTGTGGCCTAACCATCCTCCGATGCATGAAGAGACCCGTGGCCCAGCAGTGGTGACGTACTAGTACAAAGGGTTTGTTACCACGATCGCTAGCAGAGGCGGCGCGGGGCGCGGGGGGCCAGCCTGCCGCCCCGCACGCCGCCACCGCCACGTCGGCCACTCGCTCACCAAACCTCTCCGAATCAACATTGTCGCCGCTCCATAAAATCATCGCCTATGTAAAACACATGCATACATAACCTCACGCCTGTATCCCAGAGGGGTGGGCAGAGACCAGGGACTGCCACTTGCCACGATCCTGACAGATCACCTTCGCTTCATCAACGTTCATAAGTCGTCTTACTTTTTATCTTTCCCTTTGCTACTACATCCTCTATCTGGTCGATGTATGTCCGCCTGGGACGACCCTTACCAACCTTTCCACTCACATTCGCAGTACGTATTTGTTTCGTCAATCTTTCTTCCTTCATCCTCTCCACATGTCCAAACCAACGCAACATTCCTTTCTCAATTCTAGTCACTACATCCTCTTTCAGTCCACAACGTTCTCTGATCGGACTATTGCGTATGTAAAATTACATCCTTTAAACTCATTCAAGCTATCGATAAACGTTGTATTCATCAGGGTTTAGCTGTGGAAATACAAAATTGTTCGCAGCTGACGTAACCGTGACCTACGCAAAACCCAAGCAAAACCCCACCAATGGCGTCTTATCAATATGAAAGGCGTGGCTCAATATCGAAAAAGGGGGAAATTGCCGAGGAATGGGTAATGGATGCGGAACTGACGATGATTGAGTTTAAAAACCTATGATTGAGTTACTCGAGGCAGGTGTGACATTGGGGTCGTTTTTAATACTGCTTTTGTACAAGTACTTTAAACTTCTTCATTTGGGGATTTTTTATGCAGAAATTTATTTTGTGCTTTTCACCGAGTTTTATAATATTTTTATTAAATTTGTTAAGTTTAAGAATAGGTCCAATATTTTTATGATATTTGTGTTAAATTTGGTGAGTTTAAGAATAGGTCCAATATTTTATGATTTTTTTGTTAAATTTGGTCAGTTTACGAATAGGTCCAATATTTTTATGATATTTCTGTTAAATTTGGTGAGTTTAAGAATAGGTCCAACGGTCTATATGATACTTTTATAATATTTGGTAAGAATAGGTGCAACGGTCTTTACGATATTTTTATTAAATTGGTGAGTTTAACCCATTAGGTATGGCCTGAATTATTTTAGAGGCTTCAAAAATTGTAATTTTCACATATATTGCTTTTGACGGCTCCCTTAGCTATTTGTAATTATTTATTAGGTATATATATTTTTTACCTTTTAAAAAAAACAATGGGTGCCATATGGCACCGCTCGGCCAATACGTAAGCAAAAACCCCTCTATTAGACATGTGTTAGCTTTTTATTAGCGAACTATTTTTACTGTCTATTTGTAAAATTATGAAGATTTTAAGTAATGTACGAATTAATAAATAAAAACAGCATTTATTTTATGAATGTATGTACTAGTATACACACTTTAGTTTTACATGTGGACGTGAAATTGAAAATTGATAACAGGATGCACAAATCACTACGTCACATTTATTGCATTGCAGTCTTGTCTGACTCTTGCACATCTCCAAAGCACATAAGCACATAAGTGATTTCGTTATGATCCGACAGTATAGGAATTGCGATAAATGCTTTCAATTCTTCTGTGGATATGTTTGGGTCGGCGCAATTCAAAAAAGTTGCATACTTTTGTGACTGGTCTACTAAAAGGTTTTAGACACATAATCCAAAATATAAGTCCAGAATCTCAGTAGGAGACTTCCTTCGAAGTGAACTAAAATTTGCTTTGGGAAACATGGGTGGCTCCCGAACTAAATCAACGCAACGTCCAAGATGATCCGGCTTCAGGTTGTATATTTGGTACCACCCGTACATTTTTGCGTTTATTAGATAGTGATTGGTGTGTTGACAGAGGTGAAGATGCCAATACCAATTCACACCCAGCATTGAATTGCCGACCTGTCACATCATTATAAAACCACGTCGATTGCGGGTTCTGAAGGTGCAATGTATAGCAACTACGGCTTAATTTCCTCATCTAGACGTCTATCAGGGCTAGTACCTCATGGAGTGTACAAGCCCTATCAAGACAAAAAAGAACACGGCTAACCTACACAGAAACCAAACATAAACATTGCACACATTATTGGAATATACTAAGAATCAACCTAGGAGTGCCCATACGGCACCCATAAATTTTGAGGTACGATAAAACAAACACGTAAACAAAACTAAATTAAATTACAATATAATCTAGTCACACATGTATACAGGAATAAAATAAAATGCATTTAAGTGATAGATTTCACGAAATATAAAAATTATGGCCCACTTTATTTATTTATTATTACTTACTTGAGATTGAAACGATTTTTTTACAATAATTTCACAACACTGACTTTACGAGTATGACGTTAGTGCCCGTCTCAAAAACTTTACCAGTTAAAACAATGTACTGAAATTGATAGCCATATTGCTCTAGTACCACACAGCTAACGAATCGCTGGGCTTCACTGTACGTGAGGCGTTTATGGTGCGAATGTATGAATGCCTTAAATTGGGTGCCAATCGGCACCGCTAGGTTATAATGGGTTAAGAATAGGTTTAACGTTTGCGGGGTTAGCTAGTTTTTGTGTAACTGTTCTATGTCCTTAACCAAACTTGTGGATATTGTATAGTGCTGTTTATTTTCTGAATGTTAAAATTTTAAAAGCGATATCTTCTCTTTTAAATAAGCTGAGTGTGGAAAGTATTAGAAACAGATTCATATACTTCTGCACGTGTCATTTAATCAGAAGACTCCAAGTGATTGAACATCTCCGATTCCACTAGATGACGCTTAGGTCTTACCTAAGCATTATTCAGATTGAATGATTAATCTTCTTTACAAAATAAAATCTCGGTAAAACATCGCGGTAAAACCTGAGTGCCTTAGAGTGTCTTTATTATTCAAGTTCTCGGCAGTGGGAAAGATTGGAATCTGTAAACAAATTGTGATTTCCACTCATTTTTGATTTAATGGAATCGAAGACTTCCTGATAAGCTGGAAATTCGTACCATTTCAGAATTAGTAAAAAAACTACGATTTATTACTAATTCTGAAATAGTACGAATTTCCAGCCGCCCCCGGCCCAGCACTTTATATTTAATGTAAAAATATTTATTTGCGGTAAACAATAAATAATAACAATATTATAGTAATATTGTTATTAACAATAAAAAGGAGTTTTTTTTTTAAAACACACAACAACCTGTATGTTTCAATAAGTTACTCGTATTTATATCAGTGGGTTGAAACAAATTTCAAACCTTTGAAAACAATTTAATGTAATAATAATAACATTAAAAAATTAAAGTGCAGAAGAAAAATTCACACTTTTTTCCAAGAAAATTCCGAAGCACAAATACGAAATGAAATTGCGCCTAAGTAAATTCGAACATACTTCGCAATGCAGGTGATGGTAGAAATTTTGATCCATTTATCAGTACGAAGAATGAATAACTTGAGGCCTGTACACATAAGGGCTATTTCGTCCCCGTAGAGCGGAAACTCACCAAGTCGACTTAAGGAGAAAATGAGCGTTTAGTAGCATTAGAATCGCATTTTTTTTCTCTACATTTCTGTCTAACCAGTTTTTTCAAAGGAGCCATAGTTCCAAATTTAAAAACTTCAAAAACTAACTAATTACAATGTTTTACAGCCACATTGAAAGCAATAATTAATTAAATGTACTTAATTATTTTATGCCTACCAAAAGTACAGTCTCGTCGTCACCTAAGCCACTTTAGTTAGTTTTGGCAAAGACCAAAAATACCTTTTTGGTCTAGCTAAAGGTTTTAGCTAAAACTTATAACATCATATTTAGAAGGGAGAGTTCAAAGAGTTGATATAAATAAATAGAACTAAATCTTCAGGGTCAGAGGTAGCCACAGGATCGATATTGGGGCCGTTCCTCTTCCTCGTATATGTAAATGATTTGCCGTTCATGGTTCAAAATGTGTCAGAGACAGTGTTATTTGCAAATGACACATTACTTATAATTAAAACTGTTTTTATACGGATTTACGCTCGTTTATTACATTTTTACAATTTTCCAACGTTTCGGCACTTTTTCAGGTGCCGTGGTCCCGGATGACTGAGGTGACAGGTGTCTTTTAGAAATCATTAACGGTTAGTTTACTACCCTCGGCAAAAATTACAAAAGTTAATTATGAAGTTACGTTCCAAAATAGACAAACCAATTATTTTAATTTAACATTACTTATGTTTAAAATTAAGAGACTAAAGAATGACTTGGACAATAAAAATAATGCTCTCTCTCGGGTGCTAAATTGGTTTACTTCTAATAAATTACTATTAAATTCAAAAAAGATAAAATGTATAGAGTTCACACTTCCAAATGTCAAAACGGTTGATAGCAATGTTATATTGGGGAATGACAAATGAGAACTTGTGAATGAAACTGTATTTTAAGGTATCACAATGGATCAAAGCTTCAATGTGGTCCACATATAGAAAAAAATGCAAAAAGGCTTAGTTCAGCAGCATATGCAGTTAAAAGATTTAGAGAACTTACTGATGTCGCAACTGCAAGGTTTGTTTATTTTAATAACTTCCATAGTGTTATGTCCTATGGCATACTTCTGTGGGGACGGGCAGCAGACATTAAGACCATCTTTGTCTTGCAGAAGAGAGCGATCAGATTCATTTATAAGCTAGGCAGTAGAGATTCGTAAAGAGATTTCTATAAAGAAACTAACATCCTAACAGTTGCCAGTCAGTATGTCTATAAAAACATTACGTTAACGTATGTCAACGTAACGAGTACGTCAGGAAAAATACCACTAACTTTAAAACTTTAAGTAGCCAATACAATGTAAAACTGCTTAGAAATAAACAAACTTTTGTTTCCTCTATTTAGGCTGGTAAAGGTTAATACGTCCTTCATGGGGCATTGTATACGCTTCTATAATAAAATCCCTGAAGATTACCTGAAACGCGGTTCAAAAAATGTTAAACAAACTTTGTGCCAAAAGCGCTTCTATAACATAAACGATTATTTAGATGACAATGATGTCTAGAATTAAAGATAATGCATGAGTTCTATGTTTTATAATAAATATTTAAACTTTATTAATTAAGAACTTTATTCATTTTTTCTTCAAAATGATCTAGATTTTGAAATGGACACCCAGTTTGAATTGTAACGTTCATTAAGCCGCAGTTTCTGCGCTACTTTGAATAAAACCTTTTCATTTAATTTTGCTTCTCTTCTTACTGTTAAATTCACCATTGATAGACTGGCCAAGCCCGATGTTAATGAACACGATGAAGAAGACATTTAGCCATTGTTCTTTGTTATGGTCATTTATGAAACTTTTTGTTCTTTTTGAATAAAGTTTTGAAAGTTTTTTGTAGTGTTTTCTTCTTTGGTTCGCAAAAAAACAAATTTAGTTAGTTATGTCCGAGACTGTTATGCATTTCCAGAGACTAGTTGTAAATTCACTAAAACGAGTTACTTCTGCTTGTAATAGTCAAATATGGGTAGAAATTAACTAACTTTAGGTAGAAAATCACTAACTCGGGATTAAGATCAAAATATTAAAGGGAAAAACTGTTTATCCATCATAACTTTTAAATTGATGAAAATTTATACCTATAAGTCAAATCAAACAATGTTCTGTTGTAGTAAAAATGCTTGAAGACAATAACATTCAAAATATCTCCTGTATAACAGAGGCTAGATTTTTTTTCGTTTTCAAAACTTTGAACGTCGATTTCTCGAAACGGTGTTTTTCGAGTTGGTGAGTTTCCGCCCTACGGGGACGATTTCATTCGTTATCTAAATTTACTAGGCGCCAATTGATTAACTTAAAACTAAACAGCAGAAGCGCTCGTAGCCTAGGCGAACCGAGTGATTGGAATCAATCACTTAGTCAAGCAACAACAGGCGCGGTCAGGTACGGATGGGTGAGCGTCCCGTGACTACCGCTAGTGACATTTTTCCGAGCACTTCCGTGCTTCGCAAGGCACGTTAAGCCGTTGGTGCCGGCTGTCATATAATGGCAGTCGTTAGGCCATGTCAGAGGCCTTAATGATAACTTCTGACAGTAAGGCCCCCACTGTCTTACAATCCTCCACCAACCCGGACTTGGTCCCCGTGGTGGAGTATGGCCTAACCTTCCTGCGAGGCAGGAAAAGACCCGTGCCCCAGTAGTGGGGACATACAAGGGTTGATAACGACGACGACGACGACGACGACGACGACGACGACGACGACGACGACGACGATGATGATGATGATGATAATAATAATAATAAATATTCATGGACATATTACACAGATCTCGTTAGCCCTATACTAAGTACAACTTAATGACTTGTGTCACAGGTGCTAACTCGACGATAGATATAATACAATAAGTACATAGAAAACATCCAAGACCCGATACAAACTAGAAAAGTTCGTTGCCTACTTTGATCCGGCCGGGGATCGAACCCGAGACCTTCGGTTTTACAGTCAGCATGCCAAACCACTGCGCCACCGAGGCCGTCAATAAATATAGTATATTTATTGATATATTTATATCTTTCTTTCTAAATAGATAATTCTTAATTGTCTTCAAACAAAGCAAGCGCTCGTGGCCTAGTCGAACCGACTGATTGGAATCACTTGAGTTAAGAAAAAACAGGTGCGGTCAGGGGCAGGATGGGTGACCGACTCGTGACTGCCGCTAGTGGCACTTTCGTGAGCGCTTTCGTGCTTTGCAAGGCACGTTAAGCCGTAGTTGGTGCCATGTAATGGCAGTCGTTAAGCCATGTCAGCCTTATGGGCGGCTTGAACTTCTGACAGTAAGGCCAGCCACTGTCTTAAAATCCTGCAGTAACCCGGACTTGACATGTAAAAAAAATATAGTTAATAATAGAATTTGTCATAAAAATTCAACTTCTTTTATTTTTGTTTTCAACGTCGTTGGACCAAAAATTGTCGTTGGATTTTCCAGGCTAAAATAAATTATAAGGAGTAATGCACCACACAATGATGAAGGCAGCAGACTGCAGTGTGCAGAGATCCTTAGATTCCTCAACTACCGCCCCACAAAGACGTGTGGGCATAAATAATGTTTAGGTATTTATTCGAAGTGGAATTCCGCCCATGGCAAATAATTAAAGCAGCCGGATTCTGGAAGTATAAGCACTTATGAACGTCAGACTGCGGGGCACAGGCTTTCTCTATGAGAGAGAGGAGTAGGACTTAGTCACCAAGCATGCTAAGCGCGCGTTTTCACGGTCTTAATACGCTCGGACCGAGTGCGCCATCCGAGTAAAATTTTGTGCAGGGCGGATTGGCATGCCTTGGTGTTTATAAAATTCCGAAGTGATATTCCACAGACACATACTCGTATGTGTCTGTGGAATATAACTCTTTTAACAATGAAGTTAACTGAAAACCAAACTCTTCTATTTATTTCTCTGCAGAGAGAACATGTTCTCTCTGCAAAGAAATAAATAGAAGAGTTTGATTTTCAGTTAACTTCATTGTTGGGAATTACCTATCAAATGCTAAAAAATAACAACAATGTGTGTACACAGTTTAACGTGCATTTAAGCACAGGATTCATCGTTCACACTATTCCAGTGGCGCTGGAATGAAAAATAGACCGTCAGTACAGTCAGCTGGACTAGATTGATCACTGGAATGGTGCATTCCAGTGCAGGTTCACATTATTCCAGTAGCATTCCAGTGCTGGAATGGAACACTACTGGAATAATGTGAACCGGGCCTTAAGGCCGATTTAGTTCATCTTAGTCTTTAGGAGAGTGCTTTAGTGGAAACGTGTAAACGCTACTCGCTTTAGTACAGTTTAGTAACGGAATTGGTTTCTATTTTTGTTTCCAGTGACACCTCAGCGCGTCACTATCCTCGTTACTTATCTGTGTGTAAACTAAAAAGTTAGTGGGAACTTTAAGAGAGTGCAAAAGTGACCCGTGACGTGTGCATGTTGTTTGCATTAACACAAATTTTCAACTTACGGGGGTTAATTGTGAAGTCATAATGGCAAAATGGTCCGAAGATACAACTGTTAAGTTTGTGTCAGAATATGTAGTTCAGGAATGTTTGTGGAACGTTAAAAATATTTTTTGCGAAAACAAACATTATGGATGGATTCCTCCAAGCGTGGATCTGCGACTGATCCATTTACACTGCTATATTCGTTTTGATTTATTTATTTCAAATAAAATTTCTTCTTCATATTCCATTAAAATACTGAGTATTTTGCGTAGAACAGCGCGTATTACGCGACGTTGATTGTTCATCCTGGTGAAGAAATGACACTCTACTGGAAGAAATATAAACGTTCACTCGCATGTCTACTAAAGTACTAAAGCACTTGCCTCTCTACTTGTACTAAAGCACTCTCCTAAAGACTAAGATAATCTAAATAGGCCTTTAGAAGGCTGCGAATGAGCCGTGTTAGGTTGCCGCCTGTTAAACTACACTTCATCAACGTCCCTCGACCTGTCAGTCCGTATTAAAGTATTGGCTTTGAGGGCAGATATTTTAAGCGAATTCCGTGGGAGAGGAGGCTATAGACAAATTTGCGTCGAAACACTCCCTAATAGGTTCAGTTTTAATTTAATTCAGGGCTTTGATTGACGGTGCGCCTGGTTAAGGCACTTCGTGGTGCTAAGTAGTGCCACCAACGAAAAAAAAATTTAACTTGTTTTATAGGTACTACGTTTTTGTCTATTTTATTTTAAGTTTATTTAGGAAACCAACAGCTTAAATAACAGTGAGATCTTAAAAGAGTGCAGTAACAAAGCCAATAATTGGTTTCTACAGTAGGTTAAACTATTTCAGAATTAAAAGTGAACATGAGAAGTAATCGACATAGAAGTATCTAAAAGTTAACATTAGAAGTTATCGACATAGCTCAGAGAATTAGCGAGCTGAAGTGGCAGTGGGCTGGCAATGTCTCGCGAAGAACCGACAACCGTCGGAGTAAACGTGTTCTTGAGTGGAGACCGCGACTCGGCAAAAGTAGTGTAGGACGCCCTCCGACCAGGGTGGGATGTCGATCTGTGAAAAACTGCCGGCAGATGATGGATGCGGCAAGCTGAAGACAGGGCGCTATGGCGCTCATTAGAGGAGGGCTATGTCCAGCAGTGGACTACATAATACAGCCTGAACAAGAATAAGAAGAACGAGAAATGGTAACAAATGTGACAATTTTCGTATGTACCTATGCTATCACCTTGCGAATGCTGTTGCATGCCTATTAGTAGTGCACAGATCAGGCCCGAAATTATTTGTTTTGTTGGAATTAATTGATTTTTATCTGTGTACTGTTGGTGTGTCTATTATCAATAAATAAATAATAAATAAATAAATAAACTATTTTTTAAGCCTAAGATTAATACACTACAATTTAAATCTATTACCACTAAAAACGACTGTTCTTGCCGGAAAATGATTAAAGTCCTTGATTGTGTTGATTCTAGGTTCCAAACTGTAAGTTCTAAAATAGTAAAGTTGTGAAGGTACCTACTTAGATATAATCGCAACTCGAAAGAACTTAAGCATATACTCGCAATACCTAATAATCTAATAATCAGGACATGGCATGGCTTAACGACTGCCATTACATAACAGGGCACCAACGCATTAACGTGCCTTGCGAAGCACGGAAGCGTTCGGAAAAAATGCCACTAGCAGTTATAAGATAAGATAAGAATATTCTTTATTGTACACCAGAGCACATATTATAAAACATGTAAAGATACAAAGTACAATCGGCGGCCTTATTGCTAAAAGCAATTTCTTCCAGACAACCTTACGACGGAAAGTTGCTGAAGGAAATAAGAGACGGGTAGTCGGTGCAAAGTCGGGTAGTTATAGTCATGGTCACCCATCCTGCGCCTGACCGTGCCTGTTGTTGCTTAAATCAAGTGATTTTTTAATAGGTAATTAATGTTTATTTTTTTTTAATTCAGTTTAAGTGCTTGCTAGTGATTGTGATCCGTTTACTACTGAGTTATATCGTGTTTCTTATGATTGTTATGTTGATTTGTTACGATGTTCGCGCGAGAATCGACGCGACGTAATCATGAATCTGTGGTCACTCATTGTTCATTACTCTGGGTCGTTCCGGTGCCGTCGCTCGTGCCGCTCGCTCGCTACTAATTTATCCAACCATCTGCACACACATTCGCACGGTGACATACGCGCGTGATAAGTGCTCGAATTCTCGTAAAGTGATAGACATTTGGTGACCAAGAAACTTTATCAGCTCAAAGAACAATATATTGACAATATTAGACTATAAGTGAACAGTGCAGGAGTGTTCTCCGTACGCTGGACGCATCAGCTCATCCATCACCACTCATCATCTGCCCAACAGCTAAAGCGAGCCATCATCCACCATCACCAAGTAAGTCCATTCAATTCACCTCCCATTCCGCTCTCTCAACCAGCCCATCGTGAGGTAGACCTAGCCGACACTGGCTAACTACCAGACTTGTTATGACTCATTAAAAAAGCTGGTCCACCAAACCTAGGTAGGTACAGGAAAACGGAATTTACTTACCTGCCTACCTATCATAATCTCCAGTTTTTTTCAAACTTGTAAATTATAACATAGAGGATAGCGGGTCTGTTAGAAGCGGCTAGTTTCTTTCCAGAGTACCCTCCGGTTCCCTCTATCATGTGTGTAAGTTGTTTCTTATGGCGGTTTATGGTGTTACTCACGCAGTTATTTTCCTGTTGTTTGTCACATGTTCATAATATTACCCAAGGGTTATATTCATCAATCTTCTTTTTTTTTTTTTAAGTGCCGGGAGTGTTCCTAATCCTCGCACAGTAAGTGTCAATGTAAAAACCTGTGTTTATGCTTGAAACTAATCTTCCTCGAATTAAATTTAGCCTAAATGTTCAAAAAGGTACTTTAACCTGATAAACATTATTGGAACATCCTAACATGCCCCTAGAATAAGATCTTGGTGTATTCTGTCTATGTAATTTATAGTTAAATAAAGAATTTTTAAAACAAAACAAAACAAACAAGTGATTGGTTCCAATCACTCGGTTCGACCAGGCCACGAGCGCTTCTCATTTTCACTTTTAGATAATAACGTATTGATTTTTATTCCTTTGGTATCTAAGCGCCTTAACACCCAAAACACTGCGCCTCATTACTCCCTGACAAACTTTTGTTGTTTGGACAATAATATTATCTATTCTCAAACTCATATAAAATAACAATCGCTGCTTTTCAACGGCATTGGAAATTTTAATATAAATAACAAACTTTTTCTTTTTGTCTGTTCAACATAACAATTGTTGTTGCAGGCTTAATTTTCAACCCACACGCCCGTGTTGATTGCCTCTCAAAGAGACGTGCCATTTACATATTTACGACTGTCTTATTTTATTATTTTTAATGCACTAACCCGTGCTAAGGACAATTTTGAAAACCTATTTAGAGGCTAAAAATTCCACCCATGCCGTAATACAGATAATATTGTAAAGAGGTTAAAAATTTCATGAGTCACCCATTAGCTCAGTTGGAAAGAGCGCTGGCACGGATAGCCAGAGGTCGTGGGTTCGAATCCCGGCATGGGTGGAATTTTTAGCCTCTAAATAGATTTTTAAGACTTTCTTATTATTATTACGTTTATCTACTCTGATACTACATTAAGGCCCGCCACCGTCTTACAATCCTCCACCAACCCAGACTTGGCCCCCGTGGTGGAGTATAGTCTAACCTTCCTGCGATGCAGTGCCCCAGCAGTAGGGAGATACAAAGGTCGATAACAAGATAAAACGTATTATATTATTTTTAATGCACTAACCCGTGCTAAGGACAGTTTAAAAAAAACTATTTAGAGGCTAAAAATTCCACCCATACCGGGATTCGAACCCGCGACCTCTGGCTATCCGTGCCAGCGCTGTTTCCAACTGAGCTACACGGAAATATTGAGCTACAGAGAATATTGTAAAGAGGTTCGAAATTTCACTGATGTCGGTGAGTCACCCATTAGCTCAGATAGAAAGAGCGCTGGCACGGATAGCCAGAGGTCGCGGGTTCGAATCCCGGCATGGGTGGAATTTTTAGCCTCTAAATAGGTTTTTAAGATTTTCTTATTATTATAACGTTTATCTACTCTGATACAACATTAAGGTCCGCCACTGTCTTACAATCCTCCACCAACCCGGACTTGGCTCCCGTGGTGGAGTATGGTCTAATCTTCCCGCAATGCAGAGACCCGTGTCCCAGCAGTGGGGACATACAAGGGTCGATAACAAGATAAAACGTAGAAAACAAATTGCTTGATGCGTGCCAGGTATTGAACCCACGGCCTCCCGGCTGAGAAGCCGGTGTTGCAATAAACAAATAATAATTATGCAAATTCATCAACCTGTTTCCGATCTAAATTGAAATCTCTCGTGACCTGTGTAATGTTCCTTTTACGAGTCACTTTATGGAGCTTTTTGCCTTCATGCATAATTAAGTTCTAGGCGGGGGTGTAAATTTCAATTTGTAGGTTAGCTTTGTGGAGTTAAAGTAGCAATACCACTCGCTATCACGAAGGAAAACATCGTGCGGAAAGTCTGAGGTGTTTAAATACCTCAGCGCTTGAAATTGCCACTTCGTGGTGATACGCGTGGTTATTAAGCCCACACTCTCCTGCTAAGAGAACTCTCTGAGCCTACGGAAAACATCGTGAGGAAACCAGAGTTCCTCAGCGCTTGAAATTGCCCCTTCTTGGTGGGCACGCGTGGTAATAAAGCCCATACTCTCCTTCTAAGAGAACTTTCTTTGCCCTACAGTGGGGACGTTTATGGGCTACAAAACAAACGTCTCCGGCGCACCACAATGTTCACAACTACTCAAAACGAATCACATCAAAAAAACATCTACGTAAAGAATTAACATTCTGTTCATTTCTGACGACCTCTGTGGCATAGAGGTAGCGCATCTGCCTACCATGCAAGATGGTCCCAGGGTCCTAGGTCTTGGATGGGATGTCGTTGTTTCTGGTTCCCACGACACAGGGTATCCTATAGCGTGGGGCCAGAAGCAATGTATGTGCCTGTATGTAAATGTTATGTTATGTTTGCTGAACGTCAATGTACAATGTAACATGCAAACCGCTGCCTTCGGGGCATTAAGTATTTTAAGCCCATAGTTTCTCTCTCTCTGTGAGAAGGCCTGTGCTCTGCTGTGAGACGTTTATAGATTATACAAAAACAATCTTTTTTTTATGTAGCCTCGATTGTGACCCACTGCTGTGCAAAGGCCTCCCCTTTTGCCTTCCACTCCTCCCAGTTCATGGCCACCTCCTGCCAGCCCGGCAGAAAGTTTGTGAGGTCGTCCCGCCATCTCCGCTTGGGTCGGCTACGTTTGCGATATCTGTCGCGCGGAACCCAGTCAGTGACGATTTTTTCCCACCTCTCTGGGCCCATACGACTTAGATGGCCCGCCCTATTCCACTTCAGCGTAGCGGTTGCAGCTCCAACATCGACAACTTTGGTTCTGGAGCGCAGCATTGTTTTACGAATTCTGTCGATTCCTTTTACACCTAAAATACTGCGCCCCATTGCCCGCTGGCAATCCTATCCTACTTATATTACTTATAAACGCGAAAGTTTGTGTGGATGGATGTTTGTTATTTTTTCAAGTAAAAACTACTGAATGGATTTTAATGAAACTTTACAATAATATAGTTTATAACTTAGAATAACACAAAGGTTACTATTTATAAAGATATATTAGATAGAATATTTTTTCATTTTCATTTTTACTTTTGATATGTTCACTAAAATGTTTCCACCAGAAATTTTAATACTGTGGTTGTTTTTTGTTCTATGCACACAATAAATACGAATATAAAGATATCGTGTGAATTGTCCAAAATATGCTGATAAGTTTCAAGTAAGCAGGAAAAAATCTACACGATAATTCTGCGCAGACGAAGCCGCGAGCACCGGCTTGTATTAACAATTTTCGTGGCAAACAATTGAAAAAAACATTAGAAAAATAAACTCCAATCACAAAAAAAAACCCTTTCTTTGATATATTTGTGAGCGGGTTTAAACGATGCGATCATTACTAAATTAGCAGGGGAGAAAAAGAATAACAATATTATGGAATATAATGAAGAAAACTAATGATCCTTTCGAAATGGATTTCTAAGAAATCTAGATGTTCTTAATTGAGAAAGACCATGTAATTGGTTGCGGTCAAGGTACTGCCAAACCGATTTGTCTAGAGGTCAAGCAAGGACTTAAGGCGCTTATGGGTGCTAACTAGCGTCACCAATGGAATAAACTTGTTTTAATGCACTGTACGTAATACAGAGAGGGTTCAAAATTTCACTGATGCCGGTGAGTCGCCCATCAGCTCAGTTGGGAGAGCGCTGGCACGGTTAGCCAGAGGTCGCGGCATGGGTGGAACTTTTAGCCTCTAAATAGGTTTTTTTATACGTTTTTCACAAAAACTAGGGGCCGTTTTCTAAATTGTGTAATCATGGTTGTAATATTTTTCTGGTTGTGCAATAAAGTGTTCTCTATCTACTTATCTATCTAAATTGAGAATTCCCCTAACTAAATAATTAAGTAGCGTTCTGTCACACTCTTTTCTGAGAAATTGGAAGAGACAGCACTACAGTTACAGTGCTACCCAAGAAATAAGTCTCGCAGATGACCAAATTTTGGATGTGCGGCAAGTTAATCGACCAATCGGATAGTTTCATTTTATGGCAGGCCGCGCGCCTTTGTTGCTATTGGTTGATTCAACGTCATCGATGCAGGTGACTATTAGTTTGGCAATATTAGCGTGAGCGAATTAGGTAGCGCTACTGCGGCAATCAATTCTGCACCTTAACCGTATCGGTTAAAGATCATGTTGAATGTACTTATAGCTTCGGGTTATTTCGTTACACTTCTTCCTAGTCTGCGCGAACGTAGATTCCCGAAGGGACTTTTATGGTGTGTAGTATGTACACCTAGCTGTGCCCCGCGGCGCTACCCGCGGATTATCGATTTTCCCATGGCAATAAGATATTGTCCCGCAGTAAAACATATGTTTTACACTATTTTTATTTTTAATGCACTAACCCGTGCTAAGGAACAAATTTAAAAACCTATTTATGGGTGAAATTTTTAGCCTCTAAATAGGGTTTTAAATTTGTTCCTTAGCACGGGTTAGTGCATTAAAAATAAAAATAGTGTAATCATGTGGGTACAGTGATATCGTTCCGATGTTAAAACCTAACTGCAAAGTAGGTGGTCGGGGCTGTAAGTAATGCAATTTGCTTAAGTCAAATGTCGCTGCCTGTACGTAATACAGAGAATATTGTAAAGAGGTTCGAAATTTCACTGATGCCGTGAGTCGCCCATTGGCTCAATTAATGGTAGAGCGCTGGTACGGATAGCCAGAGGTTGCGGGTTCGAATCCCGGCATGGGTGAAATTTTTAGCCTCTAAATAGGTTTTTTAAAAACATATGTTTGTGTACCACTGCTGGGCAAAGGCCTCCCCCAATTCAGTCCAGAGTTTCCTGTCCTGGGCCACCTCAGACCACTCTGGCAGATGGTTGTCGAGATCATCTCTCCACCGTCTTCTATAGGCCGGCCTCGATTACGATGTCCATCGTGTGGCACCCACTCGGTGGCGAGTTTCGCCCACCTGTCCGGGTGCATTCGACTGACATGACCAGCCCAGCTCCACTTCAGTTTCGCCGTCTGGACACCCACATCGATTATTCGGGTCCTTGCGCGTAGTGTGGTATTTCGGACGCGGTTTACCCTTCTCAGGCCCAAAATACTGCATAGAGGCTACGTAAAAAAAAAAGAAGTAAAACATAGCCTATGTGTTAATCCAGGGTGGAAGCTAACTTCATAGTAAATTTTATTAAAATGGCTCCAGCCGTTCAGACGTGAAGAAGTAACAAACATACACACTCACAAACTTTCGCCTTTAGAATATGAGTGTGATGTGATGTGATAATATGAGTGTTCGCGCGAGAATCGATCGCGCGACGTAATCATGAATCTGTGGTCATTCATTCATTATTCTCGTTCCGGTGCCGTCGCTCGTGCCGCTCGCTCGCTACTAATTTATCCATCCATCTGCATACACATTCGCACTGTGACATACGCGCGTGATAAGTGCTCGAATTCTCGTGAAGTGATAGACATTTTGGTAACCAAGAAACTTTATCAGCTCAAAGAACAATATGTTGACAATATTAGACTATAAGTGAACAGTGCAGGAGTATACTATTTTAATTTTTAATGCACTAACCCGTGCTAAGGAACAAATTTAAAAACCTATTTAGAAGCTAAAAATTTCACCCATGCCGGGATTCGAACCCGCAACCTCTGGCTATCCGTGCCAGCGCTCTACCAATTGAGCCAATGGGCGACTCACCGGCATCAGTGAAATTTCGAACCTCTTTACACGATTCTCTGTATTACGTACAGGCAGCGACATCTGGCTGAAGCAAATTGCATCACTTACAGCCCCGACTACCTACTTTGCAGTTAGGTTTAACATCGGAACGATATCACTGTACCCACATGATTATACTATTTTTATTTTTAATGCACTAACCTGTGCTAAGGAACAAATTTAAAAACCTATTTAGAAGCTAAAAATTTCACCCATGCCGGGATTCGAACCCGCAACCTCTGGCTATCCGTGCCAGCGCTCTACCAATTGAGCCAATGGGCGACTCACCGGCATCAGTGAAATTTCGAACCTCTTTACACTATTCTCTGTATTACGTACAGGCAGCGACATCTGACTTAAGCAAATTGCATTACTTACAGCCCCGACTACCTACTTTGCAGTTAGGTTTAACATCGGAACGATATCACTGTACCCACATGATCATACTATTTTTATTTTTAAGTGCAGGAGTGTTCTCCGTGCGCTGGACGCATCAGCTCATCCATCACCGCTCATCATCTGCCCAACAGCTAAAGCGAGCCATCATCCACCATCACCAAGTAAGTCCATTCACTTCTCCTCCCATTCCGCTCTCTCAACCAGCCCATCGTGAGGTAGACCTAGCCGACACTGGCTAACTACCAATGAGTGTTCAGTCCTTTAAATCAACATAAAAATTATACATTTTCAGTGCAAAAACTGTGACGTGACTGACTCGCGTGTAAAGGTTGATGTTTACACTATTTTTATTTTTAATGCACTAACCCGTGCTAAGGAACAAATTTAAAAACCTATTTAGAGGCTAAAAATTTCACCCATGCCGGGATTCGAACCCGCAACCTCTGGCTATCCGTACCAGCGCTCTACCAATTGCGCCAATGGGCGACTCACGGCATCAGTGAAATTTCGAACCTCTTTACAATATTCTCTGTATTACGTACAGGCAGCGACATCTGACTTAAGCAAATTGCATTACTTACAGCCCCGACTACCTACTTTGCAGTTAGGTTTAACATCGGAACGATATCACTGTACTCACATGATTACACTATTTTTATTTTTAATGCACTAACCCGTGCTAAGGAACAAATTTAAAAACCTATTTAGAGGCTAAAAATTGGCTCAATTGGTAGAGCGCTGGTACGGATAGCCAGAGGTTGCGGGTTCGAATCCCGGCATGGGTGAAATTTTTAGCCTCTAAATAGGTTTTTAAATTTGTTCCTTAGCACGGGTTAGTGCATTAAAAATAAAAATAGTGTAATCATGTGAGTACAGTGATATCGTTCCGATGTTAAACCTAACTGCAAAGTTGGTAGTCGGGGCTGTAAGTAATGCAATTTGCTTAAGTCAGATGTCGCTGCCTGTACGTAATACAGAGAATATTGTAAAGAGGTTCGAAATTTCACTGATGCCGTGAGTCGCCCATTGGCTCAATTGGTAGAGCGCTGGTACGGATAGCCAGAGGTTGCGGGTTCGAATCCCGGCATGGGTGAAATTTTTAGCCTCTAAATAGGTTTTTAAAAGGTTGATGTGTTATCGTAAACTTCACGATTAGAGTACAGCGACTTACTCTAATAATATGGCTTTAAAATACTATCTAATGGAAATGTGTTCCTATAATTTATCAGGATTTTATAATTATGAAAAATGTAATTAATTTGACAAAATATAATTATAAATATTGCTGTTATTATGAAACTAATATTATTATTATAATGTATTATGTAATAAAATGTGTTGTAATTATCTTATTGTAATTGTAAATTGATTGAATTTTCCTGTTTTCTCATGGAAGCTGTGTGTGTATTTTTGAAATTACAATTAAGTACGTATTTGCTATGCTGTACCGGTAAAATTACACAGTGCTATAATAACTCTAAGCAACATCTTAAGTTACTGTAATTTATGGTAATAAAAGATTAAATTGAAAAAAAAAAATTGAATAAGAATAAAAAAGGAGTTGGCTAAACGACTGCCCTAAGTGTGTACAGAAATATGTCAATCGCTCATAACATGAAAATATTCATTCGTGACTTAATACGTACTTATTATTCCCCCGGAACTTTGATGAATTTTTCAGTTAAATAAAAGTTGTATAACTTCCGCCTGCTGATCATTAACACCGCTCTTCTGTGCAGTCAGTTAAACGTTCTGTTTCACGCAAAATTAAGATAAAATAAAAACTATTTATTGCCATAAAAAGGTACAGTTTTACTTACACGCTGACCCCCACACTTGGCAAGGCCTGTCACGTGGGGGAATGTGGGCACTAAACGTATTTTTTTCAATGTAAAATGGAACCCGCTGCCTTCGGGCCGTATTATAGTAAACGTGAAATTAAATCAAAGAAAAAGAAAACCCTCACTAAGAAGAAGCGGTATTTTACTTTTATATACCAATTTCGTTTGATTTCATGGATTGTCTTCATTTCATTTCTAGAATTTATCACCAAATCTAGAAAGGAACGTCACCGATTTTCCAGTTCTGAATCCGATCAAAAAAAACTGTCACACAAACGTCAGACAGGCTCTAATTTGTAAATGGTATCATTTGACGTTTTGTATATTCTTATAAATGCACGATTTCCTATGATTTTGTTGGCACGATTGTGACGATATCAAAAGTTCCTGAAACTTTTTTCACAGGAAGTACTAGTTTTGAGCTACCCAGCATTAAATATTATTATGCACAATGCTACGAACGAAGCGAAGCGAAGCGCTCGTGGCCTAGCGGAACCGAGTGATTGGAATCAATCACTTGGGTTAAGTAACAACAGGCGCGGTCAGGTACTGGATGGGCGACCATCTCGTGACTACCGCTAGTGGCATTTTTTCCGAACGCTTCCGTGCTTCGCAAGGCGCGCTAAGCCGTTGGTGCCGGCTGTCATGTAATGGCAGTCGTTAAGCCATGTCAGAGGCCTTATTGGCGGCTTGATAACTTCTGACAGTAAGGCCCGCCAATGTCTTACAATCCTCCACCAACCCGGACATGGCCCCCGTGGTGGAGTATGGCCTAACCTTCCTGCGATGCAGGAAGAGACCCGTGCCCCAGCAGTGGGGACATACAAGGGTTGATATCGATAACGATGCACAATGTTTATGCTTGGTTAGGGCAGTCGCCCATACTTCTATTTATGTTTTTTTTTGTTTTGCAATAAAGGAGTTTTATTGCACAACCAAAAAAAAACATGTCTTGGATACATAAAATGTTGATAAAATTAAGGTATGCTGAAACATCATACTCTAAGAATACTCTCTCTCTAAGCTATCCTCTATCCTGCAGGGGGACGCTTGAAGGCACGTAAAAAATGGATAATTAAGAATAAACTATACATAGTTACAATAGTTTCGGGGCTTAATCGCGTAGTAATTTATTGCTATTTTGCTTCAACGTTTTGACGACGTTACAGTCGATGATGACTTTGTGATGGCTGATTGAGGGTAGTCTGAAACCTCATCAGTCGAAGATGCGAAAGGGTGCCAGCCATCAGTCCCACGTGACCACGATGACTGTAAAGTCGTCGAAACGTCGAGGTAAAATAGCAATAAAGTACTATGCGATTAAGCCCCGAAAATATTATATCTGTACAAGTCGCGAAAGTTTAAAATATGTAATAAAGTACTCGTTGATTTTATCCTCCAAGCATTATTAAAACACTGGTATTCTTTATTTTCCTCCAAGTAAACTTTCACAGGTTATTTACTGGACACTTTCGAAACATTTTCTTAGTGAATTTCCTGAGGAATTTCCTGCGCAGGCACTAATTCAACTGAGGGGTTGCTAACTTCCCCAAACAAGGCAGCAACGTAGACTTTGAAGTTAACTCAGAAGGGTGTTTTGGAAAAACAACCAAGGTCACATTACTGTAAAAAACTTTTCTTTTGCTCTATGAACTCTTTGAACTTCATACTACACTTTAGGTTTATTCGAGGAGCAAAAACAACCAACGTCCGGTCTAAATATGAACTAAATTAAATATCAAAAGTAGTAACTATTTCAGTATTTCCATTTTATCAAATTCTATTTACTTCCTGTAAAATTTGTTAAATGTAATATTGGTTGTTTTTCCAAAACACCCTTCTTGGAACAGTCGAAATTAAAAATAAGACAACTTTCAAGACGATAATAGTATAGTACCTGCAAGAATGAACTACTAGTAGAAAGTCAACACTGCCTAAAGTCGACTAGAGCTATACATATTTTGTCTTCAAAAATTTATATATTTTATATTCCAATCAAACCTTGTGTGTTCTCACTGCTAGGGTAGGGTATCTTCTTGCATCGCAGGAAGGTTAGGCCTTACTCCACCGGGGCCAAGTCCGGGTTGGTGGAGGATTGTAAGACAGTAGCGGGCCTTATTGTCAGAAGTTATCAAGCCACCCATAAGGCCTCTGACATGCCTTAACGACTGCCATTATACGACAGCCGGCACCAACGGCTTAACGTGCCTTGCGAAGCACAGAAACGCCGGAAAGAATGCCACTAGCGGCAGTCACAGGACGATCACCCATCCAGCACCTAACCGCGCTTGTTGTTGCTTAACT
The DNA here is from genome assembly GCA_934045075.1 of Yponomeuta sedellus. Taxonomy (NCBI): domain Eukaryota; kingdom Metazoa; phylum Arthropoda; class Insecta; order Lepidoptera; family Yponomeutidae; genus Yponomeuta; species Yponomeuta sedellus. The sequence continues at coordinate 15,940,657 of OW203744.1, read as the reverse complement.
CAAGTGATTGATTCCAATCACTCGATTCGACTAGGCTACGAGCGCTTCATAAATCTATATATTTTATACTCGATATCAACCCTTGTGTGTTCCCACCGTACTCCACCGGGGCCAAGTCCGGGTTGGTGGAGGATTGTAAGACAGTAAGTAGCCCGTTTAGGTTACAAAAGAAAGTCTTCCATCTGCGGGTTTTACAGACCTAGATGTTACATTTTTCTGCCTCTTTCAAACTCCTTAATGAGACAAATCGGTCCCGAAAGAAAAAGTTTACTTATCGCGAAAAGATGCCGGGGACAATATTTTCTCCGCCTTCATAGACTACAGACTACACAAATTACAGCAAAAAATATTTTCATCGTCAAGAAGTTTCTTGTTTGCATATTAACAAAGGTATACCTCGACGCTGGCTCTAGGTACTGACGACCAGTGCCCTGATTATGTAACTTTTATCGTATACATCTGTGTGCAAAAGCGACACAACATATCCCATTTCTGCCGCACAGATATGAGGCCTAATCTCAGGGCCTAATAATATTATACAGTATCACGTATAGTGTAAATTACATTTCAGTGGATAGCTGAGACATGACTGTGATAGACACATTATTTGTACGATAAAATTCAATAGATATTTCGTTTATGCACGCAGATCTATACGTTAAAAGTAACATAATCAAGTTGCTGGTCAACATTTGTATCATACAAAGTTTTAGCATACTATTATTAAGGGCTGATTTTTCAATAGTCAGATAACTTTTATCTGAAGAATAAAAATGGCGGTTTGACATAATTTTCATACATAAGCTGTCAAACCGCCATTTTTATTCCTCGGATAAAAGTAATCTGACTATTGAAAAATCAGCCCTAAATTTGTAGAAGGTTTTCTGTTTTTAAAACGATGGTAACCCAGTGGGTATAGCAATTGCCATGAAAGGGAGGGATCGAGGTTCGATTCCTAGTGTGGGGATGTGCCTAAGATTTTTTTTTTTAAAGCTATTCATACCGCAATATGACATGGTATCCGTGAGGGAAAAAGCCTGCAGCTTGGTTGGCTTGTTGTTCTTAGAATCTTCTAGATCTTTGTGTCATTTTTTTTAAATGGTTCTTTGTGTAAAATTATAAGACGGTTTACACCTACACGTGTTTCTCGTCAAATTACGAACTATAAACAGACAATTATTTTCGCATATTTATTTTGTGTTATTGGCGAGTTTTTTTAGTAGATATTGGTCTTTTGAATTAAATAAAAAAAATTGAAGAAAAAAAAGTTGCTTTCTACAAGAAGGTTTACTTAAAAAGAAAAATAAAAAAATAACTCACCTGAAAATACAGGACGATCCTGCACATCGCCGTGCCAAAGAACCACGTCTCTGTCACGTCCCACAGCACAGTCGGCGGCAAACAGATCAATATCACCATGAAGTCCGCCACAGCTAGGTTCACTATGAAATAGTTCGTCACTGTCCTCATGCTGTGGTTCCGATACACTGCTATGCAGACTAGAGCATTCCCAATGAGTCCAATGCTGAATACGATGGCATGTGTCGCTATGAGAACCCATTCATATGGCTGCGGGAATATGTAGTCATTCAACATTTCCATGTATTCCTCTTTGGTCATGTTGCAGAATTCTGGATCCCCGATGCACGGTTCTTCTGTGTAGTTCAAGAGATCGTAGCCACTCTCGTCGTCTGGCGACAGTTGCCTGTGATATTGGGTTTCGTTCACGAATTTCATGTCTGTCTCTGTGAGCCGATGTTGGTTATCGCTCATGTTTGTCTTCTCGTAATCGCTTTTGTTTTCTGAGTTGAAATTGAATATTTGATCCTTTGTGTTGTTCAGGATTTCGAGTTCAGACCTCATGTTGTTGTTTGTGCTGCTCAAGTTTTCTAATCTATTGTGGTATTGGCTATCTAATTGTGTGATATTGGTGTATATTAAAGTTGATAATTCTCTGTTTGTACTGTTTCTATCGTCTTTGCTGTTGCAAATGCTTAAATTGTATAGTAAGATCATGATTGAGTAGCGCAAATTGAACTTTCTTTTAGGATCCATGTTTACGTTCTGGATGTCTCTTTTTTTATGTAATACTTTGTCGTGATGTGGCGTTTTTCATGATGGCTTACGTTGGGAAGTTTAACTTTTCATCCAGCCGCTGAAAGTTTTACAATTAGCTACGTCTGCGGTCGCTGCGGTCTTTGTATCTGTGGACAAAGGAAAGTGGGTATAAACATTCTGCCGTTTAAAAACGGGTCGCTTGTCCTTGGACAACTTTAGAGTATCGCAGAACTAAACAGAAAGTCAAATACCGAGTGCGTAGTAATAAATATGATTTTGCTGGCAAAATATTTAGCAAATATGGCGACTGTTCGTAGTGGTGGCGAGCTATGCTATATTTTTAACGCTACTTTGTTGGATATTGACTATGAATACTTAATTATTATTATATACATAAAGCGGATCACAGACTTAAAGTGGAGATAAGCGGAACGCAAAGAAGGGAAGTCGGCCGGTGGACCAGGGCAGTATCGGAGTGGTGGCCAAGGGAGGGAAGGAGGTTGGTAGGCAGACCACCGACACGATGGTCAGACGACATCGTGAGGGTTGCGGGTCAGAGATGGATCATGTTAGTACAGGACCGTGAGGAATGGCGCAATAAAAAGAGGCCTATGCCCAGCAGTGGGTTGATGTGGGCTGATTATAGATAGATATAAAAAAGCTGAATGAGTTGTGGTCAATTTACAATTTGTAATAGTTGCAACAATCAATTTGTAAAGTCACCATGAATCTTAGGAAAAAGTTGTGGTGGCCAATCACTTGTGAAAATTCTCCTTAGAAGGAGAATTTCCCACACACAAACGTAATCGTTTTTACAAATTTGCTATGTACTGAACAAATCTTGCTTAAAATTTGTTCGCTAAAACAACATTGCTACATTAAAAACATCGCTGCATAAGATCGTATTCTTATGCAGCAATTGCTCCTTGCAACCTAACTCGGTGCCTCGCGCGATACGACCTTTGTCGCCAGATGCCTATTTAATTTGCGCGGGTTACACCATTGGAATGGTACTGTACTGCTTTTGTTTAGTAGACAAATAGAGGCAAATAATGAGCTCTCAATAGGATATAAAATTTCCTTTGAACGATATCTTCCGTTGGTAGAAAAAAAAAACCTCAGTCGATACTTTGTTATATCGACAGCTTGGTTTGCCGAAAGAACAATACAAATATTTCGCTGATATCACTATTTGAGAGAGAGAGAGAGAGAGACATTTATTTGCAGCCACAAAGATACAATACACATAACACAATGTAACACAATGTAATTTGCAGAGAAGGCGGTTCGCCGGAAACCCGACTAAGCGAATTAGCCCTTTCTCGATAGAAAGTATTGCAGAGAGCTCTGTAATAAACTTCGCAACAGCAACAGCTGTTGTAATGCTTACATAATTCTATTGAAAAACTATGGGTGGTTAATAGATAGATTGGTAGATAAGTATAACGGAATTATAATTGACTAGCTGACCCAGCGAACTTCGTACCGCCTAACAGTCGTCTATCAATCTATCAATCACACATAGTTTTACAATAGAATAATGTAACCAGTACATCATTCTATTAAAAAACCATTTGTATAATACTTACCTTACTTAAAACCGTTTATAATCTATAATATAAAAATGAATCGCTTAATGTGTTGGTAAGCGCAAATCTTGAGAGCAGCTGAACCGATTTCGCTGATTTTTTTTTTAAAAGACTTATACTAGACTACAACTAAATTTTTACATACATGTTTTGGTTTATAATCAAAATTTATTTATTACATACACAAAACAGTATTACGGACATAAATTACAAATATGAAATGACAGAAACACTCAGCTCAATCCATAACACCAACACATGTGCATACAGCATGATAAATTACATTATTTTTAATAAAATTACTAATTATACTTAGAATTAGAAATGAAATTAAAAAAAACTAAAATATTTAATTTATTGAAAGCATTAAATTACATCGGAGGCAAGGATATTTGCCATTTTGAACTTAAAGCATGCGAGTGAGTCGTGATGGATGTCAGGCACACTCTCTGGATTACTCATAAAAATGTTGTTGTAAGAAGAACACATGCGCCGAATCGGGTTGTTAGCAGTCATATTTAGCCGGCAAGGCGGGATAGCAAAGTGCCGCGCAAGGCGAACGGATCTTGTAGGTACGCTTATGTAAAGGTCTGATAGGACGGTCGTGGCTACTTTATTATTTATAATCTTATGCAAGTACAGAAGGTCCTGGAGTTCATTTTATATTATAGATTATAAATGGTTTTAGGTAAGGTAAGTATTAAACAAAAGGTTTTTCAATAGATTGATGTACTGGTTACATTATTATATTGTAAAACCATGTGTGATTGATAGATAGATGAGATGGATAGGTTTATAAGCATACCAAATTTATAATTAATCACTTTAACGATATAGATTTGGAATATAAAAACAAATTACGTTCAACTAAGTCATAATCTATCTTTAATATAAAAATTAATCGCTGAATGTGTTGGTAAGCGCAAATCTCGAGAGCAGCTGAACCGATTTTGTAATTATTTTTTTTTAGAATGTTCCTTGAAGTACGAGAATGGTTAGATGGTCAGAGTGGAGTTTTTTTTCCGCTGCCTTTTTCTCCACTACAATACGGCCCGAAGGCGGCGGCTTACATTTTACATTGTACATTGACATTCAGCAAACAGAATGTAAATTCTTTACGTTGAAATAAAATTATTTGAATTTGAATTTGGTTCTTACGGAAGAAAAAATAAGTATCGATGGTAGGCGGTACAAAGTTCGCTGGGTCAGCTAGTAATAATCAAAAAATTAATTCTCATATTACAACTTCCATATCGAAATCAACCACTGCTGGGGCACGGGAGGAACATTAGGCCATCTACCACGGGGCCAAGTCCGGGTTGGTGGAGGATTGTAAGACAGTGGCGCGCCTTACTGTCTCAACATTGCTGACATTGTGTTAAAATTCTCCAACTAAATCCCATCAAATAAGACTGTATGAGCAGGTTTCTGAATTGAGAGTTTCATTAACGTTCTGTCACGCTCTTTGCAGAGAAATTCGATGAGACACTACATTTAAGTACTTGTTGTTAGTTGTTATCAACCCTTGTATGTCCCTACTGCTGGGGCACGGGTATCTTCCTGCATCGCAGGATGGTTAGGCCATACTCCACCACGGGGGCCCAGTCCGGGTTGGTGGAGGATTGTAAGACAGTGGCGGGCCTTACTGTCAGAAGTTATCAAGCCGCCCATAAGGCCTCTGACATGGCTTAACGACTGCCATTATATGACAGCCAGCACCAACGGCTTAAAGTGCCTTGCGAAGCACGGAAGCGCTCGGAAAAATGCCACTAGCGGTAGTCACGGGACGCTCACCCATCCCGTACCTGACCGCGCCTGTTGTTGCTTAACCAAGTGATTGATTCCAGTCACTCGGTTCGCCTAGGCCACGAGCGCTTTAAGTATTTACTTAGCAAGATTCTCAGAAATTTCACTGATGCCGGTGAGTCGTTAAAAATGTCGCTGCCTGTACGTAATACACTATTCACTGTATTACGTACAGGCAGCGACATTTTTAAAAATTTTGAAATTTTTGCCTCTAAATAGGTTTTTAAATTTGTACCTTAGCACGGGTTAGTGCATTAAAAATAAAAATAGTATAATCATGTGGGTACAGTGATATCGTTCCGATGTTAAAACCTAACTGCAAAGTAGGTAGTTGGGGCTGTAAGTAATGCAATTTGCATATGTCAGATGTCGCTGCCTGTACGTAATACAGAGAATAGTGTAATGAGGTTCGAAATTTCACTTATGCCGTGAGTCACCCATTGGCTCAATTGGAAGAGCGCTGGCACGGATAGCCAGAGGTTGCGGGTTCGAATCCCGGCATGGGTGAAACTTTTAGCCTCTAAATAGGTTTTTAAAAGATTCTCAATCCAGAAACTGCCCCTATATCTGTTCGCGCGTGACCCCAAAAAGTTTTTGACGTCGAATTACACTTTTTTATGTTCGACTGTTAACGAAATTAACCGGCCCCGATGTAAAACCGTAATCTATGAGGAGGATCTAACTTTCACGCTTCAGCCTGTCATTAATTTCATGCCACTGTTTTACAGCCCTCGGAACTTTTATCTTGTTTGATAACAGTTTTTGTCAAGCGGAATTCTTGCGGAATGAGTTAGGATTAAGTGTAAATAGTTTTTTTGTTGAGCAATGTTTTAATAGTGCAAAGGTTATGTTTTAAACAGGTCTAATCGCGATTATTTATTAGGTAAAAAGTAGAATACTATTTTTATTTTTAATGCACTAACCCGTGCTAAGGAACAAATTTAAAAACCTATTTAGGGGCTAAAAATTTCACCCACGCCGGGATTCGAACCCGCAACCTCTGGCTATCCGTGCCAGCGCTCTACCAATTGAGCCAATGGGTGACTCACGGCATAAGTGAAATTTCGAACCTCTTTACACTATTCTCTGTATTACGTACAGGCAGCGACATCTGACATAAGCAAATTGCATTACTTACAGCCCCAACTACCTACTTTGCAGTTAGGTTTAACATCGGAACGATATCACTGTACCCACATGATTATACTATTTTTATTTTTAATGCACTAACCCGTACTAAGGAACAAATTTAAAAACTTATTTAGAGGCAAAAATTTCAAATTTTTTAAAAACGTCGCTGCCTGTACGTAATACAGTGAATAGTGTAAAGAGGTTCGAAATTTCACTGATGCCGTGAGTCGCCCATTGGCTCAATTGGTAGAGCGCTGGCACGGATAGCCAGAGGTTGCGGGTTCGAATCCCGGCATGGGTGAACTTTTTAGCCTCTAAATAGGTTTTTAAAAAGTAGTAGTTGGAGTGAACGTGTTCTTGAGTGGTGACCGCGACTCGGCAAACGTAGTGTAGGACGCCCTCCGACCAGGTCACAACACATAACAACAACATTTACATACAGGCACATACATTGCTTCTGGCCCCACACTAGGATACCCTGTGTCGTGGGAACCAGAAACAAAGACATCACAAACATGCAAACATCCAAGACCTGCGTTTTTTTTTGTTCCCAGCCGGGGATCGAACCCGGGACCTCTTGCATGGTAGGCCACAGAGGCCGTCGAAGGTGGGATGAGGATCTGCCACAAACTGCCGGCGGATGCTGGATGTGGCAAGCTGAAGACAGGGCGCTATGGCGCTCATTAGGGGAGGGCTATGTCCAGCAGTGGACTACATAACATAGCCCGAAGAAGAAGAATACAAGATTCATTGCATCTGACAGAGAACCAAAGCTATCTACATTGCTCAGAGTTGCTGATGCAAGCTGAAGTGGCAGTGGGCTGACCATATTATCTCGCGAAGAACCGACAAGAGTTGGAGTAAACGTGTCCTTGAGTGGAGACCGCGACTCGGAAAGCGTAGTGTAGGACGCCCTCCAACCAGGTGGGATGACGATCTGCAAAAAACTGCCGGCGGATGCTGGATGTGGCAAGCTGAAGACAGGGCGCTATGGCGCTCATTAGGGGAGAGCTATGTCCAGTGTAGTGGACTACATAATATAGCCTCAAGAAGAAGAGAAGAATAAGAAGTAACCGCATGAACTTTTACCCCTATCCCCTTTCTTTCATCGGACCACCAGACGATCGGCTCGAATGCACGCTTTTGTCGTCGAAATTCCGCGAATCCGCACCAAGCGATTCGCGACTTCTTTTATAATAAGCACGGCAAAGTTGTGGAACACGCTGCCATCGTCTGTGTCTTGGGAGACATAACCGGGTGTCTTTAAAAATAGAGTTAACCGGCATTTAACAGGTAATCCCGTAACATCGCAGACCCCGTCTTCGCTTACCATCAGGCGTGAATGGGGTCAAGTGTAACAAGTGCAACTTAGGCCCTGGTCCCAAACTAGGATACCCTGTGCTTGGTAACCAGGCAAAGACATCACTAAGACATGTAGACTGAGGGAGGCCATTAGAGTTTTTTTGTCCATTTTTTATCAACCATTTTTTTCCAAAATGATCTAGATTTTGAAATGGGCACCTAGATGGACTTGTAACGTTCATTAAACCGCAGTTTCTGCGCTACTCTGAATAAAAGCTTTTCATTTTATTTCCAACTGAGGCCGCAGTACATTTATATAAATAAATGTACTTCGGCCTCAGTTTTAATGAAGCGGCTTAATGAACGTTACAATTCAAACTAGGTGTCCATTTCAAAATCTACGAGTATCATTTCGTAGACAAAAAAACTCCAAACTAAGTCTTTTCAAAGTCCTTAATTAACAGAGTTTTCATAATTATTTTAAAACCTCATGCATTGTACTGGCTTTAATTCCAGACATCATTGTCATCCAAATAATCCTTTATGTTATAGTCGCCCTTTTGGCACAAGGTGTTCTTAACACATTTTTTGAACCGCGTTTCAAGCAAGCTTATTATATCTTCAGGGATTTTATTATAGAAGCGTATACAATGCCCCATGAACGTTGTATTAAATTTTGCCAGCCTGAATAGTGGGAACGAGAGTTTGTGTTTATTTCTAGTATTTACATTGTGTCGGCCACCTAAAGTTTAATCGAACCCACTACCTTCACCATGGCAAACAGACGTGATACCGCAAGGCTAACAAGACTGCCAAGATAAACAAGGCTCTCCAAGGTAATTTGCAAATAATTTATATAAAAATTTGAGTAGAAAGCCATCCTTAATCCAAACAAGCATGGCTTACCCAAATGCTGCGAAGAAATTTCGAATAAAACTACTAAGGAAATACTATAACCCGATGCCTTTACCCATTTTTTATTTGGCCTGACAAGGGTAAATGAATAACTCATACTTCTGACAATATACGCAAACTTTGGCTGCTTGGCCGCCTGAACAATATCATGCGGGTTAGAGGTCACCAGGCCATGGCTTAGTGGTTATAGCACCAAGGGTCTGTTGCGAACATAGAGGGTATATAAAGGTGGAATCACACAGACCCCACGAACGCGACACGACAAGGTGAGTGCACACTAGTCCAACGTATACGCGACGCGGATTTGCGTCAGGGTCTGTTTTTACTTTTCAAGGTGCGGTATGTATATTTTATGTAGCTAAGGCGCGGTTAGTTGCTGGCCGAGTCACCATCCCGTGACTACCGCTAGTGGCATTTTTCCGAGCGCTCCCGTGCCTCGCAAGGCACGGTAAGCCGCTGGTGCGGGCTGTCATGTAATGACAGTTGTTAAGCCTTGATGAGGCTTGATAACTTCTGCCAGTAAGGCTCGCCACTGTTTTACAATCCTCCACAAAAACGGACTTGGCCCCCGTGGTGGAGTATGGCTTAACCTTTCTGCGATGCAGGAAGAGACCCGTGCCCCAGTAGTGGGGACAGACAAGGGTGGATATCGATTAACCTCTTCTAGCCTGATGTATGGGGAATTTACTATTTTAACTTTGACAAGGTAGTGAAGTGCAGACATATGTTACCGCGCCTATTGTTGCGTAACTCAAGTGATTGATTCTAATCACTCGATTTGGCTAGGCTAGGTTCAGAAGAGGTTAATGCGACAAGGTTTTTACGTATCTGTATGTTAGTGAAATAAAAAAAAATCTAAATAATTGTAAGAAGAAACGCGCCTTCGAATTTACATCGGTTTCCGAAAAATCGAAATATCAAGACGACCTCTGTGGCGTAGCGGTAGCACATCTATCTACCATACAAAAGGTCCCGGGTTCTAATCCCGGCTGGAAACAAAAAAAAACCCCAGGTCTTGGATGTTTACATGTTTGTGATGTCGTTGTTTCTGGTTCCCACGACACAGGGTATCCTAGTGTGGGGACAGAAGCAATGTATGTACCTGTATGTAAATGTTTTGTTATGTTATGTTATCTAAGCTGAACAAAAAAACAATACCTTTATCATATCACCATCCTAAAGTAAACTTTCGAATACGCCCACGAAGGTTGTCCTTCCCAAGTCCACTGGGTGCGTTGCCTCAATCATTGTGGTCACGAAGTCTGTCTAAACATAATTTTGGACAACTCTGTAAGTAAAGCGGACAGTTCAGCTTTCGGTCGCTGCGGAATTTGGTACGGATACCTAAAATAAGGCTTTGTAGAGTCCAGTTAAAACCCCAGCTGGCAGGAACAATGTTACTTTTTTGTATGTATATGTCACCGGAAGATAACAAGATCCGCAAGGTTATAAATTACCTAGGAAATTTGTAAACTTTCGTAGGATTGTAAACGAGAGATAAATTGTATTATTTTACGCCCACATTTTCGCAAATTGATAAAACTACCAAATTCAAGCGTAAAATAATAAGTAAGCTTTAACGAAACGCCACCTGCGCTCTGATTGGTTCAATAAGTCACGTGTTCCTGCTCCATCTAGAAATATCGTTGATGAAGTGAAATTTACCACAGAGCTACGAAAGTTTTATAGTGGTCATGACCAAAATAGTACGATCAAAATAGTAAGAACAAGATCCGATCTTGTTATTTTTCGGTGACATATATATTAAAATGAGATTTCTAGTGATGTTTCACTATCAGTAACTGAAGTAGGGTATGGCGACATGTAGCTAGCGGAGATGGCGGAGCGATCTTTTATCTAGAAAAAAGTTTGAATTTTTTTCTAGATAAAAGAAGACGCCTCAAGACAGGATAGCCCATCAGGTCGGCCCAAACTTGTACGTCGTCGTCGTCAGGCTATACTTGTCCACTGCTGGACATAGCCCTCCCCTAAAGAGCGCCACGCTGCGCCACCATAGGGGGTAATGCATGCGGCATGCGGATTGGGGATCGCAGTTGGGTGGAATTGTACTGCAGGGGGCGCTGCTGCTGACCCCCCCGATTTGAGTCCCTTAGTCGCCTTTTAAGACACCCGCGGGAAGAATTGGGTTGGTGCTATTCTCTAGGCCGACACCACACAGCAATGCTAGCCCATCAGGTCGGCCCAAACTTAGCAAACCTAAAAAAAATATGTAATATTTTAAATGTCTTTCATTCCACCTTTCTTTCTTATTTTACCCAAAGGCCAGAGAGCTTGCCAGATTTTAAGAAATAAGTACCTAAACAAATTTTCATCTCTAATCTCGACGTGAATATCTAAATGTTTTTTTATGCCCTGCTGGGTACAGGCCTTCTCTCAGAGCAAGTATGGGCTTGATTACCTACCACGTGTGTCAACTGCGTATTAGCAATTTCAAGCTCTGAGCTCTTTGAATACTTTAAAAACCTATTTAGAGGCTAAAAATTTCACCCATGCCGGGATTCGAACCCGCAACCTCTGGCTATCCGTACCAGCGCTCTACCAATTGAGCCAATGGGCGACTCACGGCATCAGTGAAATTTCGAACCTCTTTACAATATTCTCTGTATTACGTACAGGCAGCGACATCTGACTTAAGCAAATTGCATTACTTACAGCCCCGACTACCTACTTTGCAGTTAGGTTTAACATCGGAACGATATCACTGTACCCACATGATTACACTATTTTTATTTTTAATGCACTAACCCGTGCTAAGGAACAAATTTAAAAACCTATTTAGAGGCTAAAAATTTTTTTTCTAGAGGCTAAAAACTCTTTGAATACCTCAGACATTAGGGTTTCCTCACGATGTTTCTCCTTTACCGTTAGGTAGCGGTATTGCTACTATACACAATTACTTACAATTGATGAGTTTACATGCTCACTGAACGAATTGATGAAGGCCACTATGTACATATTATATCACTAATAGTTATTAGATTAGAGAGAGAGACATTTATTTGAAGCCACAAAGATACAATACACATAACACAACGTAACACGATATTAAAATAATACAGACAAATAAGAAAAGAAAGAACAAAGAAAAATATTATAAAACAAACAATACGATATAAAACAAACATTTACAATTTAGAAGGGCATTAGATTAGATTTTTTTATTGCACAATAACAACATTTGTACAAAGGTGAGCTTAATAATAATGAGTATTTTCTTCCAGATAACCTTGGGTTGTGTAAATGACAAATGTTCACAGTATTTCTTAATGATTCGCGATACTCATACATAGTAACGGGTCTTATCACGATTATTTATTCGGCTAATCACGTTTTACCGCTAGTAATCGCGATTAAACCCGTTTAAAATATAACTATGATAAATGTTTACTCCGTTTCGTATTAGGGTAGTCCTGTAATGGCAGCTGTAAGTGGAATAATATCGACTGTTATAATAACTACGTGTGAATATCTCTAATTTGTCAACTTTACAGTGATGACAAAAACATGTCTTATATTCCATAGGCAAATAAGATACGAGAAGTTGAATGAAGTCAATTTACGTGTGATTTTTTAAACATGTAAATATCTAACAATAGCGCTCGGTAAATATTGCCAGATCACAGTCGATATATTAAATAAATAATAAATACCTAACTTCACAAAACTTTCGCAGCTTTATAAACAGGTAAATTAATCCGAGGACGAAACAGCAATACGAAATCGGAACAGACCGGCGGATGAATTTTCGGATCGCGTGCAAAACAGTTGGAAAGAAAAACATGTCTAACCCAAAACTGACAGAGTTCGTCATTTAAGTTCAACTCCCTCGACCCTTTGAATAATTTTCTCCAATCTGGACACAGAAGCGCTCGTGGCCTAGGCGAACCGAGTGATTGGAATCAATCACTTGGTTAACCAAGTGATTGATTGCGCCTGTTGTTGCTTAAGCAACAACAGGCGCGGTCAGGTACAGGATGGGTGAGCGTCCTGTGACTACCGCTAGTGGCATTTTTCCGAGCGCTTCCGGGCTTCGCAAGGCACGTTAAGCCGTTGGTGCCGGCTGTCATATAATGGCAGTCGTTAAGCCATGTCAGAAGCCTTATGGGCGGCTTGATAACTTCTGACAGTAAGGCCCGCCACGGTCTTACAATCCTCCACCAACCCGGACTTGGCCCCCGTGGTGGAGTATGGCCTAACCTTCCTGCGATGCAGGAAGCGACACGTGCCCCACCCCAGCAGAGAGCAAGAAGATGTTAATTATTTATACAATGTTACAGGTGTGAGGGCACGCGTGGTAATTGAGCCCATACTGTCTCTTTGTGACGAGGCATGTGCCTTGCAGTGGAACGTTTAGAGGCTTCATAAAAAATCAGGTGATTGACAACGGTTATCAGTAAAAAGATAAAAGATAAAGATAAAAGATTTTTATTTGTCAAACATGCGTATTAAAAGATGGTACATTTTATGTTGTGTCCTACATGCTTTGCCATTTTAGACATACAAATTTTTCCGGTGAGAGAGCGCCTTGTAGGAATTGACTTGTCTAAAGTTTTCTGAGACACATTATTTACAATAATCTATAAAATTATACATAATCATGTCTAAGAGAATTAAATTAGGTAATTAATATTAATTAAGCTAAAATTATCTGTGTTAAAGTCAGGTTAGATCGTTAGTCAATGTCTTTCAGTCAAAAATTCTGTCACACTATAATAACATTTGTCAAGTAAGATGTTTTTCAAGTTATATTTAAACAAATGTGTGTCAAGTTCTCTTAGATCTCTAGGTATTTTATTATAAATTGTAGCCCCCATGCAGAATATGAAGCATTAATGATATCGATACTATTGACCTTGACACAAATTATTGTTATACTATTTTTATTTTTAATGCACTAACCCGTGCTAAGGACAATTTCAAAAACCTATTTAGAGGCCAAAAATTCCACCCATGCAGGGGTTCGAACCCGCAACCTCCGACTATCCGTGCCAGCGCTCTTTTCCAACTGAATGACATAATCATGTGGGTACAGTGATATCATTCAGGTGTAAAAACCTAACTGCAAAGCAGGTAGTCGGGGCTGTAAGTGATGCAATTTGCTTAAGCCAGATGTCGCTGCCTGTACGTAATACAGAGAATAGTGTAAAGAGGTTCGAAATTTCACTGATGCCGGTGAGTCACCCATTAGCTCAGTTGGAAAAGAGCGCTGGCACGGATAGCCAGAGGTCGCGGGTTCGAATCCCGGCATGGGTGGAATTTTTGGCCTCTGAATAGGTTTTTACAAATTATTATGTAATTTCATCATCATCATCAATCCATTATGTCCCCACCGTCGGGCACGGGCCTCTTCCTTCAGAAAGGTATAGGCAATACTCCACTACGGGGACCGAGTCCGGATTGGTGGAGGCTTGCAAGACTAGTGGCTGGTCTTGCTGTCAGAAGTTTTCAAGCCGCCCTAAGGCCTCAGAATTGGCTTAATGACTGCCATACAACACGGCAGCCGGCACCAACTTGCAAAGCATGGAACCGCTCAAAAAATGCCACAAACGTTAGTTATAAACCCATCCATGCACTCAACGCGCCCTATGTTGCTTAACCTCCGTGATCGTTTAAGATCACTCAAGCAGCCGGGGCTACATGCAATGATGTAATTTTATGGAAGAGTATTGTAATTTATTTATGGATATAATTGATATCTGTATTGATATTGTTAAAGTTAAATGCCATTGGGTCATGTATATTAACCAAGCTATTCAAAAAAACCAAATGCAATTTGTAGACTTTTAGTCCGGATTTACTTACGGGGGTTGTTATATCGGAAGAGTCCGACCAGGTTTCGCTCCGATTCGCAGAGCAAACAAATGCAGGTTTATAAAAATACCTATTTAGAGGGTAAAAATTCCACCCATGCCGGGACTGGAACCCGAAACCTCTGTCTAACCGTGTCAGTGCTCTCCCAACTGAGTTAATGGGCAATTACCGGCATCAGTGAAATTTCGAATCTCTATACAATAACAGGTTTTTTTTAAGTTATTTAGTCAACAATTTACAGAATACATAGTAATTAAATACAAAAAACCTTCACTAAAACTTGTACAGATTAATCTGTGACGTAAGTTACTCTTATTCTTATAACTAGGTCAGAGCTGTGCTGAATCTTTGTAAGCCAAACCCGTGTGTGATGCAAGCGAAGGTGTTTGGAACGACCTTAACAAAATATTGCGGATTCAATCTGTCAAAGACAGCTCTCAAAAATAGTCATGAAACTAATTTTAACGGAAGTTGTGCAAAGTTTTCTTTTTATAAGTTGGTCGCGTATCACTGATACCTGATACTAAGTTATTATTGAAAATACTACTACGTTTACCTGTAAAGTACATTTAGTCTTAAGCTTGTAAGTTCGTCAATGTGCTAACCATAGCACATGGTAAGCACATTGGTAAGCACATGGTAAGCCTTAGAGGTTAATATTTCAAAAATCTGAATCGTAATAGTAGATTGCTTAATAAGGGTAGAAAGAATCAAATCCCGAGGTATTTAGACGCCCGAGCGCAGCGAGGGCGGCTATAGTCCGAGTAGGAATTGATTCTTTTACCCGTGTTAAGCACTCTACTTTTCATTTCGAATATGAGGAAAATAAAGACTCATTTTTAATATTCAAATCTTAGCATAAAAGATTATTACCTACTCATTTTTTGAATTCCGTCACAGATACTATAACAGATTAGTACCCGCCAATTTAAGTCGACTTTTTAAATTTTAAATATAGAACTCACCGCGTAATTGTTGCGGCTTATTCCGCTCAAAGAAGTTTACGCTAAGTTCAAACCTACTGTTTAGAAACTGACATAGCCGCAGCATTTTTTTTAATTACTTTTTTTTTAAAAGCCTATTTATTACATAAAACTCTTCACAACTGACAGTAGTTCTATTTTTAAAGTTCATTCCGGCCCTTGGGTGGGAAGTAATTTGTATGAGTTTTTCCCTTCCTATGGAGGGAAGATGCATTTTCCACCCAATAATCAGGTCAAAACAATTCTACTTTCCGAGTATGAGAAATGAAAAATATTTTTCATACATATGTCTCCGCCAAGTGGTTAAGTCAGCAGTCGAATTAACTGCCTAGGCCGCTGATGAGGCGGCGGCATCATTTTTATTATAATAAAACATCATCTAAAACGGTGATCTAAAGTTAGCCTCCTTATAAAAGGCTGAATGAAGAGCCGCCGTTTAGTTTCAATTTAGTTTAGTCGTAATTGCAAAATGGCGTCAATGTAACAGCTGATTACGTCACCTCCCAAAGTGCAATTAAACTTTGTGTGAGGCCAACGTTGAAAACAATTGCAACGTTAGGAACGATGTCAACGATAGAAATATTTGGTTTGTTTTGACGTTTGTACAACGTTAGGTCTATGATGCAGTGGTAAACATGCTGTTGTTATGAAATTCAACCAATATGGTTTGTAAACAAAAATTTAAGACTGCCACTTTTGTTTTATTCAGAGTACAAAGTAGACGAGTAATCTACTAAAGGAAGGCCAATGAGACGAGATAAAGAATGTAAACAAATGGACCGTTACTGAGTTACATTGCGATAGTGAGCGATTATTATCTTTGTCCTTGTCATACGTATGCGGTAATGGCGTCAGTTGATCGACGACAGCTGTCGTTGCGTATTTCGTGGTACAGGAAAACTTTCAGTACGGCAGTTGTCAACATTTGGTGTCATCCGCCATTTTGTGAACTATAATAGTTCATTCCTGTTTAGATTGCATTCGAAGTGATACGAGGAGAATTTTTATAGCCATATTGACAGCATGATTGATAATACTATGGATAGTTTTGTCATAAATAGGGCTGATTCGTACTCTTCCGGTGAATCATGTTTGACTAATACAGACGACAGCGATTAGAATAGGGAATCCGAAATTTGTATAACTATAATTTATTCAAATAAAAATGTTTTGAACCCCTGAAACTTTGTTTACATTCTTTATCTCGTCTCATTGGCCTTTCTTTACAGGTCTACAGAAGACGTCCGCCTGGTACTAACCACATGGGTAGCCTCCTTTAGCCAGAGTGCTTAGTGCGAGTTTGACAGATCCAATCGAATAACTTTACTACCGCGTTAATCGAGCATTGAGTAGTGAGTATGAGTAAGTTAACCGTTCGAACTGGCAAAACGCTGTCACAGTACAACTCGCACTCGCGTTTATTCGTGTTTTGGCTGGTAAACGTGTCCACTTCTCAACGTAAACCCTTACAACTCGCAATCAGAAATTTTAAATTCCATACTTGTCGCTAGGTGGCGCTTCCTCGATGCCATAGAAATATGAGTTTACGTTAACGCGATCGAGTAGTTAAAAAACTCGCACTATGCACTCAGGTTAGAAAACGTTTCGTTCAATCACAGGGCTGAACGACCTTTAGCCCTAGAATGGGATGCCGCCACCTAATGAACGTCCTAGGCAGTTAGGTCGATGGCTTGTTTTACAAGTTGGCGGTGACATAATTATTATATACAATATGTTTAAAGTACCAATCCAACAATACGTTACGTCATCAACGTGTGTGCGAGAAAAAAAATGCATCACTCATTTAGGTGTAGGTGATGTGTGCTTAAATTTTAACTTACTTTCAATAATTTTATCATTTAATTTTTCACAAACACACGACTAACTCGCAATATGGTCTCGACAGAATATCAGCGTTGTAGGCAGGTACCATTTCAGGGGTTCAATACTTTAAGCTAAACATAGATTATTATTATTATTATTATTCTTTTGTAATCTATACTTATCAAATCCATGTTTATATTTATATAGTTTCTTTTATTTAATTTAAAATTGCTTATCGCCCATTCTTGTTTTTTTAATTTCTTACTTGCTTCTCTTTTCCTCTGTTTGTTTGTAATATAGTGTAAACTTTGTGTATATATAATGTTCTGTTGTGTTTTGTGAATTTGTTATTGTTTTGTTATGTTTTTATTTAGTATTGTGCCGTTAAATAAATGATTTCTCTCTCTCTAAAATATTTCTTCCTGCCTTTTCGGCGACGTGATTAATGCACTATTGAAACGTGAAGCGGGGTCGTCAAGCCGACGCAATTTAATTCCAATGAGAAAACTGCGGAATGTCTTAAAAAGGTCTTATAAATGAAAATTTTTGACATTTTAACGCTTACACCTACAATACCAAACCATGTGGAGAGGATGAACGAAGAAAGATTGACGAAAACAATATATATTGCGAATGTGCATAGAAGGGCTGGTAAGGGACGACCCAGGCGGGCATACATCGACCAAATAGGGGATGTATTAGGAAAGGGGAAGATGAAAAGTACCCGGAACTGGCGTGCACACAACGACTTATGAACGTAGATGAAGTGAAGGTGATCTGTCAGGATCGTGGCAAGTGGCAGTACCTGGTCTCTGCCTACCCCTCTGGGATACGTCATTGCGTCAGCAAATGACTGGAGTTGCGTTCAAATGCAATGTATAACACAAATGGCTTGAAATAGTTGGGATACGTTCTCTAATAGCTTATTGCTCTCGCATTTTGGCTTCCGGAGTTTGAGTATGGTCCAAGGCAAGAGAGGAAGCGATAAAATTTTGAGGCTATTTTATTTCATTTCATTCCATTCCATTCCATTCCATTCCATTCCATTCCATTCCATTCCATTCCGTTCCGTTCCGTTCCGTTCCGTTCCGTTCCGTTCCGTTCCGTTCCGTTCCGTTCCGTTCCGTTCCGTTCCGTTCCGTTCCGTTCCGTTCCGTTCCGTTCCGTTCAGTTCCGTTCCGTTTCATTTCATTTTATTTTATTGTTTATTGGAAAACCAACAGCTTATACACGAGGCATTTTTATTATACTCGAGGCTATCCAGATTTATAAGGAAACGGAAACGAAGAACTTATTTTATATACATTAAAATTGTATCGACTGACGCACACGAAGGACTAAAAGTACCTCGTACAAAAAGTCCTTCATGTTACCAAGGACATCAAGAGACCATACTGGACAAAAGTAAGGTTTTCTTTTTTTTTAAAACGCCTTTTCTTTTTCAACTTCATGTAGATTACAACACAATGTAAACACAGAATTTAAATTGCTTCCATAGCGTATGTACGCTTCACTCAATTTCCGGGGAACAAATGACCGCACACCGTAAGCCTTGAGTCCACGAAAAGTACTCGGAGGGCATTTTTTACGATTTAGGCACCTTTGTCCCTTGGGCACAAAAGTCCCTCGTCTGCGCAGGCCTTAAACAAGATATTATGTAAATTCTTGATGTTTAAATATAGATTTTTTTCGTATTGATTTGACTTGATATTTCAAGGCCTAAACGCTTCCGTTTGCACCACGCACTCGAGCCATTATTAAAGCTAATGAAACCATATCCAACACTCACACTGCACGCGTAAACATCCGCACCGTAATAATAAACACGAGCATTTATTTGTTATAAAGCACATGGCAGGTCTGTTAGGACTAGTCAAGGGCGTGACGGTATTGCGTTTTAGCGTTTCGCAGATTTTTTTTTTTGAAGCGCTCGTGGCCTAGGCGAGGTTAAGCAACAACAGGCGCGGTCAGGTACAGGATGGGTGAGCGTCCCGTGACTACCGCTAGTGACATTTTTTCGCTTCCGTGCTTCGCAAGGGACGTGAAGCCGTTGGTGCTGGCTGTAATATAATGGCAGTCGTTAAGCCATGTCAGAGGCGGCTTGATAACTTCAGACAGTAAGGCCCGCCACTGTCTTACAATCCTCCACCAACCCGGACTTGGCCTCTGTGGTGGAGTATGGCCTAACGATAGCCTGCGATGCAGGAAGAGACCCGTGCCCCAGCAGTGGGGACATACAAGGATTGATAACGATAACGTTTTAGAAATAGAGGTTCACCCTTCTTGGTCCAGCTGGAGGTTGTATAAGTGTATCGTTATGATTTAAAAGTTATATTATGATACATACAAGACCTGTGTCGTAATAAAACTTATATCCTTTTTTTTAATGCACTTACCCGTGCTAAGGACGATTATAAAAACCTATTTAGAGGCTAAAAAATCCACCCATTCCGGGATTCGAACCCGCGTCCTCTGGCTATGCGTGGTGCCATGGATGACAAACATAACGCATAGGCCAAAAATAAAAAATAAAGCTTTATTACGATTTTAAAAACCTATTTAGAGGCTAAAAACTCCACCCATGCCGGGATTTGAACTCGTGACCTCTGGATATCCGTGGTGCCACGGATAGCCATAGTTTTGGCCTATGCGTAATGTTTGTCATAAGAGTTTTGTGTTCAGTTCTATAGATAATTTTTGTGTTATTGTATCAGAGTCGATAAAACAATTTAACTTTAAAAAACTTATTTAGAGGCTAAAAACTCCACCCATGCCGGGTTTTGAACCCGCATCCTCTGGCTATCCGTGCCAGCGCCCCTACCAACTGAGCTAATGGGCGACTCGACAGCATCAGTGAAATTTCGAACCTCTTAACAACATTCTCTGTATTACGTACAGGCAGCGAAATCTGGCTGAAGTAATTTGCATCACTTGCAGCCCCGAGTACCTACTTTGCAGTTAGGTTTCACATCGGAATGATATCGCTGTACCCACAGCCTATTTTTTTATAAACATATTTAGCCTCTAAACAGGTTTTTAAAATTGTCCTTAGCACGGGTTAGTGCATTAAAAATAATATAACCAATTTAACTTTGTTATTGAAATGAACAATGATGCATCGTTCTTCTTCTTTTTCAGGCTATATTATGTAGTCCACTGCTGGACATAGCCCTCCCCTAATGAGCGCCATAGCGCCTCGTCTTCAGCTTGCCGCACCCAGCATCTGCCTGCAGTTTTTCGCAGTTCGTCATCCCACCTGGTTGGAGCATCATTACAATTATTTTATTGATTACGTCAGTGTATCAAATACAAGATGCAATCACTTTATCTGTCAATAAATCATAAAGCACAACGGATTCGATTAAGACCAAAGACATAAACTGATACTCGTTATTTTTTTAAACGAATCCATAAACCTTTAGTGGTAGTGGTAATAAAATGGTATTAGTGGTATTCAAATCAAACAAATGAAACAATTTACATCCTGTTTGCTGAATGTACAGTGTAACTTTATGTATGTGTATAAATTTCTATATGTATATAGGCGTTAATTATTTTTAAAGGTCCACTTTTCAAGTCACATTAGCTCCGGGTCGCCCGAGTGTTACTGATTGAATAAAAGTATTAATAATAATATTAACATAATTTTATTTTTTTCTGTTCAGGAAACCAACCTGCTTTACAATGTAACATACTGCTTAAAGTAGAAGGTTACCTCAGAAGATACAATGTACCGAGTGACTAAAGTTAAAGAAAAAACTGATCACAAAACCGGATCAACCAGAAACAACTTATACCTATAATTAATTTTCTTAACAACACTAAATTGTGAATCTAAGCAACACCATTTCATCATGTGCCAATATTTTTTTTTTTACTTTTTATACTTACTTCACTTACTATTAGATTATTTGTTGATTAATTAATTATAATAATAATTAGACCCGATTATTCAATGATGCATTTTTTTTGTTGCAAGTTCCAATTAATGTAGGGATCACTTAAAATTGTTGCTTGTGATCGTTACTAAGATAACAAGTTTTTAACTTAAGCAATTTTCAGTTAACGCCGAAGAGGCGTGACCGGCTTTCAGCGGAGTAGGCGCTTCCTATCCGATCCAGATTCTGCTGGTTCCTTAAAGCGACGCGAAAATGAGTCGTTTTCAACACAAAATGCTTTTGGGCCCGTAATCATCATCCACAAAAAATATTATAATAACTTAACTGGCAAAATGTGCATAAATTTACTGCACCAATTTAATTTTATTAACAATTTCATATGGATGGATGACCGCCTATAACTAACGCTAGTGTATTTTTTCCGAGCAGTTCCGTGCTTAGTAGTTGGTGCCGGATGCCCTCAGTCGTTATATATAGATGACAGTGGTTAACAAAGTCAGAGGCCTTAGGGCGGCTTGAGCACTTCTGACAGTAAGACCGGCCACTAGTCTTGCAAGCCTACCAATCCGGACTTGGCCCCCGTGATGGAATATGGCCTAATCCTTCCTCGGGGAAGAAACCCGTGCCTCTCAGTGGGGGCATAAATATTTTACGCAATGATTCATCTCTCTTTAATACCTCTTTACAAAACTCTCTGTATTAAAAAGTTAAAATTACTTTGCTGAATTCCGCCAAAAATCCCACAAGCACCATGCGCGGTTAGCTAATGCACCGCCCTCCCTCCCACTTTTTCAAGCAGAAGCAAGACACGAACACACCACCACCAACACCAATACTTGTGTGAGAAAACACGCGACGCGTTTCGCCTCTAACACGAGGCATCCTCAGGCTCCCAAATGCAAGTGACAGTCTCCGCAAAAACGCTCCGTATTTATAGGCTAGGCCGCCCCTCCCCCCGATGATGCAATGTAACCGTTAAATTGGTGACTGTTAAACCGTTTCAACCGCCTATGGGCTATTGTTGTTTTGTGCAAATATATCGATTAATGGGGAAATAGAGGAGCTGCCCACCTGTTCATTCAGCATTGTAAACAACCTATCCCTAGATAATTTGGAAATTTCCAGCTGTTCAAGTATAGACAATCTCAACCCCTTACTGCAGGTGTGTAAAATTTCCAAACTATGGTTATTATTAAGTACATGACCCGTATCCAAAAGGTGTTTGGCAAAATGAGATTTATCCGGATGACACGCGTCGCGTGTTTTCTCACACAAGTATTGGTGTTGGTGGTGGTGTCTTCGTGTCTTGCTCCTGCTTGAAAAAGTGGGAGGGAGGGCGGTGCATTAGCTAACCGCGCATGGTGCTTGTGGGATTTTTGGCGGAATTCAGCAAAGTAATTTTAACTTTTTAATGCTATTATGGATTTCCGCAAAGTAACGCCTGATTCTATACAAAACTCTCTGTATTACGTACAGGCAGCGACATCTGGCTGAAGTAATTTACATCATTTGCAGCCCTGAGTAACTACTTTGCAGTTAAGTTTTACATCGGAATGATATCGCTGTACCCACATAACGACCCAGACAAGTTTTAAAAAACCTATTTAGAGGGTAAACATTCCACCCATGCTGGGACTCTTTTCATACATTCTACAATAAGCATAGTGATTTTGCGCACCTTCCTCACACCTCTTTCTTTACCATTCTCAAGAATTCTCTCATATTTTTGACAGCGAGCGATGATTTTGGAGTTCACTTGTGAAGTTGGGTTGTCGGAAGTTGGAACTTGTGGGTGACGTAATTTTGAATTTTTAAAATGATAGAAGGGAATTAAATAAATATAAAAAATATGTGTAAAGTGGTTTGCGCCGTTCACACTTAGATCATTTAGGAACACCCTTCATCTTCGAGCGTAGCCACAAGCCAAACTAAATTGGATTTGAATTGATAAACACTATGTACATAGGGATACCCCCTTTAAGTTTGAAACTGGCACTTATGTCATGGTATAAGTGCTTCCTGCCACAGGCACTAACTGTAGACTTATGCAAATTTATAAGCAGGTGCTGGCATACATTATTTGCGTTTAACATTCGACGTATAGTATACCTTTGACTGCCTGTGTTGAGTTAGAGTGGTATTACGTTTGATTACCACGCCGGATGTTGAATGGTATCTATTCCCACTGAGGGCCGCCGTACATTTGTATAAATGGCGTCAGAGAGGCTGTATTTCCATGTTTGTGAAGTCCTCACCTAGTTGCCATAGAACATGGAATCCTAGTTTGGGGACAGGGTCTTGATTATGCAACTATTCCCGTATACATCTGTGTGCGAAAGCGGCAAATTTACTTTGCTTTGCCGTGTACGAGGACTGCTACTTATGTATGCGGAATAGAAAAAAAAAACAAATGTATATAGCTAAATATGCTTTTATTGTTTTTCGAAGTATTCTCCACTATCATCGATGCACTTTTGCATTCATGAAACCAATTTGTAAAAAACTTTTTCCACTCTGATTGAGGTATCTCCAAAACGTGCTGTTTGAACGCATCTACGGCATCTTCACGGGTCGAAAATCGTTGACCACGTAATTTATTCTTTACATTTGGGAATAAATAAAAATCATTGGGAGCCAAATCAAGGTGGATAACCCATCAATTAAATTTTTTGACCATCCAAAAATGTATGTGTTTCCTGAGATGTATGACAGCTGGCATTGTCATGGTGAAGTATGATTCTGCGTCGCTGGTTGTTTTGGCGTATTTCTTCAAATACTTCCGGCAATTAAATGGTCGTGTACCACTCCGAATTAACCGTTCTGCGATTCTCCAGTGGTATTGTAGCCACATGGCCATTAATACCAAAAAAGCAGGCCACCATTTGCTTTATAGTGCTTTTTGCACGAGCCACTTTCGCAGGGTTCGGCTCATTATGAAACACCCAAACTGTTGATTGTTGTTTAGTTTCGGGATCGTACGCGTAGATCCAGGATTCGTCACCTGTGTAGATATTATAAACAGATTTTGTGGCCCCTCTTTGATATTTTTTAAGGTTTTCTTGCACCATTCGACGCGAACATCTTTTTGATCCTGAGTTAAGTTGTGCGGGATCCAACGCGAACGAATTTTTTTTACAGACAAATGTTCATGTAATATTCTATGAATGCTCGTCATACATATACCCAGAATAGCCTCTATCTCGCGATACGTAACATGACGGTCTTGCATTATTAGTTTTCGCACAGCTTCAATATTTTGTGGCACAACCACCGATTTCGGGCGACCTTCTTTAACTTCGTCCGTGAGCTTACTACGCCCGCGATTAAACTCACTAAACCAGTGAAACACAGTCGTTTTTGATGGAGCTTCACCACCAAAAGTCGAAGTTAATTGATCTACGCACTGTTGTTGCGTTAAACCACGTCGATAATCGTAATATATCAAAGCACGAACATTTTCACGAGTGAGTTCCATTTTTTCAGCGATATGACATTTTAAACCCAACAAAAACAAAACACTAACGTATATAAGAGAAAAATATTAGCGGCCAGTATTTAAAAAAAGAACGAATTTGACCATGGAGGTCAGACTTTGCGTTTAAAATTATTGTAATCCCAGATGCCGCATACATAAGTAGCAGCCTATGTATATGTGAGGCGTAATATGTATCGCACTTTAGTGGAAACAGGATTTCAGTGGATGTCTGGTATGTGACAGTGATATTGAGCTAAATAATTGTACGACGAATTCGGCAGGTACATATTTCGTTTTTGCACACAGATGTATGCGAGAAAAGTAACATAATCAAGGCGTAGATAAAAAAATACGATAAGCGATTGTGTTGTGTGGAAGTTACGTATTACTAAACTGCGAACTAACCATTTTAAGAAGCGCTCGCGGCCTAGGCGAACCGAGTGATTGGTATCAATCACTTGGTTAAGCAACAACAGGCGCGGTCAGATACAGGATGGGCGAGCGTCCCGTGACTACCGCTAGTGGCATTTTTCCGAGCGCTTCCGTGCTCCGCAAGTCACGTTAAGCCGTTGGTGCCGGCCGTCATATAATGGCAGTCGTTAAGCCATGTCAGAGGCCTTATGGGCGGCTTGATAACTTCTGACAGTAAGGCCCGCCACTGTCTTACAATCCGCCACCAACCCGGACTTGGTCCCCGTGGTGGAGTATGGGCTAACCTTCCTGCGATGCAGGAAGAGACCCGTGCCCCTGCAGTGGGGACATACAAGGGTTGATAACGAACTTACCATTTTGCTTCTTGATAAGCCAAGCTCACTCACGGATTTAATTCATCCTGTCCAATGTGCGTATAATGTCTTGCGTATGCTTGTGTAACCATAATACAACAAAGCGCTCGTGGCCCAGTGGCACCGAGTCATCATCATCGTCGTCAGACTATACTAGTCCACTGCTGGACATAGCCCTCCCCTAATGACCGCCATAGCGCCCTGTCTTCAGCTTGTCGCATCCAGCATCTGCCTGCATCTTGCTCCCGAGCCATTCCATCCTTTACAAGGCACTTTAAGCTGTTGGCAATCATGTAGTGGCAGTCGTTAAGCTATGTCAGGGCCTTATGGGCGGCTTGATAACTTCTAACAGTAAAGCACGTCACTGTCTTACAATCCTCCACCAACCCGGGCTTGGTCCCCGTGGTGGAGTATAGGCTAACAGTCTTGCGATGCAAGAAGAGGCCCGTTTTCCTGGATCAGGATATACAAAGGGTTGATATACAATATAATACATTAAAGAGTGTGTGTGACAATGCTACTATTTCAGCGTTTGCTGTTAAAATGTATGATAATAGTCATATTTTCTTCTACTTCTTATTCTTCAGGCCATATTATGTAGTCCACTGCTGGACATAGCCCTCCCCTAATGAGCGCCTTGCCGCATCCCCAACTGCCGGCAGTTTTTCGCAGATCGTCGTCCCACCTGGTCGGAGTAGTCATATCATCATCATCAGCCCACCGCTGCCCACTGCTGGGTATAGGCCTTTTCCCCATATATAAATAATAAATACGTACCTGATCAATAAATGCTTATAATATGTAAACAAATCTACAATAATACGTCACATAACTGATAGAAAGAGAGAATAATACGACCCCTGTGGCGTAGCGGTAGCGCGTCTGCCTACCATGCAAGAGGTCCCGGGTTCGAATCCCGGCTGGGAACAAAAAAAAAAGGCCAGGTCTTGGATGTTTACATGTTTGTGATGTCGTTGTTTCTGGTTCCCACGACACAGGGTATCCTAGTGTGGGGCCAGAATCAATGTATGTGCTTGTATGTAAATGTTATGTTATGTTATAAAATCCTACATAGCTAAGGACTAAAAATCACCCGCAGTGGATCGGTTACCGCGTTGATGCTTAGTGCTTAGGTGTGTAAATATTTCAGACACTCAAATAAATAAATATCAAACCTGAAAACTCCAAGATCACTTTGCTCGCTAAAAGTCCCGTCCTAATTGGGCGCGATGCAAGCGCGCGACGCGATCAAACATACTGACGATGGCAGGAGCTTCACGATAAAATGCTACGGGATAAGTTTATACGTCCTAACGTTAAAACAAATAGCGTGTTTAGTATTTTATAAAATTAATGTTTAGCTTACATGTTTTAAAAAACTTAAATAAAAATATTTAAAACCTATTTAGAGGGTAAAAAATCCACCCATGCCGGGACTCGAACTCCTACTCCGACAAGGCCCCATTTATCTCAGACACGAAAATGCGCTCGGGCGTGTGATGTATAACCGAATTTGCTCTTAAGCACACGGTCACAGCTGCCGCAATACAATTGACCCCTAGAATAGTAAACGTAAGAATTGTAACTTCTGTGATAATCAAACATTTTAATTATTGTTTTCAATGCACTAATCCATGCTAAGGACACTTTAAAAAAAAACAATTTTTTTAGCCTCTTAACAGGTTTTTAAAACATTTTAATGTCAATTTCTTATGGTTGTTCTCCTCGTTTGTTTTTCTGTTAGACACTAATCGTATTCAGCTGTCATATCCATTATGTAAGTCGCGACGTTAGCGTCGCTTACTCGCTCTCATGGCGTTGTATTAGGACGACACTTTAGAGCAGTCTTTCTCAAAGTTATCGATAAAACGTTTGTTGAAACAGGCATCTTAACCTTTTAACAGGGCGCGATAAACTTAGGCCATAATCCACGACGGGGGCAAAGTCCGGGTTGGTGGAGGATTGTAAGTCAGTGGCAGGAATTACTGTCAGAAGTTATCAAGCCGCCTATAAGGCCTCTGACATGTCTTAAAACTGCCATTACATGACAGCCGCTACCAGTACTTCTTTTCTTGTTGATTAAAAAAATCCACGTGTGATGTTATATGACAATGACATAATTGTTTCGTTTTATAATGTATAATATATTATGGGATCAATAAAAATATAATGTAACCCTTCGTTCCTCGTAGTAACTTATTAAGATCAGCGCCATTTATTCAACGGCAACAAGGAAGTAAAAGAAACCCTTATGAATAGAGGCTAAATTTCAGGGAAAATTATTTAAAATAATAGTATTGACAAACTTTGTTTATACTTTTTTTTCTGAAACCCCTACCTACAGTGTGTGGAAAACATCTCAAAAATTAAACTGTTTAGGTATTTCCTAGAAAAAAATGCACAAAATATTCTATCTCTGGAAGCTAAAATTCTTCCATGTAAGATTAAAGTGCTTCCAGAGGTTGCTCTGTGGCTAGATTTAAAAAGAAATAAAATAAACATCCTATTTTGTTTTTTTTTTAGTATTTGGGTCATTCTTTGGGACTCATTTTTCAAGCGGCATCGCTTAAAAATAATGGAAATTGAAAACCCAGCCAGCCACTTTTTTTTTCAGGCATACCTATAATCATCTTTTAATTGGGTAATTCATAATTTTTAAATTATGTTTACATTTACTATAGTTAAAAAATTAAAACACCCCCATTCTTTGATTTGCGTGGAGCGTCCCAAACCTAGATCCAGTCACTTAGTAAATAATATATTTTAAACTAAGCGCTACAGGCTTACCAAAAAAAAAACACTAAGTCCTAAGAAGTGAAAGATGCCTTAAAAAAATACTTTATAGTTCTAAAATTATAACATTCACTAAAAAAAAAAATGTAACTGTCCCGAGGTAGCCATTGATTTGCGTGGATCATTGTAAATTCGCAAGAGTACATCCCTAACGAGACTGACCATGTTGCGTCATTTGAATTCGAGTTAACACATCGTTGTGTGACGATGCGTCGAGTTTACGAAATATAAAGGTAAGAATCTAGTTGCGTGGGCATGGTTTCTCAAAACTTTGATTTGCGTGGTACTATTTTCTCCGGTAACTGTGAATTTATTTATTGAATAATATATTGTAGCGAACAAATACTAGGTAAAGAAACTTATGTACAGAACACAATTAATTTGCTCAAAAGGTATTTTAAGGTTTGAACATAAACGGGTTTATTTTGATTTTCGTGGTCATGATTTGCGTGGTTTACGTGGTAGTTTTGACCCATGAAAATCAACTTTTAACCACGCAAATGAAATAAGCTTGAGTTTTTTAAGATAATATTTTTTTATGTCACAGTTTATGGGTTTCTGATTTTACAAATACCTTACAATTATTAAATAGCATTCGATTGTCTATCTATACCTTTTGTTGGAGAGAAGTTTGAATAATAAGCCTTCTTCCGATGAAACCGATTTATTTGACACAGGAAATACAGAAACACGGGCGCCGCGCGCGCATCGCAGTTGCAAGAGAGAAAGACAGTGTTGCCAACAGTATTCTTATGTTATTCCCTAACATACTGGGGCGGCCAGAGAAGACTTAACAATGTAATTTGTAAGGAATTGAAATCAGATTAATATCAGCAAAATTTAGAAACATTACAGGATGCTTATGCTGGCTTACTATACAATACAAGATAGATTTAAAATAATAAGAGCAAACTGTACATATCCTCCTGAAATACTGATTAGGTATAAGTTTATTACACATTCAATTTGGAAATTCTAAGTATGAAATTTACATTTTTTCCGCTCCCAGCAAAAACTACATTTATTCAATACTCATTACAAATGGGTCTTGTGACATATTGAGCAATTAAATACATGTAAACTTGTAAAGCATATTAGTGCCTATTATGCTATTAGCTATACAGAAACTATGTGGAAAGTTTACATGACAACTATGCTATCTTTATAGCTTATTGCCGCTAAAAAGGAGGACATATTTTATGTTTACATAACTGTTTACTTATGTACACACATGCTACAATAAACTTGTTTCCTTAAACGAAAAAAAGCCTTTTATTACTCTAAAGACTTACATGTTTATAAATGCCTTGGAATTGCATAATGAGAACATGATCATATTTAATATGAACTTATTCAATAGACTTTACTTAACTGTGCAATGGCCCAGTAATAAATGAACCTTATCTGCATAGGTAGTTCTTATATTTAACTATAACTAGATGAGGAGGTCCCTAGCAGTTCTTGGCGTCGTGCGTGCTGCACACATCCCTTGGGTTGTCCTGCGAACTGCTAAAGACACATTTTATGCTAACTAATTCTATTATCTTAGTGATAATATACAAATAAGACAGTATTTATATTCCGTCTAATGCTTACTGAGAAGCATTTGTTATGTTGTATTTATTGCATGGCTGATGACATTACTCATCATTAATAGGTAAAATTACAATTGTTGAAATTGACCTACGATAAATGCCGGTTGTAGTACGCACATCTGCGATCCTGACCCTCTGGTCCGCGCCGGGACAGACCTTGGTCACCCTGCCCACCGGCCAGTGCAAGCTGGGCGTGTTGTCCTGTTTAAGTAAGACCAACATACCTTCCTTGAGATTAGGATGAGTTTTAAGCCACTTTGTACGTTGGTTAAGCGAGGACAGGTAATGACCGCTCCAGACTCTCCAGAAATGCTGCTGTATTTGTGTGCATCTCCGCCAAAATGTAAGTCTGTTGGTAGGTACCTGAGTGACGTCACGCTCGGGATGGCCGTTAGGCGGTGTGCCTATCAAAAGATGGCCGGGTGTCAGATAAGTGTAATCACTGGGGTCTGATGATAATGGGGTCAAAGGCCTAGAGTTTAAAATAGACTCGACTTGAATGATTATCGTATTAAATTCTTCGTATGTGAAGGGAATTGTACCTATTATTCTTTTAAAGTGATGTTTGGCCGCTTTAACAGCTGATTCAGCTAGGCCCGCAAAATTGGGTGAATAACTGGGAACAAATTTAAAATTGATTCCTTTCACGGAGGCATGGTGACATATCTCGGACTGATGAGTGACTTTGTTATGGAGCTCGTAAAGACAGCGAAGCTCGTTGTTGGCTCCTTTGAAAGTTGCTGCATTGTCACACACAACTTCCAAAGGGCAACCCCTGCGAGAACAAAAACGCTTGAAAGCAGCCAAGAAGCACTCGGTGGTCATGTCGGAAACCAGTTCCATGTGCACCGCTTTGGTGGAGAAACACACAAACACGGCTACATACCCTTTGGTTGTTATGCTTCGCCTCATGCGAGATTGCTTAATCTGGAACGGCCCACAGTAGTCGAGGCCCACCGTCTGAAATGGTCGCGCCGGGCTAACACGGCCGGCGGGCAGGGTTCCCATCAGCTGTTTGGCATTATCGTTTTTTATACGAAAACATCTCATACATTTATGAATTACCCTTTTAATATGCCTAGTAGCGCTCATGATCCAGTATTTTTGTGATATTGATGACAAAGTTAGTTTTAACCCACCATGCAGAAGCATGTGATGCTCGAGTTTAATCAATAGGTATGTAACATGAGAGTCACCAGGCAGAATCAAAGGGTGCATTTGAGCGACAGGTATTTTAGCGTTCTGCAGTCTGCCTCCTACACGGACCAGACCGTCAGCGTCCAGATATGGGTGCAGTGTGGCTAAATTTGAGTTAAGCTCCTTATTTTGCTTTAACAACGAAATTTCTTTGAAAAAATGATGTGATTGTACACATTTTATTATAGCCGCCATGGCAGACCGCCTTTCCTGCGCAGATAAAAAACCTTTGTGGTTGACATTGTTATTTTTAAGTGAATTTATGAACCTGAGTACATAGCACATTACGCTTTGTAATTTTGTAAATGATGAAAACTTAGTGAGAAAGGGCCAAATGCCCTCTTGAACACTGTTTGAGACCATCGTCGGTGTCGAGGACGTGTCTGCCGCATTGCATGCGTTTGTTGCACTGGGGACGGGATCCGTAGCGGGACGCCCTTCCTCCCGACCTTGCGAGGACAAACTACAAGAAGTAGAGCTTGAAGCACCGGTGACGAGCGGCAAGTCTCGCGGACCATGCCACCACAAGTCGCTGCTTTGCAATGTGACAGCGTCGCAGCCTCGCGTGAGCATGTCGGCTGGGTTCTGTGTGCCTGATATGTGACACCAAATGCCTCCTTCTGTGAGCTGATTGATTAGACGTGTTCTATTGTAAACATAGGGCTTCAGACTTAATGAATTCGCCTCTATCCATGACAAGCTTATTTGTGAATCTGTGTAAAAGATTACTTTCGTGATGCTGGTAAAAAGCCGTTCTATTTTATCGTAAAGCTTGGCTAGCAAAACGGCACCATTTAGTTCAAGCTGAGGCACTGTTAGGGAGGAATTTATAGGCTTCACGCGCGTTTTTGCACAGAGCAAGTTACAGTGCGTTTGCTCTTCATGCTGAGCTTTTATATAAATGCAACACCCATATGCCTCGCTGGAGGCGTCACAGAAACCAAGCAGCTCCACTGAAGCGGCGCCTGAAGTGTGCAAGCACCGTTTGACGCTTATGGTGGGCATGGTCACGACACTGCTAAGCAAAGCAAACCAATCTTTGGCAATATCATCAGGCAGAGAGACGTCCCACCCCAGATCACGCCTCCAGATGCATTGTAATATTATTTTAGCTCTGACGAGCAAGGGCGAGACGAGACCGAGGGGATCATAGAATCTGCTCAAGAAGCTCAACACAGACCTTTTTGTGGCAACTTCGGGAACATTCTTGTCAGGGCAAGCAATCAAAAATTGATCACTTTTAGTGTCGTATGCAATCCCTAGTGTTTTAGTGACGACTGGGTCCTTATCTAGGTCTATCACATCGAAGCCTAACTTGTCTTCGGGTATATCATGCAGAAGCGGCAAGTAGTTTGAGCACCACTTGTGCAACTCGAAGCTGCCTAACTCTAGGAGTTGCACAAGCTGCTTTTTTAATTCTTTTGCCTCTGTCACACTGCCAGCGCCCGTGATTATGTCATCAATCCACGCATGACTGCATATAGCATTTGCAGCGAGAGGAAACTGGGTGGCAAATCGGTGGGCGAGCTCTGCGAGACATCTAGTGGCCAAGAAGGATGAGCTAGTCAGTCCGTAAGTCACTGTTTGTAGCTGGATGCATTTTAATTGTTCTTTAGGGTCATCGCGCCAAATAATGTTTTGTAGTGGGCGATGGGAGGGATGCAAGTACACTTGTCGGTACATATGGCGAATGTCACATAATATGACGATATCGAAGGTGCGTAAGGTCACCAGAATCTCAAATAACTGCCTTTGAATGGTCCCTCCATTACCAAGTATATTATTGAGGCTAGTTTTGCTTTTAGTAGTAACACTACCATCAAATACCACACGGAGTTTCTTTTGTAACACTCCATGGTGTGGCAAAAACCAGAGTGGTTTTGTTAGTTGATCTGAAGGATCCACTATTTTGGCATGCCCTAATGCTAAATATTCTTTTATGAATGATTTGTATTTTTGAAAATAATCTGGCTCTTTAGAAAATCTTTTTTCTAAGTTTAAGAACCTTTGCAGGGCTATATAGAAAGACTCTGTTGAATCTATATCTGTGATGGGAACTTTGACTGGTAGATTGACATAAAACCTATTGTCTTTTAGTTCTACAGATTTGGCAAACTCTGTCTCACAAAACTCACCCTCCGACTCGGACTCACTCACATATAAGGGGGCTTGCTCAACCTCCCAGAACCTTTTTATGACGCGCTCTAGGCTGGGACCATCGTCACACACACACAGGTTCGCGCACGACACGTTTGAGATACCAGAGAACAAATCACCTGACAATATGTACCCGAATCGTGTCCTGAGTAGCACTGGAGCCCCCGTAGCCGTCTCGACCTTGTCACCGGTCACGATGTGGAAGAACACATCGGCCGCCAGAAGCATGCAGATGTCACCTGGAATGTTGCAGTTTGGATCCGCTAAGGCGTCAATAGGTATTGGTAAGTCATGTATAGAAAAAGGAGTTTGTGGCAGTTTGCATGTTATTTTGTGAATGATTGAGAAATCAACATTCATTTGGTAATCTCCCTTTAATGAAGAAATTACTAAGTTTGTGGCTCCATTCACTTGACTGATGTTATTGCCCATAGACACTATTTGAAGGTTGCTGTTGTGTACCAAACAACCTAGTTTGTCAGCAAGTTCTGCGGTTATAAATGAAGTTTGACTACCACAGTCTAAAAGAGCTCTCACAACATGGGTTGTGTTTTGTTGGTCAATGACCTTTACTTGTATGGTAGGTAAGACAACTTGGCACTGTGGCCTTCTAGTGTGCATTACCTGTGAGGGTGGCTCGGCCTGCCCTTCATGCTCGCCCACGTGCAGTAAGCTATTGTGAGCTTTTTTGCATATATCGCATTTGAAACGATATCTACATTTTTCTTTGTTATGGGAATTAAAACATATTGGGCAGAGATTGTTTTTGTCAATAAAATCTAGACGCTTAATGGGAGAGCAAAGACTGAATGTTGGACATTTAAATAATTTATGTTGGCTAGATTGACACATCCTGCATGTTGAATTTTTTCCCTTTTGTGCTTTCTGAGAAGCATGCAAGGCGACAGACTTTGTTCTCGACACCTCAGTACTTACATAGCTAGTAGAACTTGATTCTAAAGCCAGTGCCCTTTTTTCTAAAAATTGTAAGAGATGTTCTAATGTTGGCTGATCATGGTGGTGCCTGTCACTGTGGTACAACCTGCTCGTTAGGCTGTCCAGTTTTTTGGTGACAATACATAACATAATACTATCCCACATGGATACAGGTTCACCCATGTTTGACAGCGCACTCATCTGTTGCCTGAATCGAGAAAGGAAATCTCTTATCTGCTGAGCTGTGCCCTTTGTAATGCTTGGTAACGAGAGAATTGTGCTTATGTGATTATGAATAAGAATGTATGCATTATCATAGCGCTCTTCAAGCATTCTCAATGCAACATTGTATGAAGCACTGACAAGTGGCAAGTGATCAATCAGGGTAAGAGGTTCCGCTTTGACATATCGGTGTAAATAAAACAATTTCTGTACCTGATCTAGACTAGGATCTCGATCGATGACAGCCAGGAACATTTCAATGAAGGGGCGGTACTGTTTGATGTCCCGCCCGTCGAAGGTAGGGACCTCGATGGGCGGCAGCTTACTGGGGTGGCCTCTCGACCCGGATGTATGCTCGCCGGGATGGCCACCGGCCCTGGGTGGTGATGACTCGCTAGGACGGCTGCTGGGAACAAAAAAGATGTGTTTTGCACCTCGCTCTTGGGCGCTGTGCATCTTGCTGTTGTAAGTGTCGCTCTGGGTGGGCGGCGGGGCTCCTGCTCGCTCACTTGATAGCGGCGCCGCGCTGTCGTAGTCACGGCGCTGTGTTGGCTGGTCGACGATAGCTCTTCTATCTGGCGGACTCTGTGTGAGCGGCGGCGGGGTTCCTGCTCGTTCACTTGATGGCCCGGACACCGCGCTGACGTAGCTACGATGCCGTGTCGGCTGCTCATCGACCACTCCGTGGTATATTGGGCTCTGCGTAAACGGCGGGGCTCCTGCTCGTTCACTTGATGGCCCGTGCACCGCGCTGTCCAAGCCGCGATGCTCTATTGACTGCTTGGCTGCCACTGTTTCCCTCGATGACCCTGGCGCCGGGATGTCGTAGTTGCTACACCCCGTCTGCTGCTCGGCGACCGCTCCATCCCTCGATGGTCCTGGCACGGCGCTGTCGACGATGATGGAGATTGCATCGCGCCACGCGGTTTCGTCGTGGCGCGCCGACGACGGCGGCGCGTGCTCGCGTGCACGCGGTGCCGGCGGCAAATGCGCGTACTCGCGGGCGCGCGAGGTCAGCTCTTCTTCTATCCGCGCTATGGCCAAAAGGCATCCTTCTTCGAAGGCGGCTTCGTCGTCATCGTCTGATGCGTCATAGGTGTACAATTGCACCTGTATCTCGAAGTACCTTGTGAGGGCCTCTCGCAGGATTCCCAGCCGAACTCGCAGTTCCTGTGAGGTCCTTTGCGCTGCGCTTTGAATGAACACTTCGGCCCGCGTGACTTTGGATTTGCACTGGCCATGTGCATACCGTAAAGTCGTGGGCACGTCACGTTCTTTTTTTGCACTTTTGCTAGGCGATCTGGACGATTTGTCATCGGCGGCGATGCTCGGCGCCACGAGGTTATCCATTTCCACGTCTTTCTGCGACATTTTAAGGAGATTCAGGCTGTTGACCGCTGTTGTTATGGCGAAGTAAAGTGCGCTGACCTTTGGATCTCGGCTCGGCTGACAAAATGGCGGACGGACGTGGCGGCGCGGCGGTCTCGGGGACACGGCGTAATGCGGCGATATGGGGCGCCTGTGTTACTAATTTCTGGGTGTTTTTTTCAATGCTCCGGCTTCTTAGAAAGGGTTTCGGCACCAATGTTGGAGAGAAGTTTGAATAATAAGCCTTCTTCCGATGAAACCGATTTATTTGACACAGGAAATACAGAAACACGGGCGCCGCGCGCGCATCGCAGTTGCAAGAGAGAAAGACAGTGTTGCCAACAGTATT
Source organism: Yponomeuta sedellus (assembly GCA_934045075.1). Taxonomy (NCBI): domain Eukaryota; kingdom Metazoa; phylum Arthropoda; class Insecta; order Lepidoptera; family Yponomeutidae; genus Yponomeuta; species Yponomeuta sedellus. Next base: position 15,904,441 of record OW203744.1, on the reverse strand, counting down.
CTTATGTTATTCCCTAACACCTTTAAGAATATTAAATTTCAATGGAATTTACATTTCAGACTAAAAATGCCGTTAACAAGAGAAGAAAAATTAGAAAGAAAGAAGTTGTCCGAAAGAAGACGAAGAGAGAGGCTTAAAAATAATGAAGAGTGATTCTAGTAAACTGATTCTAGTAAAAAACAATTTGTTTTAGTTACTTCTTTACCAATTATTTTATCTGATCAACATTATAAGTAATAATAACTCCTTTTCAATATGAAATAACAATAAACAACTCGATTGAGAAAGGTAAATATAACAATATCATTTTCGTGGGGAGTTTTGTGATTTGCGTGGCCTCCAATTTTTTAACCTCGATTATCTCTGTAAGTATAACGCTCTCCAAGCTGCCTCTTCCTTTAAAAATATTATTTATACGTATAATTTAAGATTCAGATGTCAATTCAAAAAAAATATTAAGTTGGAAAATGGCCACGCAAATCACCAAAGAACACCTTGCTCGAAGAAGCACCCATTTATACCTATGTAAATAAAATAAAGAATAAATACTGAAGAGGAGAAAGAACAAATAAAGCCACATTGAGCTACCACCGCTTTACGTAACAGTAAGTTAAAACAAATAAAAACTCTGTACTGTTTATTTTTAACGAGGCCCCGGGCGAAATAAGTTTGAGAATCCCTGCCTCACAACACCGGTTATACCTTTTTACCAAGCTTACTTAGAGAAAATTCAGGAACAGAATAAATAGACCTAACCTAACACAATCTTGTCTTAGGACAGACTCACTTTTTTGGATTTGGCGAAACTTTTTCCATATAAATTCGGGGAAAAATATTCACCTTTAGAGCCAAATACAGAAATCGCCTTAGTTCCTTTTTAGCCTCTATATTTATCAATTTTGGATATTTAAGTTTAGATCAAATGATTTTATTTATGACAGTAAGACCAGCAACTAGTCTTGCAAGGCTCCACCAATCCGGACTTGGCCCCCATGGTGGAGTATAGCCTATACCTTCCTTAGGGAAGAGACCCGTGCCCTTCGGTGGGGACATAATGGGTTGATGATGATTAAATGGCTATAATGAAGCGCTCGTGGCCTAGGCGAACCGAGTGATTGGAAACAATCACGTGGTTAAGCAACACAGGCGCGGTAAGGTACGGGATGGGTGAGCGTCCTGTGACTACCGCTAGTGGCATTTTTCCGAGCGCTTCCGTGCTTCGCAAGGCACGTTAAGCCGTTGGTGCCGGCTGTCATATAATGGCAGTCGTTAAGCCATGTCAGAGGCCTTATGGGCGGCTTGATAACTTCTGACAGTAAGGCCCGCCACTGTCTTACCATCCTCCACCAACCCGGACTTGGCCCCCGTGGTGGAGTATGGCCTAACCTTCCTGCGATGTAGGAAGAGACCCGTGCCCCAGCAGTAGGGACATATAAGGGTTGATAACGTAAATGGCTACACCTAAATATGACCGACTAAACTAGGCTTGGACGCACTTCGAGTTCTAGCCATCCAAAATAAGGTACCTAAATAAATGACTGCTGTGTGGTGTCGGCCTAGAGAATAGCACCAACCCAATTCTTCCCGCGGGTGTCGTAAAAGGCGACTAAGGGACACAAACCAGGGGGTAGGCAGCAGCGCCCCCTGCAGTACAATTCCACCGAACTGCGATCCCCAACCCGCATGCCCGGCGTGGGGATTATGGTCACTACCCCCTATGATAGCACAACGTGGCGCTCGTTAGGGGAGAGCTATGTCCGGCAGTGGACTAGTATAGCCTGGCGACGTCAGAAATGACCGCTCTTTTGTCAGTAAATTCAAATTAGGGTAGTTTAGCCGGTTTTCGGCCATTTAAGGACATTTTCATATTCAGAGCGATTTTTTTCAATGACAGAGTAAACAAAAATGGACAAATAAAATACTTTTGAATCATAAAACTATTGCAATTTCCATTTTTCAAACCTTCATCTAAGAAAACATTATCGTTTAATTATAAAAAATAAAAATATCGTGAGGTGTGGATTTTGCCCTTTCCCGGCCACCTATTTCAGTTTACGGCCACTTGTTTTGTTAGTTTTCGGCCAATTTTTGTTTTTTCTAATAACTCTTATTTTTATGGTGGTGTATCGTTTTTTAATAACAATAAAATGAGTAAAAATCAAAGAGCTTATAATATTGTTTACTTAAAACTAAAACATTAACCAATTTCCGGCCTCTCAATAAATCATGGCCGATAAACAAAATTGGTCAACCCGGGTTTCGGCCACCTTGCTTAAAATGGCCGACAACCTAATTTGAAGGAGTTAACTTTCGGCCGCCAATGTCGATATATAATTAAACTCTTTCGAACAAATCAAGGATGAAAGAGTTCTCTTAGATCAGGATCTTAGTTAATATAAGAGAAACTTATTGGAATAAATAGATTTACTAGTATTTATCACCGCTTTTATAAATGTCCGAAAAATAACCTAAATATCCTTAGTTCTCGGTCATTTTATTACACTTAGGCCGAAAAGTGAATTTACGAAGTCCCTCTCCCGGCCACCGTTATACAAAACAATTAAAATGGATTTTAAGCACGAATGCAATTAGTAAACATGCGGCCGAAATCTAACTGCATAAATCAGGATACTTTTTAAATTATATCTTAACAATATGATTTGGAAAAAGTGATTATTCAATGGTAAAGTAATGAATTTATAATCGTAGGATCGGTGTCAGATTTCGGCCAGGCGGCCGAGAATTAACTGGCTCGTCAAAATTGAACTTAGTTATCCGTCCACCTAATATTTACTAAAAGTACTAAGTATTATAGACATTTTCATCAAAATAACATCAGTTTAACATATTAACTGTGCATTATAGTAATATTTTGGTGAATAAATCAATACACAATGTCGTAACTTCCCATGCAAATAATTGGCGCGCACTATTTTTTTCTCTGCTTTCGACACACACTCACACTGCTTGAACCGCGAGGGCAAAATAACGAAACAAATGAAACGCTACTAAGATACTTAATTATGTAGGCAAAGATATCATTAAAATCTATGCGGTAACAATAAATTTATTACTCGGGCGTATTTTATTTTCTTATTATTTCGTAAAAACTGCGTGATGGCCGAAAACTGAAGGTGGCCGGCAAACCGACTAAGTTACCCTATTTTCTTCATAGATTATATACACCATAGTTAGAATATTTTTGGGGCTTAACCGCGTAGTAATTTATTGCTATTTCACCTCGACGTTTCGACGACGTTACAGTCATCGTGGTCACGAGAAGTCTGATGGCTGGCACCCGTTCGCATTTTCGGCTGATCAGGTTTCAGACTAACCTCAATCAGCCATCACAAAGCTCTAGTAGGGTTGCGACACACTATACTGACAATGTCGGATGATAAGCCATGCGACTTTTTTCCACTTGAAAACTTCTTGATGACCGGATCCCACGTTTGCGACAGTTTGAAACCACATTCTCGATTAAACGTTTTGTGTTTCTTAATTTCAACCGCTTCACGCACAGCGGCTATAATAATGGCGATCGTTGGAAAGTACCGATGGTTTGTGTAATTTAAAATATGTTACATACACCAGTTGTCTAGTCTAAATAATATAACTTGCAGAACCCTTCTCAATGCCACCGCTGCAAATGACACTTCTCCCATTTAATTTGTTTGGAGAGCTCTTGAAATATTTACAATAGAACGGTTCTACTTCGCATTTACATCCACTTTTGTGACAGAGTATACCATAGCCTGCATTATGCTAATGTATTCGTTTTTAACCCTTCTATGCCCCCACGGGTCTTTTCCAGCATCGCAGGAAGGTTAGGCCATACTCAACCACGGGGGCCAAGTCCGGGTTGGTGGAGGATTGTAAGACAGTGGCGGGCCTTACTGTCATGGCTTAACAACTGCCATTATTTGAGAGCCGGCACCAACGGTTTAATGTGCCTTGCAAAGCACGGAAGCGCTCGGAAAAATGCCACTAGCGGTAGTCACGGGACGGTCACCCATATTGTACCTGACCGCGCCTGTTGTTGCTTAACCAAGTGATTGATTCCAGTCGATCGGTTTGCCTAGGCCACGAGCGCTAATATATTTTAGTATAATAACAATTGCATTAACATGGCGGTTTAATTTTGCTGCTGCTTCAAGTCTATGCGCGCACATACATCGAACCTTCAAGGCGTAATATCAACCCTTGTATGTCCCTACTGCTGGGGCACGACGGAGGCCAAGTCCGGGTTGGTGGAGGATTGTAAGACAGTGGCAGGCCTTACTGTCGGAAGTTATCTCTGACATGGCTTAACGACTGCCATTACATGACAACCGGCACCAACGGCTTAACGTGCCTTGCGAAACGTGGAAGCGCTCGGTAAAACGCCACTAGCGGTAGTCAAGGGATGGTCACCCACTCAGTACCTGACCGTGCCTGTTGTCGCTTAAGCCAATGTCAGAGACCTTATGGACGGCTTGATGACTGGCCCGCCACTGCCTTAATATACTCCACCAATCTGGACTTGGCACCCGTGCTGTGATATGGCCTAACCTTCCTGCGATGCAGGAAGGGACCCGTACCCCAGCAGTGCGGATAAGGGTTGATATCGTATCAATATTTGCATGTAAGATCATACCTACCTAACAGGATGTGAGATCATATTTAATAAATTGTCATCAAAAAAACTTGCACTATCTAGGCAAGTGAATTTATTTTTTTGTACACCAAGGAAAACGAACACAAAATAATTACAACGAAACATCACAATTGGCGGCCTTGTATCGTACATCAATTTCCTCCAGACAACCGACGATGGAGAGTCGTTGAAGGTAAAATAAAACTGGAAGTGGTTTCATCTTGCATTTGGCTCATTTTTTGAAGCAAAAGAAAAACATGACGTGAACCCATCAGCAGAACGAAATATCCCAATGACAACGCCCCCACCTCCCTTGTCTGGCACAAATTTGATGGACAGATTCCATTTATCGGTGCCTTTGTGCCATACCAACGTGCTCACGCGATTTTTTTCCGTTCCATTTTTAAATTCCGCCTTCGGATTGGCTGGCGTGGACGGTACACTACGTCCGTCGTTGCCGCGTGTGGAGTTAAAGAAACGAAGCGCTCGTGGCCTAGTCGAACCGAGTTATTTACGTTTACGTTACGTTATCAACCCTTGTCGGGTTGTCGAACCGAGTGATTGGAATCAATCACTTGAGTTAAGCAACAACAGGTCAGGTGCGGGATGGGTGACCGTCCCGTCCCGCTAGTGGCATTTTTTTCAGCGCTTCTGTACTTTACAAGGAACGTTAAGCCGTTGGTGCCGGCTGTCATGTAATGGCAGTCGTTAAGCCATGTTAGAGGCCATGTGGGCGGCTTGATAACTTCTGACAGTTCGCCACTGTCTTCCAATCCTCAACCAACCCGGACTTGGCCCCCGTGGTGGAGTATGTTCTAAGCTTCCTGCGATGCAGGAAGAGACCCGTGCCCCATCAGTGGGGTTATACAAGGGTTGATGTCGAAGTTAAAGTAGAAAATAATTAACACAGACGGAGTTTACGCGTTCAGTCTGGAGTCCATTACCTTGATCAAGCTCGCATTGATGCCAGACTGATGAAGTATCGAAATATTCGAATATCCGTCAGTTTGGTCCATCAGTCCACTGAATAGACAATCAGTCTGCCGTCAGTCTAACAAGACTGATGGAATTGACTGACGCGAGACTGAACGTATAAACTACGTCTCGCCTTTGTGCGCACGTGCAGCGATTAGTGTTGGTTAAGTAACAAAGGTAGTTATTTCACAATTTTGGGAAGTGGCGAATCTGTATTTCTTTATGAGATACAGGTGCGCGCTTATGTATGTTTGTAAATATCAAGAAATAAATTGAAATCCTGGGTCGACTCAGGCGGACATACATTGACCAGATAGGGGATGTATTAGCAAAGGGAAAGATAAAAAGTACCCGGAACCGGCGTGCGTGCATGAAACGACTTATGAACGTTGATGAAGCGAAGGTGATCTGCCAGGATCGTGGCAAGTGGCAGTCCCTGGTCTCTGCCTACCCCTCTGGGATACAGGTGTGAGGTTATGTATGTATATAAATTGAAACTATTTTGGTATTAAATTTGTTTTTCGTTTTTTGCTTCCAAACTTATATTCAATTCAATTCAAAAATAAAACTGTGCGTCAAATGCGTTGGTTACACAAAAGTCTCAGACTCCTCTGCGCTATAGTAAACCAGCAAGGACGTTGTATTATTTCATTTTTCTTCGTGTGAACTTGAAGACCTGCAGACCAGACCCTGCGTGAATAAATCCCAAGAAGTTGTCATTGGCATTTTTACCTCCAGATGTAGCCTGTAACTATAATATAACTTCCACACAACACAATACTTGTTTATATTCTTTTTATTGCACTAACCCGAGCTAAGGACAATTAATAAGGTGGGTAATACAGAGCCTATTGTAAAGAGGTTCGAAATTTCACTGATGCCAGTAGCCGCCCATTAGCTTAGTTGGGAGAGCGCTGGCACGGTTAGACAGAGGTCGCGGGGTCGAGTCCAGGCATGGGAGGAATTTTCAGCCTCTAAAATAGGTTTTTAAAACAATCTCTTGTCCTGGTCCGGGCAAGGACATTACAGTGAAAAATACACATAGACTGAAGCCTTTCTACGGCAGCCTCCAGTGGGAATGAAACCCACGACCTCCATTATAGTAAACAGATGTTATACATTTAAAAACCTATTTAGAGGCTAAAAATTTTCACCCATGCCGGGATTCGAACCCGCAACCTCTGGCTATCCGTACCAGCGCTCTACCAATTGAGCCAATGGGCGACTCACGGCATCAGTGAAATTTCGAACCTCTTTACAAAATATTCTCTGTATTACGTACATGTTATACAGCAAATCCAAATCAAACGATCTATCTGATCCTTTCTGATATTTTATCGAATACCGTCAACTGTTTGTTTGTTCATGGGCGGGAGCCGATTGGAATGAAACCCCTAAGTTTTATACTCTACTTGAAAAAAATGTACATCTTAATCTTAATTGAACTTAATTTAAATATGACATCTAAGTCCACATACCTTGTATTTGTATACTTTTTTTGTATTCACTAATTAAAATAAATAAATAGAAATTGGTTACTAAGTATAACTGTCAAGTTTGTAAAAAGTTGTTTATAATTAGTACAACCTATCGCCTAAAAGAGCGAATTCTTCCTAATACAGGTGTAAACTTAAAAGGAGGATTTGACCCTATCATTGTTACCACTGTTATAAATAAATGATTTTGAATTTTAAATCCAACGAGGTCGTAATCTACAGCGCCCCCTGCGGATGCGCCACCAGGCGGGTTTTCAATGGACTTGATATCAACCCTTGTATGTTCCCACTGCTGGGGCATACGGGTCTTTTCCTGCATCACAGGAAGGTTAGGCCATACTCCACCACGGAGGCCGAGTCCGGGTTTGTGGTTTTCAATGTAATCACATCACGATCACATCACACTAATTTTATAAAGGTGAAAGTTTGTGAGTGTGTATGTTTGTTACTTCTTTACGTTTAAACGGCTCGAGCGATTTTAATAAAATTTGGTGTGGAGTTAGCTGACACCTTGGACTAACACAAAGGTTACGTTTCTCTGCAGGAAAATATCTTATTCCCTAATAAACCGCGGGTAACATTGCGGCGCCCAGTTAGTTTATCTTCTTCTTCGGGCTATATTAGTCCACTGCTGGACATAGCCCTCCCCTAACGAGCGCCACAGCGCCCTGTCTTCGTTTGCCGCATCCAGCATCTGTCTGCAGTTTTTCGCAGATCGTCATCCCACCTGGTCGGACGGCGCCCTACACTACGTTTGCCGAGTCGCGGTCTCCACTCAAGAACACGCTTACTCCAACGGTTGTCGGTTCTTCGCGAGATATGGCCAGCCCACTGCCACTTTAGCTGTCTATAACTTTGGTTCTCTGTCGGATGTATAATAATAATATTGGCATTTTGCATATACTTAATGAGATTATTTATACAGCGTCTAGTGGCATCTTCACTCACACTAGGTGGGTGAAGGGACCACTCCGACGCTGCAGTGCGTGGGACATGGTCTTATAGATGGTGTAGGCTTGCCCAGCACCTATACCATCCTGACAGCTTAGTCGGCCTAGCCCACAGGAAAAACTAGTCAAAACGTGCGGAGCCAACCAAGCCGCGGGTTTCCTCACGATGTTTTCCTTCGCCGTTAGCGTGTGGTATTGCGTCTACAAATTCGCAAATGTACGTAACTTTGAAATTAAACAAGGTCATTGGTACACGCCCGCACTCGGGATCGAACCTGGGTAGAAGCTGTGGTAGCTCAGTGGGTAGAACCATGGACTGGCAAGCGAGAGCCCCAGGTCGGATGTATAGCTGGTTTATAATAATCGCGAATCATTAAGGTATGTGTTGTGTGTGGTGTCGGCCGGCCTAGAGAATAGCACCAGCCCAATTCTTCCCGCGGGTGTCGTAAAAGGCGACTAAGGGACACATACCGGGGGGTGGGCAGCAGCGCCCCCTGCAGTACAATTCCACCGAACTGCGATCCCCAACCCGCATGCCCAGCGTGGGGATTATGGGCATTACCCCCTATGATAGTACCACGTGGCGCTCATTAGGGGAGGGCTTTGTCCAGCAGTGGACTAGTATAGCCTCACGACGACGATTAAGGTATACAAATTCTGACATTTTGGCGCAACAAATTGCCAGACTCGTGCCATCGTCGTATCTACAAAATAGGCTGCTGACTCTAGAGCCGGGAGCAGCGTATCTTGCCCGTTAAAATGTTTATAGCATTCTTGTGTTTATACGTAATTGAAGGGTTCACACAAACACCCGGGAACCGACCCGGTATCTAAGCGACGTGAGGCGGCAAGAAGACTGATGTTTCCTTATTGAAGCGAGACAAATGTGCGTAATGTGTCTTTTCGTGATTGAAAGCAGTTGCTAGCATAATACGTACAGAAGTATAAATAAATATGTATCAACATTCAAACTTGCACAGGCTACCCGTCTTTCTAATTTTCTTCAGCAACTTTCCATCGCAAGGTTGTCTGGAAGAAATTGCTTTTGGCAATAAGGCCGCCAATTGTACTATGTACATTTGTAATTATTTTGTTTCTGTTGTTTTTACAGTGTACATGTACAATAAAGAATATTCATATCTTATCTTATCTTATCTAATATCTTACAGAGCTTCAGTCCGTGTGGTACGAAGACGGCTACGCTACGCTTCCCTCTATCCTCGCCTGTCCTCATCCAGCCACTGCCAGCAAACTGCCTCAGATGTTCAGTCTAACAAGCCGAGAGATAAATAGGAGCATTCACTTCTATTTAAAAAACCTATTTTTAGAGGCTAAAAATTCCACCCATAGCGGGATTCAAACCCGCGACCTCTGGCTATCCATGCCAGCGCTCTTTCCAACTGAGCTAATAGGCGACTCTTTACAATATTCTCTGTATTACGTGCATGGCATGGGTGGAATTTTTAGCCTCTAAAATAGGTTTTTTAAATTGTCCTTAGCACGGGTCAGTGCATTAAAAATAATATAATTCACGTCCCCACCGAGGGGCACGAGTCTCTTCCCTGAGGAAGGTATAGGCCATACTCCACCACAGGGGCCAAGTCTGGATTGGTGGAGGCTTGCAAGACTATTGGCTGGTCTTACTGACAGAAGTTTTCAAGCCGCCTATAAGGCATCTAACATGACTTAACGACTGCCGTTACATGACAGCCGGCAAAAACGGCTTAACGTGCCTTGCGAAGCACGGGAGCGCTTGGAATAGTGCCACTAGAGGTAGACACGGGACGGTCACCCATCCTGCACCTGACCGCGCCTGTTCTTGTTTAACTCAGGTGATTGATTCCAATCACTCGGTTCGACTAGGATACGAGCGTTTCACTACGTAGATGCAACGGCTAAGGACTCGCCAAAACATGTGTCGACAACTGGTAATGATTGTGGTGTGGAATTACAAATTATTTACAAAACTAATTCTTCTGTTTTAAAAACCTATTTAGAGGCTAAAAATTCCACCCATGCCGGGACTCGAACCCGCGACCTCTGGCTATCCGTGCCAGGCTCTTTCCAACTGAGCTAATGGGCGACTCACCGGAATCAGTGAAATTTCGAACCTCTTTACAATATCCTCTGTGTTACGTACAGGCAGCGACATCTGGCTGAAGTAATTTGCATCACTTGCAGCCCCGAGTACCTACTTTGCCAGAGGTCGCGGGTTGAGTCCCGGCATGTGTGGATTTTTTGGCCTCTAAATAGGTTTTTAATATTGTCCTTAGCACGGTTTAGTGTATTAAAAAAAGAGTACAATAATTCTTCTGTTTGAACACGTTTACTTTCTCGGTGCAAATGAGTTTTTTGTTTTGTGATTGAAAACGCCTGACAGGGGAATTCGTTTCATTCGTCACCAAAAATACGTGTGAACACATTTCAAATGCTCTTTTACGCGGTGTGGTGGTCTTTTATGTGGTGTCCTTACCTATATTAGACAGAATGTTCTGATTTCTTTAATTTCTTCTCTAATTTATGTCTTGTCTCCGTCTATCGTTGCCTGGAAGAATTTGCGTTTACTTATAATAATTTTTACTAAGTAATAAATCAAAAAATGTAATTACTTTTACTATTATAATGTTAATTTATGCTGTATTATTGGAACGAAAATAAAAGCTTATTATTATCATAATGTTTAATAAGGCCACCATAGTACTATATTTTTATGTAATTACTGTTCATGTAATTTTTGAGTAGAAAGAATGTTCTATTTATATATCTATGTTTTGCATGGGTGGTTGCAGTAAACATTTTTACACAATTTTGTTATATTTTTATTCTGTCCTAGCATTTTAAGCTCGAAATTTGAAATTACGTTCCCATTCTAGAATTCTTTTGGATTTTCATAACTACTTGATCTTTTAACGGAATTCTGCGAATGAAAGCATCGACGTTAAATTTATTATTATCTTTTATTTTGTTCCTAATCGTAATTTTCTGTTTATTGTTGAAACAAAATTACAGTATCTAATAATAATGTCCAATATTTAACTTTCAACTGTCCTTACAATTACACTATTTTTATTTTTAATGCACTAACCCGTGCTAAGGAACAAATTTAAAAACCTATTTAGAGGCTAAAAATTTCACCCATGCCGGGATTCGAACCCGCAACCTCTGGCTATCCGTACCAGCGCTCTACCAATTGAGCCAATGGGCGACTCACGGCATCAGTGAAATTTCGAACCTCTTTACAATATTCTCTGTATTATGTACAGGCAGCGACATCTGACTTAAGCAAATTGCATTACTTACTGCCCCGACTACCTACTTTGCAATTAGGTTTAACATCGGAACGATATCACTGTACCCACATGATTACACTATTTTTATTTTTAATGCACTAACCCGTGCTAAGGAACAAATTTAAAAACCTATTTAGAGGCTAAAAATTTCACCCATGCCCATTGGCTCAATCGGTAGAGCGCTGGTACGGATAGCCAGAGGTTGCGGGTTCGAATCCCGGCATGGGTGAAATTTTTAGCCTCTAAATAGGTTTTTAAATTTGTCCTTACAATGTAAAATATAAGGCAGCGGCTTACATTTTACATTGTACATTGACATTCAGCAAACAGAATGTAAATTCTTTACGTTGAAATAAATTGATTTGAATTTTGAATTATGTAAGTAGAGTTCGCATTTTATTTTGATTTTTCAAACATTTGTGGGCTCTCAAGTAAATGTTTTTACAGCTTATCTTGTATGGCGTAAAAACAATGGCGTAAAAACAATGCCACTTCAATGTCAGCTTGACGCAAGTTCCCCACTACCTATTATATTTCAAATTCTAATACTTCATCGTGTGGAAACCCGCACGTATTAATTTGTCTTTCTTGCGAGTTAGGCTGACGAAACTGTCAGTATGATATAGGTACTGGGTACTGTACGGTACTTTATGCAAAACAATGTCCCAGGCACTGCAGCGTCCGAGTGGTCCCTTCTCCCATCTAGTTTGAGTAAAGGTGCCACTAGACGCCGCATAACGTCTCATTCTTCTTCTTCAGGCTATCCTAGTCCACTGCTGGACATAGCCCTCCCCAAATGAGCGCCATAGCACCCTGTCTTCAGCTTGCCACCAGCCTCTTCCGGCAGTATTTCGCAGATCGCCATCCTGGTCGGAGGGCGTCCTGCGCTACGTTTGCCGAGTAAAATCCCATTACGCAGACGAAAAGGCCAATCCAATTTGCAAAAATTTCGCCGGGCATCGAACCAACGCCTCTTGGAAGCCAGCCAACCGCTCCACCGCCCGCATCGTAACGCAATAGGTACAATTTTCTCCACATATCACGCTGCACGTGCGCCGAGCACGTTTGGCGCTGATTAAATTCCATCGGCTCGCGTCGACGTTTTCTTTGTTATGATTTATTGTGGTTTGTTAGGGTGCCTGTAGACTTAGTATCTTTGCATCGCAGGAAGGCTAGGCCTTACTCCATCACGGGGTAAAAGAAAACATCGCGAGGAAATAATATAAGATAAGAATATTCTTTATGGTACACACCAGAAAATAATTACAGAGACAACAGCTACAAAAGAAGAGGTATAATTGGTGGCCTTATTGCTGTTAGCAATTTCTTCCAGGCAACCTTAAATCGGAAAGATTGCAGAAGGAGGAAATCTGAGGTGCTCAAATACGTCAGCTATTGAAATTGCCAATCCGCGGTGATACACGCGTGGTAATTAAGCCCATACTCTCTCCCTCTGAGAGAAGGCCTAAGAGACGAGTATAGACCACATCGATAGCATGATATCAACCCTTGTATGTCCCTACTGTTGGGGCACGGGTCTTTTCCTGCTTCGCAGGAAGATTAGGCCATACTCCACCACGGGGGCCAAGTCCGGCTTTGTGAAGGATTGTAAGACAGTGGCAGGTCTTACTGTCAGAAGTTCAAGGCGCCCATTAAGGCCTCTGACTCGGTTGAACGACTCTGACAGCCGGCACCAACGGCTCAAGGTACCCTGCGAAGCTCGGAAGCACTCAGAAAAAATGCCACTAGCTGAAGACACGAGACGGTCACCCATTCAGCACCTAACCGCGCCTACTGTTGCTTAAATCAAGTGATTGATTCCAATCACTCGGTTCGACCGCTTCGAAAGGCTCTCTAGTGGAGACAACGAAATGGCAAATGACTTGGCTTAACGACTGCCATCTGTTGACGGCAGCTGACACCAACTGCTTAATGTGCCTTGTTAAGCACGAAACCGCTCTGAAAACTGTCACTAGCGTTTAATGTCACTGCCAATAACAGTTTAACCATCCATGCACTGGACGCGCCCTGTGTTACTTAAGCCTCGTGATCGTTCCGTCGATTTTCATAAAATACTTGTAATAATTTTAAAATCAGAAGTCAAATTAAAATTCAGTATCAGTCTGCACTTACCTTAGCAACGTTTTACGCACTGTAAAGGCTTAGGGCTGATAAGGGAGCCTCAGGGATGCGAAGGGCTTACCCATGAAAGCCTGAGAAATATTATTTTTCGTATCTGCTAAAAGTAAAATATTAACCGGGCGAAAAATTGCGCGCAGGGTGAGAATCTTGGTTGCTCTAGATCTAGCTTGAACCGGTTACGAGGTAGCTAGCCTCCGACCGATAGTACCTATCCTTTATATTTTATGAAAAGAAATGAAATTTTTTTATTCAACGTAGCGCAAAAACTGCGGCTTAATGAACGTTACAATTCAAACTAGGGACACCTAGTTTGAATGAACGTTACAATTCAAACTAGGTGTCCATTTCAAAAGTTTTAAACGGATACCAATAATTTTGGAGAAAAAATGGACAAAGAAACCCAAAACTTAGAGGTTTCAAAGTCCTTAATTAACATAGTATACGTAATCATTTTAAAACAGAACTCACGTATTGTGCTGGCCTTAATTCCAGACATCACTGTTATCTAAATAATCCTTTATGTTATAGTAGCCCTTTTGGCATAAAGTGTACTTAATACATTTGGTGATGATGACATAAAAATTTGCCATGTGATCTAATAGGTCTTACAAACAGAGCACTGAGTTGAATACAAGTAGAATTCCAGTTAGTACCGCATTAGTAAGATCAATTGAAGACTTCTGATCTTATGGCATGCAAGTATAAGACTGTTGTAAGTTGTTGTTCTTACACCAGCCATAAACCAGACTACTATAAGATAGAAACAAGTCTTGATAAGGCCATACTAAGACCTCTGTAAGGATAAATTCTCTTGTAAAGTTTGTCCTTTTCCACACTTACAGACGTCTGAAAGAGTGATATAAGAGTTAGTGATATTAAATTGTTGGTCTTAGAATACTTTTTTAAATAATAACCCTTTTTTGCTTGTTGGGAGTCCACCGATGACTTGCCTTAGCGACTAAGGACCCCTGTGGATTTAAGACTCAGGTGTTTCCGATGGACTGATGAAAATAATTTTTAAGCAGTGCTTCCAGTCAACTAGGATTTACGAAGCCTAAACTTAGACACTGATATTGATTTAAACTTGCTCTGCGTGTCATGGACCAAGCATTGAACTTCGTTGATAGGTGGCTTGGTAGCCGTCATCATCTTTATTAAAAACATATTTAAAGGCCAAAATTCCACTCATGCCGGGATTCGAACCCACGACCTCTGGCTAACCATGCCAGGCTCTTTCAAACTGAGCTAATAGGCCATTAGCTCAGTTGGAAAGAGTGCTGGCAAAAAAAAAAACATCATCATCATCAACCCTTTATGTCCCGTGCACGGGTCTTTTCCCTGAGAAACGTATAGGCCATACTCCACCACGGGCGCCAAGCCAAGTCAGAGGAATTAGGGCGGCTTGGAAATTTCTGACATTAAGATCAGCCACTAGTCTCGCAAGCCTCCATCAATCCGGGTCATCTATATCCCTTTAAAATGGTCGAGACTGGTGATGCCTGAACCCTGCGTTATGCTCGTAAACGGATACTGTTCCCAGACAAAAGTAATAATAAATAGCAAATTAATATTCATGGACATATTACACAGATCCCGTTAGCCCTATACTAAGTACAACTAAATGACTTGTGTTATAGGTGCTAACTCGACGATAGATTTAATAAAATAAATACGTAGATAACATCCAAGACCCGAGACAAACTAGAAAAGTTAGTTTCCTAGTTTGACCTGGCCGGGGATCGAACCCGAGGCAATCGGTTTTACAGTCAGCGTGCCAAACCGCAGCACCACCGAGGCCGTCAGATCTGGCCGCAGCTTTAATATTGTCCCTACTTTTGTAAGAAAATTAACGCATGTTATGATTTTTTCAAGTTTTTGGCCGCACTTACAGATTCTTATAAATTAAAAGTAGAAATGCATTTATTGAAACCAATAATACAGCAAGTCCGACGCAAAGAGAACTGTATGACTTCGATATCAACCATTTTGTACGTCCCCATTGCTGGGGCACGGGTCCCTTTCTGCATCGCAGGCAGGTTCATCCACCATGGGGGCCAAGTCCGCTGCCCATAAGGCCTCTCCGATTGTATGACCTAACGTGCCTTGCTATGCGGGATGCGGAAATGGACACTCGTCCTGCACCTGACCGCGCCTGTTGTGGCTTAACCCAATTGATAGATTCCAACCACTCGGTTCGACTAGGCCACGAGCGCTTCGATGTAATGTATTGTTAAATTTTTATTTATTCCTGTTCTGACTGCAACAATCGTTTGTGTTTTATTGCATTTTTATGGTTATCGAAAACGTGCTGTCACAACATTAACGTTGAACAATACGAATTCAGATCGTGACCCTGTATACATACGACTTTATTTATAAAAAAATAAGCATTAAAACTCTACGAAAACCCTAAAATAATCTGTGGCACATGTTGTACAACGAAAAAATTTAATTACAGATTAAACGAAACGTCTCTGAGAGTGTTTTAGTGGAATCACGTTTTTACGTGGCGCACCCTGGGGGAGGCTTATGTCCAGCAGTGGACTGCAATAGGCTGAAATGATGATGATGATGACGTTTTTATTTCTTGTTTTTTTTCTAGTATTGGGTTTTCTATTATCTACAAGCCCTAGTCCCTCTCCAGAGCAAAGGCACATCTTTCGCGGAAAGAAAAAAAAATGTTTCATATATATAGTTCGGGGTTCTCTGCCTTTTCGCAGAAAAAATTTCGGCCGATTACCATTTGGCAACTAACGTTTTGAAGAATATTATTTAGCGGAATAATCATTTGCCAACTTTTCTTATAATTTTTTTTAAATCTCCCAACCTCGCAGATGCCAACTGTTTGTTTGGTTTGCTTTTTATAATGACGAATTTCAAAATGCCAACTTTTCAGTAGCATATGTTATACTTAGCTTAATATTCATTCAGTCGGCCGAAATTTTTTCTGCAAAAAGGCAGAGAACCTTTCGTCTTACATGTTCAACCTAACACGCTCCTTCGCGCTCCGCTACGCTGCGCGCTTCGTCGCACCTATATTTTTGTTGTCGCAGATTGAGTCTCGTCGGCCACCCCTCAAGCCAATCGTAGTAATATTTTTCTTAAATAAAAATACACGTAAACATTGTTTTTTTATCATTATATCAATGTACGAAAAGGAAACTGTTACACTGACGAAACGTTATTCATCTAATATTTGTTTGGCCTAGTAAAAGACTTGATAAATAATTAATACCCAAAACGTTTTGTTTCATTATAATAATCAGCTTAACAATAATCCTACCAAATGAAACGTTGACATACAAAAATTTGTAAATCGTTTGTTGTCAAAGTGAAAAATATGTGAAACGTTGGTTGGCAAATGATAATCAGCGTAACAATTTTCTGCGAAAAGGCAGGATACCATAGTTCGGAAACCATAGTTCGTAAACTTTCCTACTAAGTTCATGGTAATATCAAGAACGTTTTACCCAACATCCTTGGGTAATAATCATGTATAAAAAACCTTAATTTTTGTGATTATTGATGCTGATTTTATATTAATAGAACAACAGTTATTCTAATGTATTGTAATTTATTTATAAAAAATATCGATTACTTTCCTACGAAGATAAATGGTGTGATCCGAATGGAAAAAAATCTAAACAAAAATGTAGTCCATTCGGATCACGTGATCCGAGTGGAATATTTAGCTTGGTTTTATGTGATCAGTTGCGATTGTGATCCGAGTGGACGAACCCGTTTCAGGGAAAGCATATTATAGTCATTTATACTTGCATATTGCATTGCCCCTCTGAGTGCTTAGTGCGAGTTTTTTAACTACTCGATCGCGTTAACGTAAACTCATATTTCTATGGCATCGAGGAAGCGCCACCTAGTGACAAGTATGGAAATTAAAATTGCTGAATGCGATTTGTAATGGTTTACGTTGAGAAGTGAACACGTTTACCAGCCAAAACACGAATAAACGCGAGTGCGAGTTGTACTGCGAGTTGTACTTCGAACGGTTAACTTACTCAAACTCACTACTCAATGCTCGATTAACGCGGTAGTAAAGTTATTCGATTGGATCTGTCAAACTCGCACTAAGCACTCTGGGATACAGGCGTGAGGTTATGTTACGTAATGTTTTTAGGAACTAATGTACCGAGAAAGATACCAGAAGTGGCAGTTGCCTTGACGATTTTTTACTTTTCCTTATATATATTTTTTCATCTACTTAATGAGATGATTTATACAGCGTCCAGTGTCATCTTCACTCACACTGGATGGGTGAAGGGACCACTCCGACGCTGTAGTGCCTGGGACATGGTTTTATAGATGGTGTAGGCTTGCCCAGCACCTATACCATCCTGAAAGCTTAGTCGGCCTAGCCCACAGGAAAGACTAGTCAATACGTGCGGAGCCAACCAAGCCGCGGGTTTCCTCACGAGGTTTTCCTTCACCGTTAGCGTATGGCATTGCGACTACAAATTCGCAAATGTACGTAACTTTGAAATTAAACAAAGTCATTTTCAGTTTCCTTATATAGTTAGAATATTTTCGGGGCTTAATCGCGTAGTAAATCTTCTCGTGAACACGATGACTGTAACGTCGTCGAAACGTCGAGGTAAAATTGTAAAAAATTACTTTTCCTTATATTTCATTCCGTGAACTTGAAAATAAATAACTCTGCTTAAAATACTAGCATCAGATACCGATAAGCGAGCCTCAGTCTAGAATATAGACTGAATGGTGTACCTGCAATCTAAGACCTCGATCTTACGCAATACTGCATTATTGTATAACATTTCTGGCAGTCTTTCCGTAAACTGAACGTGAACTAAGTCGAGGACCACCATAACTATCAGTAGGTACAGCAAAGAAATGATTGGTGACTGCTATTTCAAGCTGATTTTGTACCGGAGCAGAGACCACCAAAGTGTTCAGACGTGTTTGACGTATTACTAGATAAGGCAATTCGATTCAGTGTGAATGAAAGCCTGATAACAATGCAACGAGGAAATTTGATCCTTTTGCCCTTTAGAATAAAACTTAAGTTACAAAACCGTTGAAAAGGTAGTGTTCGTTGATGGATTTATGGTAATTTCGGTCGTATTGTTAGCGTCTTAGGAGTTGAATACGTTTGTTAGGGCCTTGCGTAAAATTTGAATTGGAAATGTACCGATGAATAATAGTGCTAACCTTTACTAGATTTTAATCGAGAATTATGAATAACAACGCTGGTATTTTTCTTTGTGCGAAGATTTTCGATGAAACAGCTTGTTTTTCACTACTGAGTAGTTAGTTGGAACTTGATATTTTGTTTACAATTGGGTTAATGGGAACAATTAGTTTATTGTGACTTACATGGGTAAAGCAACAACAGGCGCGGTCAGGTGCAGGATGGGTGCCCGTCCCGTGACTACCGCTGTGACATTTTTTCCGAACGCTTCCGTCAATCAATCAATCAAATCAATTTATTTCAACGTAAAGAATTTACATTCTGTTTGCTGAATGTCAATGTACAATTTTTGAACTAAAACTTTCGTAAGCACAACACATTGTAGACTTTTAGTCCGTATTTACTTACGGGTGTTGTTATATCGGAAAAGTCCGACCAGGTTGACGATCCGACCATTGTCAATGTATAATGTAAAATGTAAGACGCTGCCTTCGGGCCGTATTGTAGTGGAGAAAAAGGCAGCGAAAAAAAAAACTCCACTTTGACCATCTTTTCTCAAATCATCTTAAAACCAAATACATCAGTTGCCATATGTAAACCTAAGATTTCATAATTGCCATTAACAACCCTAAATGCCGTGTCGCAAGGTCCGCTAACCCGTTGGTGCCGGCTGTCATAATTACTGGCAGTCGTTAAGCCTTGTCAGAGTCCTATGGGCGGCTTGATAACTTCTGACAGTAAGGCCCGCCACTGTCTTACAATCCTCCACCAACCCGGACTTGGCCCCCGTGGTGGAGTATGGTCTAACCTTCCTGCGATGCAGGAAGAGACCCGTGCCCCAGCAGTGGGGACACAAGGGCATCGAATATACGTAACATTTGATAACATCACGTAACTAAATTATTTCAGTAAATCTTACTTTATTTAATCACTCAATCACTTACCTCGGTTCTTGAATAATAATAAAAAATATTATTATCTTTATTTTTTTTAAATAATTTTACAAGTTGTTTACATTTTAGGATGTATTACTTACAATATTTGATACAAAGCTGCATATAAACAATTATCTTCTGTGACTGAACTAGGTTTTAGGCATGAATCTCAGGCAACAGTGCTCTTTAACGTTCAATAAAGTACGTTTGTAGCTTAGAAATTACGTTAAAAGCAGTACGATATATAATATGCAGCTTAGACATGTGTACGTTAAAAGCAGTACGATATATAAGTTAACAATAGGGATTAGAGTATTATTACTATTAAGATAATATAAATTAATGTAGAAAGTTGCAATATACAGTTGGTGTATGTCAATTCGCTCAAGCGATTCGTATAGCTACTAAAACTCACGAAATATAAAAAAAATACCTACTTACTACAAGTATGTAGCCTATAAACGTCCCACTACAAGGCACAGAGTGCTTAGTGCGAGTTTGACAGATCCAATCGAATAACTTTACTACCGCGTTAATCGAGCATTGAGTAGTGAGTATGAGTAAACTAACCGTTCGAACTGGCAAAACGCTGTCACAGTACAACTTGCACTCGCGTTTATTCGTGTTTTAGCTGGTAAACGT
>OW203744.1:15794091-15884011 GCA_934045075.1 Yponomeuta sedellus | reverse complement strand
GTCATAATGTACTATTGTCAAACCACTCGACTAACCCCCTTTAGTCGTTTGATTGATTAGACATTTGTTCCTGTTTATTGACTTGTTTTCTTTTAATTAGATGTCTTCGCATTATGATCGGCCTAGCCAATTAATTACTCGCCAAATATAACCAGTTCACGGCGACGTAAACATTTTGTCAACATATCTTTTTGAAGGATCAATTTCAGGACAAAGTTCCTGCACGACATTACGCTGTCGTCCTGATTTCTAGTTCATAGAAGTTCACAGAAGCAAATAAATGAATAAACTATTATTATTAATCATTCCGGAGTTTGTAAGGGTTTTGTTTAGTCATTAATTTAACTTTGACCTTAAATTTACTTGTCCCTGAGTCTTCACAGAAAAAAATGGCTAGAAGTCATTAATTTCCTACCATGACTCTGTATTATGACGGCCTCGGTGGCACAGCGGTTTGGCACGCTGACTGTAAAACCGAAGGTTCCGGGTTCGATCCCTGGCCGGGTCAAACTAGGAAACGAACTTTTCTAGTTTGTCTCGGGTCTTGGATGTTATCTATGTATTTATGGTATTAAATCTATCGTCGAGTTAACACCTATAATACAAGTCATTTAGTTGTACTTAGTGTAGGGCTAACGAGATCTGTGTAATATGTCCATGAATCGTCGTCTCGTCGTCAGGCTATACTAGTCCACTGCTGGACATAGCCCTCCCCTAAAGAGCGCCACGTTGTGCTATCATAAGGGGTAATGCCCATAATCCCCACGCTGGGCATGCGGGTTGGGGATCGCAGTTCGATGAAATTGTACTGCAGGGGGCGCTGCTGCCCACCCCCCGGTTTGTCCATGATGTTTTTTTTTTTTTTTTTATTAAATACTAATTCATTATTTCTGGTACAATCATGTTTTTAGCCAATGTGCCACTGCAAAGCACAAGATTTCTCAGTCGGAGAGAGGGCTTAATTGTACGTGCACACCGCGATTGGCAATTTAACTCACGATATCGTAAAAAATCATCAATTGTTTAATTTTAAAAGACATTAAAATATCACCTCACTGTTTGGCACTACTCTCACCTACTCCACGTCACCTGTTTGTTGGCTGGAATAAAATACTATTTAGTATTAAGCCCGCCAATTTTACAATCTTTACTAGTACAGTAAATATTTTAATAACAATAATCATAGCCGCGAGTATGTGGGAAGCAATTAATTTTTCTTAAAAATGTATTTTCCGCTCTTTCCGTACTAATCGCCCACAGCCTTACAATTGGTAATGGTAACTACACCATTAATAAACATACAACAACGGGCATATTTGCATTTTAGGAAGACAATCCTGGCCGCGACGCAATCTAATTTCAACCTTACGGTGCTTACTAATACAGTTTAAATTACGACGATGTTGCCAAGCTAGTTCAAGCATTAATTAACTTCTGCCTGGGGCAGACACAAGGCTAACCCCCAGTTTCTCGAACTCTGACAGCTTAATCTAAAGGTAAGCCTTCAACGGGCAGAGCTAGTCTAGTCCATTTTGTTTTGGGCTGCAGTGATAATGTTCTATTTATGGTGGTGCCGGCTGTCATGCAATGGCAGTCGTTAAGCCTTGTCAGAAGCCTTATGAGTGGCTTGATAACTCTGATAGACAAGCCCGCCACTGTTCTCCAGCAACCCAGACTTGGCGCGGTGGTGGAGTATGGCCTGACTTCCCTGCGATGCAGAAAGAGACCCGTGCTCCAGCAGTGGGGACAAATAAGGGTTGATATGTATGTATTTACGAATGTATATATGTATGTGTGATGGGAATATTATACCATTGCCAAAATGATGTATAAACGAGCGGTAAATATTGCCAATGGTACTCAAATCAAACTCATATCAACACATTTTAAACTTAGGGTTGCAATAAATTATGATAATGACGATGACTATAAATACTATACTCGGCCTAGGCATACATAAAATAAACCATACAAACGCACGAAAACGAAGTAAGTAAACATAATAGAATATGTATATATATTAGCGAACATACATATAAAAGATTAACAATCTGTTAATGTACTAAATTGGATACTCCAGGCTATTTAAATTCCTTCACTGTGACAGCTGTACATATGCCAGACCCCGCCATTGATTAAAAGTAGAATCCATATTATGGATCTCTGATTGTAAAGTAGATAGTGCTTATTAAGCACTATCTACTTTTTTAAAAACCTATTTAGAGGCTAAAAACTCCACCCATGCCGGGAATCGAACCCGCGACCTCTGGCTATCCGTGCCAGCGCTCTTTCCAACTGAGCTAATGGGCGACTCACCGGCGTCAGTGAAATTTCGAACCTCTTTACTATACTCTGTATTACGTACAGGCAGCGACATCTGGCTGAAGTAATTTGCACCACTTGCAGCCCCGAGTACCTACTATGCATTTAGGTTTCACATCGGCATGATATCGCTGTACCCACATGATTATATTATTTTTAATGCACTAACCCGTGCTAAGGACAATTTTAAAAACCTATTTAGAGGCTAAAAATTACACCCATGCATAAATATTGTAAAGAGGTTCGAAATTTCACTGATGCCGGTGAGTCGCCCATTAGGTCAGTTGGGAAGAGCGCTGGCACGGATAGCGAGAGGTCTCGGGTTTGAATCCCGGCATGGGTGGAATTTTTAGCCTCTAAATAGGTTTTTAAAGTGTCCTTAGCACATTAAAAATAATACTATCTACTTTACAATCAGTTATAATCTTATTATTTAAGCAAACTAGCGGACCCAAAAGACGTGGTCCTGCATGCAGCGCCATCTGCCGGGCTGATTTGTGAATCTAAGCCATCCAGGGCGCCAAATTGCCACAAAAAAAATCATTCAAATCTGTCCAGCCGTTTAGCAGGAGTTCAGTAAGATACACACGTACAGTAGAATTATACAATACTAGCTGGTGCTCGCGACTTTGTCTGCGCAGGATTAGTATTTCGGCAGAAGGTTTAGGGAGCACACGCCAGAACAGATCGCAGATGGTAGATTTCTACCTACTTACTTGACACTTATCGTCATATTTTGGACAATTCACACAATAATTTTATAAAATGTAGCCTATGTGTTAATCTGATGTTTAAGCTATATCACTGAAAATTTCAATAATACCCATTCAGTATTTTTTACGTGAAAGAGTAACAGATATCCATTTATCCATAATTACAAACTTTCGCGTTTATAATTTGTTTAACGCCAATATTAACTTTGTAAATATTTCACAGTATATTATTTAGTTCGTAAGTTTACCACTAGATGGCGCTGAATGTATTGTGAATCGTAGTAGGTTTGTTTCAATTTTGTTTGTACATAAGCTTCTCGGCGTGCGCCCTCCTCCACGAGGGGGGGTCGCTCCCGATGTGGGTTTAGGGGTCTTTAGTAGGAGTGGGTCGTTGTCCGATTTTTCGACGACGAAACGCAACCGTTTTTTCTGGAACGAAAACAGGTCCTCGAAACGGTCCTCGTTCGCAACTGGTTTCATTGTATGCGAACGAGCAAGGCGCAGAGGACGGTCAAACGAGTGCGAACGAGACGAAATCACGAAACATCGGAAAAAATGAGTTATTTTACACGATATTCGACTGTATACTCATAGACATAAAGATTACTTTATTGTATCACAGACCAAAACGAACGGAACGAGCAAGGAGCCGACGACGACGTCGCAATGATCTCATTACGTTCTAGGCTCTATTAATATAGCACTAAAGGACATATCCGCGTCAAACAATCTAAGGACTGGTCTCGCGACGAACAAACGCTGGCACTGCTTTAGAGTCTCTGGCACTGCTTTATAATGAAACGTAAAACGGTCCTATCGTCGCGGAACACAAAACGGTCTTATAAAACGGTTCGTCTTTGCAACGATCATGCCTAGTCTTTAGGACCAAAACCAGCCCCAAGGTGGTAGGAGTGGGTCGTTGTCCGATTTTTCGACGACGAAACGCAACCGTTTCCTCTGGAACGAAAACAGGTCGTCGAAACGGTCCTCGTTCGCAACTGGTTTCATTGTATGCGAACGAGCAAGGCGCAGAGGACGGTCAAACGATTGCGAACGAGACGAAATCACGAAACATCTGAAAAAATTAGTTGTTTTACACGATATTCGACTGTATACTCATAGACATAAAGATAACTTTATTGTATCACAGACCAAAACGAACGGAACGAGCAAGGAGCCGACGACGACGTCGCAATGATCTCATTACGTTCTTGGCTCTATTAATATAGCTCTAAAGGACATATCCGCGTCAAACAATCTAAGGACTGGTCTCGCGACAAACAAACGCTGGCACTGCTTTATAGTCGCTGGCACTGCTTTAGAATGAAACGTAAAACGGTCCTATCGTCGCGGAACACAAAACGGTCTTATAAAACGGTTCGTCTTTGCAACGATCACGCCTACAAGGTGGTGTTTAGTGGGTAGGCGCACTTCTTGTGAGTCCCACATTGGCAGCACGGCCGGGTCCGTGCTGTTAGCATGAGCATTCACCACCTCCCTCCCCCGTGTCCTCCGGAGGGTGCCTTAATAGGGTTAAAAAAAAAGCCCTCCTCGGCGTCGAGGAGGGCCGCTCCCGATGTGGGTTTAGGGGTCTTTAGGACCTAAACCAGTCCCAAGGTGGTGTTTAGTAGGCGTGTGTCGTTACAAGATTTTCACGAAACGTAACGTAACGAGTTACGGTGAGCGCGTCACCACTTTTCGTAACGCGTTATTTTAGTAACTAGTTTTTTTGAGACTGCGTTGCAGTCACGCCTGTTGCGAAACGATAAACGAAACCTGTTGGAGGTTTATTTTCACAGCCACAACAGGTGCCCTTTATAGGGTTAAAAAAAAAATTAAATACTCTCTGCGTTCGGAACCTGGGGTTTCATTTTTCGACCCCCTAGTTAAGGGATATTTGTACGAGATTGTACATAATTTATCTATATTAATATTATATATTACAAGCAAATAATTAAAATAAAATTACCTAGTCTAACTAGTTACGAGTATATACCAAATACATAATCATAACATATACACAACAATTTGTTTTTCACATAACCTATAAACGTCGCACTGTAGACACAGATCTTCTCTCAGAGAGAGAAATAGAGTGTATGGGCTTAATTATTACTGTGCGTGGCCACCGCTGATTGACAATTTTAAGCGGTATTAAAAAACACCTCAGCCACTCAGGTTTTTTCACGATATTTTTCTTCCCCGTTAGTTTACGACGTACGTAAACCTAATAATAAACTTATTAAGATTAGCATAAATATTAGCAAGATGGTGACAAAAATAGCAGTGAGCATTTCCAAGCGCATTTCATCTTAAAATCTTTCTTGAGATGGAACTAACCCCCTTTGATATAAAGTTCATTTTGTTTAGAACTTCGAGATTGCTCTTTCTTGGAGTTAGTTGTGAAGGCAATTATCATATGGTTACCGGATTCCCAACATCTGGAGCACGGTAGAGCTCCCACCAAAACGAGCAGGGCTTCACCTAACTTTTCTCGACGCGTTTCTTCGTATTTTTCAAGCCCTTGTAAGTAGGATTACACTAAAAAGCTTAAATTGTCAGATTAAAATATACTCGTACTCAGCTGATTTGCTTGTTTGACTTCTGTCTGGTTAAAAAGAAAGTAAAAACATGTTAACACTGTTTGGTAACGCCAAATTACTTAGTCTATCATAAACTATTAAATATTCAATGGTACGTTCCTTTCCATATTTTTCCTGCACCTTAAACACGCATGCATGACGTCGTCGCTATGCGCTGCCCGCGCCACCTGGCGGCGAACGACTGCAGTTAGTTCACATTTGGACCTCAACCGCCGCGGTTCTAGCAAATTCGCTAAAATCGTTGTTAACCGCTTAATTGACGCTTTTTGGTATTTAACCACCCCTGTGAAGTGTGTCGCGCCCTCCGCGAGTGCTATTGAGAAGGATTTGATTGTGAAACATCTTCAATCACTGTTTGTGTGGGCGGTGGACCCGCCGCGGCAGCTGCCGCCTTAGCTGGAGAGATCACGTCCCCTGGATGCCGCTTTGCGAGGTATGTGCTGCGTGTTCCTTTTCTCACCCCTATATTCCTCCCCTTGTTCAATTGTACGTACCAAAAAATACAGTCCACTTAATCGAAGAGATAAAATACATGTTTGGCGTGACCATTTAGTGGCCCTATCGAGCACGGATACGATAGTTCCGATTCTTATTAATATAATAATAACTTCCTATAGATTACATCCATCCGCCCTTATTAGCATACTTTTAAAGTTGTAATAAGAGAAATATCCAATCCCGCGAAGGTAGATCGATATTGCATCATCTACTTTCATTGTCGATACTTATTCGCTATTTCCGCCCGTAACAACAAGTTACGTGTTTCATCGCTTAATATACCTACTTGCTTATTAAGTAAGCTTAGTAACTTATGCATATAATAACAATTCAATAAGAATTTCATTGCGAATCAAGAAAAATCATTGTGATAGTTTTCTACCCTCATTATTTGCGCGGTCAACGTTCCATACGGTATCGTAAAATACGACCACATAGCGAACTCCCGCGCAGCGCCGACCGCTTGGTTAATATTGTGTCCTACATAATTTTACCGAGTTGCACCTACTTGACCTGATTCTTTTGTTACCTTGTCACATTCAATATGGCATCTAAAAAGCGTACCCCGGCTGATAGTGATGACCGGTCACCAGAAAGGCAGGATCCTAAGCTTTTGATGATTTTGGGTAAACGCGATGCTATATTTGAAATTGTACAAAAGATCTATGATCTATCTTCGAATTTACATAATGACGTCGCGAGGCAGGAAAGATTCCTTGACGAGTCTTCGCAGATCGATTTACTCCGCAATAAATTTGAAAATATTTTGGACGATTATAATTCTCACTTGCTATTAAATAATCCTACTGCGAAGCCTGACTATCAAAGTCTCGTTGCATTCGAGGCCTTGTATGGCAGGATTAAACGACTGCAATCGCAGTATTCGCAAGCAAACCCGCAGGACTCACGGGATGCCGCACCGCATAAGGCTCGGCCTACATTGCCGCCCATTCAATTGATGGACTTTTCGGGGGACATTCGCTCTTGGCCACTTTTCTTCGCCAGTTTCCAGCCTACTGTACATGAGAATTCGTCACTCACAGACGCCGAAAAGTTATATTATTTATTAGGCAAACTAAAAGGCAAGGCTCTGTCTACATGCGCAGGTATAACCCCTAGTGCCGAGAATTATCAATTGTTTTTGCAAACGCTGATTGATAAATATGAAGACAAAAGAATGCTCAGTTCCGCGTATTTAAATCAAATGTTTGACTTTAAACCATTGCATTCCGCGTCCGCAGCCAACTTTGATTTATTTACCGACAATTTTACAAGTGCAACAAGTGCAAAAATCGATAATCTCGCCGACTTGATTTTGCTCCATATCGCCCTTAAGAGGATTGATTCAGAAACCGTCCGCGCCTTCGAGTTGAGTTGTAGTTCTGAAATACCTACATTCGACGACTTGGTCGACTTCATTCAAATCCGCGCTAAGGTTTTGCAACGAACTGAGCCTAATTCAAAGGCAATTGTTACTCGCCAAAATAATAATAATAATAACCGCCGCTCTAATTCTAATAACGCCCCGCCGCCGCCGAAGTATCAAACTTATGTTAGTACGACGGTCGATTCCTCCGCGCGCAAATGTCTTTGCACTAATATAACGCATCAGCATTTATTTAAATGTGCTGAATTTAATAAAATGACTCCACAAGAACGCTTTAGATGCGTGAAGGATAACAATGCGTGTGTGAACTGTCTCAGCTTGAATCATCGAGTTTCTAATTGCTCATCCAAATCTAAATGTCGCCTATGCGGTTTAAATCACCACACATTGTTAGACTTCAAACGTGTGGAGAGGTCAGCCGATTACTCCGCTGCACCAGCAGGCCCACCTTCGCCTCCGCCGCCGCCGCCGCCACAGTCGCGTAGCAGCGACGCCGCGTCCAGCCGCCAGCCTGCGCTAACACAGCCCGCTCTCACTCCGAACGCCACCCGTTCAGACGTAGCGCTGTGTGCTACTGCTACATATACGTCTAACGATAACAAGAACGCGTTTGCTCGCACTGCGCCCGCACATAGTAGGCAGTCTACAATTTTATTATCTACAGCGCAAGTTGTCGTTTACGATATAAACGGCGTTCGACACATCATTCGCGCACTATTGGATTCCGCGTCACAAAGCCATTTCATTACTAAAGAGTGCTGCGATCGATTGGGTATCCAGCTTCACGATGTAGAACGTACCACTGTCAAGGGGTTCGGTGGAGCTGAAAAAATAATAGAAACCAACTCGATCGATTTAACGGTACATTCGCGCTTTGATGATAAAATTAACTTTAACATTTCACCGCTCGTCGTTGACCAAGTCACCGACTTATTGCCCACGGCTGTGGTAGACACCTCTGTCTTATCACACCTGGAAGGAATCTCCCTTGCAGATGAAAATTACGGTGTACCGAATAAAATCGATGCGTTAATAGGCGCTTCTCTCTTCCCGTATCTGCTCCTTCCTAACGTTGTTTATGCGCCTCGTGACTCACAGGCACCCCCTGCGTTACGCACGGTGTTCGGGTATGTAATCATGGGTTCCGTACCTTCGATACCCTCAGCTCATGCTCATCAGGTTTTGACTTGCTGTCACGTTCAACAACCTGCCGCTATTGACTCTTTAGTCAGGCGTTTCTGGGAGCTCGAAGAGCTTCCCAGCGCTCCGCCCATTCTTCACCCCGCTGATGTAGAATGCGACGAATTTTATAAATTAACCACAACCCGCGATCCCGCTACTGGTAGATACGTTGTCGCCCTACCATTTAGTGAGGATGTTTTTACTCTTGGAAATTCCTACGAACCCGCTCGCAAACGTTTCCTTAGCCTCGAAAGAAAATTAGAATCTTCACCTAAATTAAGGTCAGCTTATGATGACGTCATCAAAGATTATCTGGCTAAGGAATACATTGCCCCCGCTCCTCAGTACGATCCCCATGACCCTACTCCGATTTATGTTATACCACATCATGGAGTCGTGCGCGAAGATAAGAGTTCGACTCGTCTCCGCGTCGTTCTCGATGCAAGTACCCGATCTGGCGTTCATCATCGTTCACTTAACGACATCCTGCACTCAGGGCCGAACCTGCAGGGCGACTTATTTCAAATAATTTTGAACTTCCGCTTACACGCGATCGCAATGACCGCGGACTGTCGTCAGCAGTTTCTCCAAATTATCGTTCGAGAGTGTGACCGTCGTTACCAGTGTATCTTGTATCGCTTTCGTCCAGACGATCCGCTCGTATTGTACCAGTTTAATCGTGTGTGCTTCGGTCTGACTTCCAGTCCATACCATGCACTGCGCACGGTGAGACAGCTCATTGAAGACGACGGTGCGAAGTACCCGCTCGCGAGTAGCATTGCGTCTACATCGCTGTATATGGACGATCTCGCCTTCTCGCTGCCCAGCGAACAAGAAGCTCTCTCCGCATCCCAGCAGCTGATTGACCTATTTAAAGGTGCCCAGTGGGATCTCGTCAAATGGAACAGTAATTGTCGATCTGTCTTGGATAGTATTCCCCCGTCGCACAAACTACCCACTGAGGTGGAGTTTGATAAATCCACGCAACATAAAATATTAGGCCTGCGTTGGTGTACTGATGAAGATGTCTTCTACTTTAAAATTTCCACCCCCGCTGATGTGACGTGCACTAAGCGTTCCATCTTATCAACCGTTGCCCGTCTGTGGGATATAATGGGCTTCGTTTCTCCCACCGTGGTTTACGCAAAGTTACTGATAAAGCAGCTATGGGAACTAAATCTCGATTGGGACGATACACCGCCGCTGCACATAATTCAAATGTGGAAGCAGTTCTGCTCTGAATTGCCTGCTCTTAACAAATTACGCATTCCGCGTCACGTGGGTGTGACTAAGGACAGTGTCGTCACACTCCTCGGTTTTTCTGACGCCAGTCAAAGCGCCTACGGTGCCGTGGTTTATGCCCACGTGAGTACCGCCTATGGTATCACTGTGCAGCTGGTTTGTGCCAAAACTCGAGTCGCCCCGACTAAACCGCTTTCTATCGCTCGTCTCGAGCTCTGTGGAGCAGTTTTATTATCTAAGCTACTTCTCAAAGTGCTTGATAATTTTTCGCGTTGCTTTCCAGTCAAGACTTACGCTTTCATCGACTCTAAAGTAGCGTTATACTGGATTAAGAGTTCGCCACATAAGTGGCAAATTTTTGTCGCAAACCGCGTTGTTCAGATCACAGATAATATTTCACCTGACAACTTTTTCCATGTTGCTGGCACTGAAAATCCAGCAGATATTCTGTCGCGCGGAATTACTCCGCACAAATTAGTTTCGCACCCTCTGTGGCTCCACGGGCCTCAGTGGGCTTCATTGCATCCGTCACAGTGGCCTCTTAGGAGCCTTGACGGTCAGTCTATTGTAGACATCCCCGAGCAAAAGGTTTTAGCACACACTGTGTTCACGCCTGCAAGGCATTGCGCTTTATATGAGCTCTCTCTCCGCATCTCCTCTTGGAGCAAACTTCTTCGTATAATTACGTACGTTTGTAAGTTCGCAAAGTTACTGCCCCGCCGCAGCACCACTGCGGTGACTGCCGATGATATTAATTTCTCCGAAATTAAAATGCTAATTGCCCTGCAACGCCAGCACTTTGCAAATGAATATAATAACATCAAGAAAAATAATTATTCTTCTCCGGCATTCAATCGTTTGAAGCCTTTCATTGACAACGGTTTGATCCGCGTTGGCGGTCGCCTTGTTAATTCCGCGCTGGACTATGCACATATGCACCCAGTTATTTTACCACGCAAGGGTCATGTAGTGAACATGATCATAGATTATTACCATGTCAAATATTTACACGCCGGACCAGAATTGTTAATGTCACTTCTCCGTCAAAGATTCTGGATCTTGTCCGCACGCCGCATCGTGAGACAGAGAGTCCACATGTGCAATATCTGCTTCAGACTTAAACCGCGCCCAACTTACCCCCTTATGGCTGACTTACCTGATTTTCGCACGCGTCCAGTCGTCAAAGCATTCACGCATACGGGCTGCGATTATGCCGGCCCTATCGCCTACACTCCAGTGCGCCGCCGTGGTGTACGCAGCGAGAAGGCATACCTGTGCCTTTTCACGTGCCTTACGACACGTGCTGTACACGTAGAAGTCGCCACAGATCTCAGCACGCAGAGTTTCCTCGCTGCACTAAAACGCTTTCTTTCTCGACGAGGGCCCGTCCAATTTATGTATTCCGATAACGGAACGAATTTCAAAGGTGCCAACTCGTATCTCCGCGATCTATACAAATTTCTTAATAGCGTTTACCGTCAGAGGCTAGAGGAAGAGTACGCTGAGAGTCGCATAACGTGGAAATTTATTTGTCCCAATTCTCCACACCAAGGAGGGGCATGGGAATCTATGATACGTGTTCTGAAGTCGGTTCTTTTTAAAATTATTGGTCAACAAGTCCTCACTTATGAGGAACTTAATACTGCTGTCACTCAGGTCGAGTGCTTGCTCAATTCACGCCCCCTCACAGTATTGAGTTCCGACCCCGCTGAGCCCACGGCTCTAACTCCGAGTCATTTTCTTCACACGGCTCCGTTACTTTCTTTGCCCGCGCCTGAAGTAGAGTCCAACCGAGTGAATTTGCTTCATAGGCATTCGTTACTAGACAAACTAGTCCAATCATTTTGGGACCGCTGGAGATTGGAATATCTGCACGGTTTGCAGGTTAGGCAGAAGTGGAACACTCCATCTACACCCATCACTCCGGGAACCGTTGTGGTTATGATGAAAGATGGAGCGCCGCCCCTGGCTTGGCCATTAGCTGTAGTTGAGATAGTTCATCCTTCCAAGGATGGCGTCGTGCGAATGGCTACAGTGAGAACCGCGAAGGGATCTTACCTGCGTCCGGTCGTGAGATTATGTCCTCTTCCAAAACAATAAATATTTCACTCCGCAGTTCAAATTAACAATATAAAATTATCGCATCGCTTTATCTATAAGTCATTAATCTATATTCCTGCTTACATCCGCAACTCTACGGAATTTTCATTACGCCTTTCATGCCTTTGTATCCACGCGCATCAAGCGCTCATTTAAGTGAAACTTCTTTATTTTCTCACCTTATGATGGTTTTTTAAAGGTGACCCTTTAAGGGCGGGTGGATATGGTAACGCCAAATTACTTAGTCTATCATAAACTATTAAATATTCAATGGTACGTTCCTTTCCATATTTTTCCTGCACCTTAAACACGCATGCATGACGTCGTCGCTATGCGCTGCCCGCGCCACCTGGCGGCGAACGACTGCAGTTAGTTCACATTTGGACCTCAACCGCCGCGGTTCTAGCAAATTCGCTAAAATCGTTGTTAACCGCTTAATTGACGCTTTTTGGTATTTAACCACCCCTGTGAAGTGTGTCGCGCCCTCCGCGAGTGCTATTGAGAAGGATTTGATTGTGAAACATCTTCAATCACTGTTTGTGTGGGCGGTGGACCCGCCGCGGCAGCTGCCGCCTTAGCTGGAGAGATCACGTCCCCTGGATGCCGCTTTGCGAGGTATGTGCTGCGTGTTCCTTTTCTCACCCCTATATTCCTCCCCTTGTTCAATTGTACGTACCAAAAAATACAGTCCACTTAATCGAAGAGATAAAATACATGTTTGGCGTGACCACTGTTTAAAAACCTATTTAGAGGCTAAAATGTTAACACTGCTTAACACATCAATCAAATCATCGTCCACCTGGACATGGGCTTTCTGAAGCACGTCATATCTTTTTGTGTTCAGCTAGCAGTCAGCCTTAGAACATCGGTCCAAAGAAATGTTAGGCATCCTATGACATATATTTCAGTTCGTGGTCAAGAACTTTTGTACCCCCATTGACATTCGGTCCTTTGACACATGCCCTTCAACTTACCTCTTCTTTTTTGTGACGGAAACACCCGAGGCATAACTTTAACAACTTTAATATGTTATTATCAGAAATGACCAAGCATGGAAAATTTCGAAATTTTAAGCTTATAGGATGTCTTCCAAATTTTGCCTTAATTGAAAGATTTGAACTAAAAAAAGTCGAGACTAAGTTAAATAAAATTAAAATTTGATTTATATCAGTGATACTATATGTATACGACTCACGACCTGACACACAGTTCGTCAGGAGTTAAAGTCCAGTCTCGTGGATAAATCCCTTTTCTAATACCGTTAAGATGTCGGTGGAACATGGCACTGTACAGAGAAATTTGAACTTACGTAATTTGCTAACCTCAATTCTGGAGGTAACCTAAAAGTGAGATTTGTCGGACCAAATCAAAACTGCAACAATCCAATTTAGGAACCTGACTGCATTGTACTTCGGTCACTTCAAAATGACTATACTGCTCGTCTAAGTTATTTTAGACGATTAGATTATTAATTAAAAGGGTTAGCGAGCCTTGTTCCTCAAAGGCCTATGTAGAGTAGCAGACGAGTACGGTCTAAATAATTAACAAATTAAATCATTACACTATTTTTTTATTTTTAATGCACTAACCCGTGCTAAGGAACAAATTTAAAAAACCTATTTAGAGGCTAAAAATTTCACCCATGCCGGGATTCGAACCCGCAACCTCTGGCTATCCGTACCAGCGCTCTACCAATTGAGCCAATGGGCGACTCACGGCATCAGTGAAATTTCGAACCTCTTTACAATATTCTCTGTATTACGTACAGGCAGCGACATCTGACTTAAGCAAATTGCATTACTTACAGCCCCGACCACCTACTTTGCAGTTAGGTTTTAACATTGGAACGATATCACTGTACCCACATGATTACACTATTTTTTTATTTTTAATGCACTAACCCGTGCTAAGGAACAAATTTAAAAACCTATTTAGAGGCTAAAAATTTCACCCATGCCGGGATTCGAAATTGGCATGGGTGAAATTTTTAGCCTCTAAATAGGTTTTTAAATTAAATCATGTTTATATAAGAAAAAAACTCTCTCACAGAGAGGTATGGGCTTAATTACCACACGCGCCTACCATGGATTGGCAATTTCAAGCGTTGAGGATTTTGAACACCTTACACACTCAGGTTTTCTCACGATATTGTCCTTCATCGTTTGTGACGGGTAGAATACACAATTACACACTTTACCGGTTGGTAGTATTACCCAATTTTATGATTGTTCATTAAAAATATGAAGCAATTATTATTAATAATACCCTCTGTATGTCGCCACCGCTAAAGCACGGGTCTCTTCCTGCATCGCAAGAAGGTTAGGCCTGGAGTACGGCCACGGGGCCCAAGTCCGGGTCAGCGGAGGGTTGTAAGACAGTGGCGGGCCTTACTGTCAGAAGCTACCAAGCTGCCTATAAGCTTATATCAAATGTTACAATTGAAATTGCAAAGCAACACTGTATATTACTGTATAGTCACGTGTTTTTGTTCTAGTTAACAAGCGATGTTAGTTTTGGAGTAGAACATGTATTATCTTGTGTGATATAGTCTGTTTGCTTTTAGAATATACCTCGGGCTCTAGAGAAGGCTTCGTTTTACGCCAATTTTCGCCGGTTTTCGTACTGATGATCGAGTTCTGATTTCGAAATTAAGTTTCATATTAGTTCCGATATTTCTATTACATGAATATATCCGATTCTATCCGATAGTAGCCTAGGTATATTCTAAAAGCTAACAGACTATACTTGAGTTGATTGTAGAGTTTAATATTACTGAGCAATAAAATATCGTTACACTAAGTTAAGAAAATCCACTTGCCAAAAATTCATCAGTCGATCAAATGTAACATCACTCGCTGACTGCACTACACAAACCCAATAAGACCTAGCTCCTTCCGCCACTGAATTACTCTGAAACGGACTCTTGTGTCCTATAAATAGAGCTTACTGTAGCAAGGCGTTCGTTAGTCGACAATCAGTAGCGGAAATTGTCTACATCCGTTCGTTCTTGCTGCATTCGCCAGACATGTACAGCCAATTTGGAATTGTCAACAGTTGAATGGCATAAATAAATAACTTCCATACAACACAATCACTTGTCTGGCCCCAAACTAGGCTAAATTGTAAATGGATTATATCGCCGGCAACACCTTAAATCAGCATACATATATACATAACCTCACGCCGGTATCCCAGAGAGCCACTTGCCACGACACTGACAGATTTTTTGCTTCATCAACGTTCATAAGTCGTTGCATGCACGCTACCCGGTTCCGGGCACTTTTTATCTTCCCCTTTGCTAATACATCCCCATTTGGTCGATGTGTGTCCGGCTGGGACATCCCTCACCAGCCTTTCCACTCATATTCGCAATATATATTTGTTTCGTCAATCTTTCTTCCTTCATCCTCTCCACACGTCCAAACCAATACCTAGATATAATTATACGAATTTCGAATTTATTGATCATATTCGTTTCAATTGTTTCTGCGTTTTTAGTGCCTTGCGGTAGAGAAGACGGTTTTTATTTTTATATACAAAAAAGTGTTCTCTATCTATCGATCTACAATTTTTTACAAACATGGTCGGCTGCTTTCATATAGATACGTTATAAAAGCACGCACTATACATACATACTTTTGCTATATTTCTACAGACGTACTAGTTTTGTCACTTCACCGCGCCTAATAACTGAGAATATCGGCCAATATTCGA
This sequence comes from Yponomeuta sedellus, assembly GCA_934045075.1. Taxonomy (NCBI): domain Eukaryota; kingdom Metazoa; phylum Arthropoda; class Insecta; order Lepidoptera; family Yponomeutidae; genus Yponomeuta; species Yponomeuta sedellus. The sequence goes on along the minus strand of OW203744.1, from coordinate 15,868,250 downwards.
CCGAATTTTATTTTTCCAAACAACGTAAACCTAACACCGCCTTGGCTAGCCAATCAATTTGGCATGTTGACACAGTTTCCCGTTGCTTCCATTTTACTAAAAGCTGAGGAATAATGTTAAATCATGCCACCAAGTTAACGCTAGGAAATTCGTAGAAATTCTACATTACAAAGCGCCGCTAGAATCCAATTTGCCTCTTGGTAAGCTGTCACTTATGTACCGGTTAGTGTTACTTTTATCCGGATTTGTCGGGATATATCCGCACTTTCAGCTTTCTATCTGGGCTATACTCGGCTCTTGAAATTGTCCAGATTTTTGAAGTAGTTAGCTAATACACTGCAACCTAAGCTAGTAACGTGTTACTATCATCCGTATTTATCGGGATATATCCGGTTTTCAGCACTTTTTTCTAGTTAGACCGGGCTTTTGAAGTTATTTAGATTTTCAACGTAGACGGCAAATACATTGCAATCCACAACCAAAGTTGTTTTAGCCAAAAACTTTCTTGCCCACTACGCAATGATTTGGGAGTTTTATATATATATATATACGTATATATATATACGTTTACGTCCCACTGCAGCACAGGCCTTCTCTCCGAGAGAGAGATTTTGGGCTTAATTTTTACGTGTGCCCGCTGATTGACAATTTCAAACGCTGAGGTAGTTCAAAGGCTCAGACACTCAGGTTTCCCAGCTATGTTTTCTTTCACACTTCTTCTTCTTCAGGCTATATTATGTAGTCCACTGCTGCACATAGCCCTCCCCTAATGAGCGCCATAGCGCCCTGTCTTCAGCTTGCCGCATCCAGCATCTGCCGGCAGTTTTTCGCACTTGACGAGTGACTATACTACCACTTCACAAATGCACATAACATAGAAGTCATTTGTACAAGTTTTTACCAAAAAGATGCAGACAAGAAGATTAATTGCGTGCATCTAAACTTGTCAGAACCTTAACGCTTATGGTAGCAAATAGTATTGAATTTGATAGAAGGTTGGAATCATTCAAGTTTTGTGCGCATAATATAGGGACCGGTTTGACATCTTTCTTGAGTTTGTGCAAAAAATATGCAGAGGGGAGCGCGGGTTAGAGCGTTACTGCCCTTCTTTTACATAGCACTCCACTCTATCGAGTGAAGCATTAGACGACTCCTAAGTGTCAAAAAAATTATGCATTTGACAGCCAGAGTAGCTTAAAAAAGTAAAAATCAACGTCACTCGACTCAGTGGACACTTACGTAATAATGCCTCTGGAGTTTGTGCGACTAAAACTGTTATTTAAGTCACAATTTAAATTAAATGTTGTATGAATAATTTCAGATTTTCCGAATAATCACCAATACGGACTTGCGGTACCAGAACGCCCCCGTGGTAGAATATGGCCGATGCCTTCCTCAGGTAAGAGACCCGTGTCCCTTGGTGAGGACGTAATTGGTTGATGATGATGAATAATTTTAGTTAAGTTCTAATTAAGCCGCGTTTAAGAAAGTGGGGCAAATCAGCCCAAAACGCATAACTACGGAAGTGCAATTTAGAGCGGCGGCTGGGAGCGTTAGTTAAGCTTTGAGAGAAATCCTGTGAGATTCCAAACGTCTAACTTTTAATTTCCATGCTAATTGCTATTGCAAACGGCAGGACACCGACAAGATTCGGTGCGCATAATTAGGCTCTGGAGCGTGATTCGGAGCTACTGCATGGAGTATTTTTCGAGTCTATGCGACAAAAACGCAGAACAGAGTGCGACTAGAAGCTGCGAGTTGGTTCTTTACTTGCGCTTGTGCGAAAAAAAAGCATACCAGAGCGTGATCACCAGCTGTGGTTTCGAATTTTTCTTGAATTGTGCGACAAAAGCGCAGACCAAAATAATACCGTAACAATAATAAGAAAAATTATACCTCTTACTTCAATCCCATAGCAAGAATGTGGTGCGGCGCTCATGCAATAAAATAACAAACAAATATAAATGAAAACATTGACATATTTAATCCTACGAACCCTCCGAGCAGGTGGGATGACGATCTGAAAAACTGCCGGCAGATAGACGGCAGATAGGAAACGTGTTCTTGAGTGAAGACCGCGACTCGGCAAACGTAGTGTAGGACGCCCTCCGACCAGAGGATGACGATCTGCGAAAAACTGCCGGCAGATGCTGGATGCGGCAAGCTGAAGACAGGGCGCTATGGCACTCATTAGGGGAGGGCTATGTCCAGCAGCGGACTACATAATATAGCCTGAAGAAGAAGAAGAAGAGTACCTTGTCATACGATGGACCATCCTTTATCAAGCGTTAATAGTACGATAGCTTTTTTTGGCGCATTTGGTGACGCTAAAACGTCAGAATTTGGCAGTTAATATAGTGGAAATTAATAACTTTTCACATGTCAAATGCGTAATACATTTGCAAGTGAAAATGCAGTAAGCCTCGCAAAGTTCTGGACAAATTCAAATTCAAATCAATTTATTTCAACGTAAAGAATTTACATTCTGATTGCTGAATGTCAATGTATAATGTAAAATGTAAGCCGCCGCCTTCGGGCCCTATTGTAGTGGAGAAAAAGACAGCGGAAAAAAAAACTCCACTCTGAACATCTTTTCTCAAATCATCCTTAAACCAAATACATCAGTAGCCATATGTAAACCTAATAAGATTTCATGATTGCCATTAACAACCCTAAATACCAAAGCATTAGTCAAATGTCTCACAATAATAGGGGAAAACATAAGTGCTGCGGTCAGACACACGAACAGCACTCGTTCACGAGCATAACGCAGTGCTCAGCCATCATCAGTCTCAACCATTTTGGAGGGAGATATATGATTCGAACACCACGCTACCATTCGAATGACCTCTAACAAACTTGCAGTTAAGATTTATTTTGTCATCAACACACTAAGAAGAAGTTGGCCAATTTGACATTGGAGATTTTTTAACCCAATTCTTCCCGCGGGTGTCGTAAAAGGCGACTAAGGGACACAAACCGGGGAGTTGGCAGCAGCGCTCCCTGCAGTACAATTCCACCGAACGGCGATCCCCAACCCGCATGGCTAGCGTGGGGATTATGGGCATTACCCCCTACGATAGCACAACGTGGCCTCTTTAGGGGAGGGCTAGGTCCAGCAGTGGACTAGTATAGACTGACGATGACGACAACGATGATTTTTTATTGGTATAATGGCCGTAAGGATGTCGATGTTACTTACATTTTGAACCGACTTCAAAAAAGGAGGAGGTTATCAATTCGACGCGTATATTACTTTTTTTTTGACTATGTTTTTTTTTGGCATAACTTCCTCAAATCTTAAACGATATTGATTTTTTTTTGTTCGATTAGGTATAGCGTACCATTGGTCCCATCTTAATTTGGTGAAGATCTGACGAAGACTTTCAGAGCTGTAGAACTGAACACTTCAATGGACAGTAGCAAGTACGGCCTAATGATCCCTATCCATTAGTAATACGCATATGTTTCATAAGATATAGCGTAAAATTGGTCTCAGGGTAATATGGTGAGATTCTGATGATGAATTTCAAATATGGAAATTGAAAAAATCAGCAAAAAATTAAGTTAAGTTTTGATGTTACAAACACTTTGTTCATCAAATACTTTCATTCAGTAACTCTTTTTCTGATGTCTGGTGGACATTGTTCCGAAGATCATCAGCTCGAATGTCGGTCTTGAGAGGTTCTAAGCTTCTATTCTAGATAGAAATACGCCATTTTCACTTAAGTATTTAATTTCACTGTCATTTTCTATAGCCAAAGATTTGGACGTTTGACGATGACCAGCTCAAAAACACCCAGATCTAGGGCACCGTTGCACCTATAAACCCTTAGTTAAAGTTGGAATGTATATTTTTATTTTCACTGGCTACAATAGGAATATTAAGAGTCAGATGCCCAAGATCATCAGCCCAAAAGTCGGTCTTGACAGGTTCTAAGCTTCTATTCTGGATAGAAATATGCCGTTTTCACTAAAGTATTTAATTTACTGTAATTTTCTACAGCCGAAGATTTGGACGTCTGATGATGACCAGCTCAAAAGCACCCAGATCTAGGGCACCGTTGCACCTAGGAACCCGGAATTAAAGTTCATTATCACTTGCTACATTAGGTATATTAAGAGTCAGATGCCGAAGATCATCAGCTCGAATGTCGTTCTCAAGAGGTGTTACGCTTCTATTCTAGATAGAAATATGCCGTTTTCACTAAAATATTTAATTATATTGTTTTTAATGCACTAACCCGTGCTAAGGACAATTCAAAAAAACCTATATGGAGGTTAAAAATTCAACCCCTGCCGGGACTCATACCAACGACCTCTGGCTAACTGTGCCAGCGCTCTCCCAACTGAGCTGATGTGCGACTACCGACATCAGCGAAATTTCGACAGTCTTTACAATACTCTCTGTAACGTACAGGCAGCGACATCTGGCTGAAGTAATTTGCAACACTTGCAGCCACGAGTATCGAACCTACGACCTCTAGCTAACCCTGTCAGCGTTCTCCCAACTGAGCTAACTGAGCTGTACGTAATACAAAGGGTATTGTAAAGAGGTTCGAAATTTCACTGATGTTGGCAGTCGTCCCGGCATGGATGGAATTTTTAGCCTCTAAATAGTTTTTTTTAAAGTATTTAATTTCGCTATCATACCAATCATCTGTCAGATTCCACACAAATGGCTATTAAAACCGTAAAATATTTACTTTTAAGTTAAGTATAATATTTTCTAGCCTTTTACCTAAAAACTTTTAAACCCTCTTTCCTTTTACCTCGACCTCAGGGGCATAACTAAAACGTCTCATGTTTATTATCTAAATCAATAAATTAAGGTTAATGTATAAAAAAACAATCTCCTAGGCACTGCAGCGTCCGATTAGTCAATTCACCCGTCTTGTGTAAGTGAAGGTGCCACTGGACGCTGGATAAATCATCTCATTACGTACATACATACATACATACATACATACATACATACATACATACATACATACATACATACATACATACATACATACATACATACATACATACATACATACATACATACATACATACATACATACATACATACATACATACATACATACATGCATACATACATACATACATACATACATACATACATACATACATACATACATAACATACGTATATCGTCCCCGTAGAGCGGAAACTCACCAAGTCGACTTAAGGAGAAAATGAGCGTTTAGTAGCATTAGGATCGCATTTTTTTTCTCTACATTTCTGTCTAACCAGTTTTTTCATAGGAGCCATAGTTCCAAATTTAAAAACTTCAAAAACTAACTAATTACAATGTTTTACAGCCACATTGAAAGGAACAATTAATTAAATGTACTTAATTATTTTATGCCTTCCCAAAGTACAGTCTCGTCGTCACCTAAGCCACTTTAGTTAGTTTTGGCATAGACCAAAAATACCTTATTGGTCTATGGTTTTAGCTAAAACTTATGACATCATAATTATTAAGAAGGAAGAGTTCAAAGAGCTGATATAAATAAATATAACTAAATCTTCAGGGTCAGAGGTGGGATCGATATTGGGGCCGTTCCTCTTCCTCGTAAATGTAAATGATTTGCCGTTCATGGTTCAAAGTGTGTCAGAGATAGTGTTATTTGCAGATGACACATTACTAATGTTTAAAATTAAGAGACAAGAGAATGCGTCGACAGTACAAATAATGCTCTCTCTCGGGTGCTAAATTGGTTTACTTCTAATAAATTACTGTTAAATTCAAAAAAGATAAAATTTATAAAGTTCACACTTCCAAATGTCAAAACGGTTGATAGCAATGTTATATTAGGGAATGACAAATTAGAGCTTGTGAATGAAACTGTATTTTAGGTATCACAATGGATCAAAGCTTCAATGTGGTCCACATATAGAAAAAAATGCGAATAGGATTAGTTCAGCAGCATATGCAGTTAAAAGTTTTAGGGAACTTACTGACGTCGCAACTGCAAGGTTTGTTTATTTTAGTAACTTCAATAGTGCTATGTCCTATGGCATACTTCTGTGGGGACGGGAAGCAGACATTGAGACCATCTTCGTCTTGCAGAAGAGAGCGATCAGATTCATTTATAAGCTAGGCAGTAGAGATTCGTTAAAAGATTTCTTTAAAGGAACTAACATCCTGACAGTTGCCAGTCAGTATGTCTATGAAAACATTACGTTAGCGTAATGTCAACGTAATGAGTACGTCAGGAAAAATACCAGTAACTTTAAACCTTTAAGAAGCCAACACAATGTAAAACTAGAAATAAACATAAACTTTGTTTCCTCTATTTAGGCTGGTAAAGGTTAATACATCCTTCATGGGGCATTGTATACGCTTCTATAATAAAATCCCTGAATATATATTATGCTTATCTGAAACGCGGTTCAAAAAATGTTAAGCAAACTTTGTGCCAAAAAGGCTTCTATAACATAAACGATTATTTAGATGACAATGATGTCTGGAATTAAAGATAATGCATGAGTTCTATGTTTTATAATAATCATGTAAACTTTGTTAATTAGGAACTTTGTTAATTTTTTCTTCAAAATGATCTAGATTTTGAAATGGACACCCAGTTTGAATTGTAACGTTCATTAAGCCGCAGTTTCTGCGCTACTTTGAATAAAACCTTTTCATTTCATTTTGCTTCTCTTCCTACTGTTAAATTCACCATTGATAGACTCGCCGAGCCCGATGTTAATGAACACGATGAAGAAGACATTTAAGTATTGTTCTTTGTTATGGTCATTTATGACACATAGATCTTTTTCCTTTTTGAATAAAGTTTTGAAAGTTTTTTGTAGTGTTTTCTTCTTTGGTTCGCAAAAAAACAAATTTAGTTAGTTATGTCTGAGACTGTTATGCATTTCCAGAGACTAGTTGTAAATTCACTAAAACGAGTTATTTCTGCTTATAATAGTCAAATCTCGGTAGAAATTAACTAACTTTAGGTAGAAAATCACTAACTCGGAATTAAGATCAAAATTTTAAAGGGAAAAACTGTTTGTCCATCGTAACTTTTAAATTGATGTAAATTTATACCTATAAGTCAAATCAAACAATGCTCTGTTGTAGTAAAAATGCATTAAGACAATAATATTTAAAATATCTCCTGTATAACAGACGCTAGATTTTTTTTTCGTTTTCAAAACTTTGAACGTCGATTTCTCGAAACGGTGTTTTTCGAGTTGGTGAGTTTCCGCCCTACGGGGACGATATAACCTCATGCCTGTATCCCAGAGGTGTAGCCAGAGACCAGGGACTGCCACTTGCCACGATCCTAACAGATCACCTTCACTTTATCAACGTTCCGAAGTCGTTGCAAGCACGCACGCCGTTTCCGGTTACTTTTTATCTTCCCCTTTGCTAATACATCCCCTATTTGGTCGATGTATGTCCCTTACCAGCCTTTCCACTCACATTCGCAATATATATTTGTTTCGTCGATCTTTCTTCCTTCAACCTCTCCACATGACCAAACCAACGCAACATTCTTTTCTGAATTCTAGTCACTACATCCTCTTTCAGTCCACAACGTTCTCTTATCATTACGTACATTGGCCTTTGCATTAAGTACCTATCTTCACGGAATTACTTAGTAGTGTTTTGATAAACGTTCGTTCGTTATCAACCCTTGTATGTCCCCACTACTGGGGCACCGGTCTCTTCCTGCATCGCAGGAAGGTTAGGCCATACTCCACCACGGGGCAAAGTCCGGGTTGGTGGAGGATTGTAAGACAGTGGCGGGCCTTGCTCTCAGAAGTTATCAAGCCGCCCATGAGGCCTCTGACATGCCATAACGACTACCATTATATGACAGCCGGCACTAACGGCTTAACGTGCCTTGCGAAGCAAGGAAGCGCTCGGAAAAATGCCACTAGAGGTAGTCACGGGACGCTCACCCATCCTGTACCTGACCGCGCCTGTTATTGCTTAATCCAAGTGATTGATTCCAGTCACTCGGTTTGCCTTAATTAAAACCACATTTGTTATGCACTAAAAATCGTGAAATAAAAATTTTAAATAAAAAATAAAAACCGACTTCTGCACCCGAGGCACTAAAAACGCAGAAATAATTTAAACATAATTATGTGATCTATATATTCGAAATTCGTATATTTCTAGGTATTGTAGAAGGAGATCTTGGAGTCGCTGCCCAAAATGTATGTGATGGTCTGAAACTTGGCACCGACTCCAAGATATCCTTCTACAATACCTAGAAATATACGAATTTCGAATTTATAGATCACATAATTATGTTTAAATTATTTCTGCGTTTTTAGTGCCTCGGGTGCAGAAGTCGGTTTTAATTTTTATTTGAAATTTTTTGTATTTGATAATTAGGTAATGTTTATACTAGTCTTATTTTTAATGCACTAACCCGTGCTAAGGACTTTTACAAGGGTTTTTAGGATCTAAATAGGTTTTTAAAATTAGGCAATGTAACAAATTTATAATGAAAAACAAATATTACAGTCCATTTGTTTATAATTCCTTTATTACATAGATATGTGTTCTTGAATAAACTCCTGCTTGCAATTTGCATGGAATTTCACAATTTTTTTTTTTTCTTTAATTATTAATTTTCTTCAATTTGACATGCTGTAAAAAATTGGGCCAAGATCGATACAATACCTTTTAGGTTAACTTTTGTACAGGTCAAATCCGCCATAAAACTTATAGAGAAAGGAGTCTGTATTCAATCAACGCGGACCTGGCTAAGTGCCTGATTTTATCGGCACCAATCTTCGTAAGGAAACCCTCATTACTATTCAGGGCCTGAAACAGAAGGCCGATGAGGCAATAAAGTTTTTACCCCCCCGTGATGAAGGCTGTAAAAAATCACCAACGCGGGAAAGTTCAACAAAAACGAAGCCGTGTAGCTGTTGGTTTTTCTATGAAATAAAGACTACTCAAGATTCTCCAGGGTCAAAATCGGCTAAGAGCGAAGACTCACGCACCGAGGGTTCTGTACAAGCTTAATAATTCGCGATGCTCATACATAGTAGGTAACTAAGTAAACAAAAACATTTAGTAACCTAACCCTCCTCAGACCAGCACTGATCGGCACCAACGCCTTAACGTGCCTTGCAAAGCAGGGAATCACTCGGAAAATGCCACTAGCGGTAGTCACGGGACATTCAACCATTCTGCACCTGACGGCGCCTGTTGTTGCTTAGCTCGAGTGATTGATTCCAATCACTCGGTTCGACTAGGCCACGATGTCGTCTATACAACCTTAGAGTTAGTTAGAATTGAAAGATGAAGGTAGTAGGTAGGTATGTGACCACGGCAACCGCAACGCTGCCGAAACATGGGAAATTAAGGTAACTACGTTTTACCTAATGAATGAATAACCGCCATTTGAACAGTTTAATTATAACTAGTATTTACTTTTAAAAACCTATTTAGAGGCTAAAAATTCCACCCATGCCGGGATTCGAACCCGCGACCTCTGGCTATCCGTGCCATGGAATCCCGGCTCATGCCGGGATTCCATGCCGGTCCCGGTGAGTCGCCCATTAGATCAGTTGGGAAGAGCGCTGGCACGGATAGCGAGAGGTCTCGGGTTCGAATCCCGGCATGGGTGGAATTTTTAGCCTCTAAATTGGTTTTTTAAAATTATCCTTAGCACGGGTTAGTGCATTAAAAATAAAAAATAGTATAGTATTTACTTACCATACCTTACTCAGGGAAGAGACCCGTGCCCCTCGATATCAACCCTTGTATGTCCATGTAACCTGACCGCGCTCATTTTTGCTTAACTTGACTGATTGATTATATTCTTTTGAATGCACTAACCCGTGCCAAGGACAATTTTAAAAAGCCTATTTAGAGGCAAAAAATCCCACCCATGCCGGGATTCGAACCAGCGACTTCTGGCCATCCTTGCCAGCGCTCTTCCAACTGAGCTAATGGGCGACTCACCGGCATCAGTGAAATTTCGAACCTCTTTACTGTTGATTTTATGTAATTTTATTTACAAAAATTAATCTTAAATCGATTACTAAATAATCGAGTTTAACAACGTGATTTTAACGCCATCTTGTTTCGTTCAGTCGAGGTCTGTCAGTGCTAGGAATCAGTCGATATGGCTTCCCAGTGTCGTAAAGAATAAATAATTATTCGTTTCCTTTAAACTATCTTAGTGGTTTCTATTCAGCTCCTAACCTCAATTTCCTATATTTACAACACTCTCTGTATTACCCATGCCGGGTTCGAATCCCGGCATGGGTGGATTTTTTAGCCTCTGAATAGGTTTTTTAAGTAATTGATTCCATTTACTCGGTTCGACCAGGCCACGAGCGCTCCGTGCCCCTCGGTGGGGACATAATTGGTTGATGGTCAGAGTGGAGTTTTTTTTTCCGCTGCCTTTTTCTCCACTACAATACGGCCCGAAGGCGGCGGCTTACATTTTACATTGATATTCAGCAAACAGAATGTAAATACTTTACGTTGAAATAAATTGATTTGAATTTGAATTTGATGATGGACTCGAGTGCGGAAAGGTCAAAGTCGGACCAAGTTCCCGAGTACACCCCGCAGTCTAATGGCCTCCATTTGTCCAGCCAGACCGCGCGGTGACCGTAACGAGTTTCTTTTAGTTTCAAAACTGATATTGCATAGGCCCACTTGCGTTCAGAAGTTCTCGGAGTCTCGTTGCGAATGGGGATAGAAGTTATATTTATAGCTTTGTAATAAACTTGTGCGCTCGCAGCGCTCGTGGCCTAGCGGAACCGTGTGATTGGAATCAATCACTTGAGTTAGGCAACAACAGGCGCGGCAAGATGCAGGATGGGTGACCGTCCCGTGACTACCACTAGTGGCATTTTTCCGAGCGCTTCCGTGCTTCGCAAGACACGTTTAGCCGTTGGTGCCGGCTGCCATGTAATGGCAGTCGTTAAGCAATGTCAAAGGCCTTATTGGCGGCTTGATAACTTCTGACAGTAAGGCCCGCCACTGTCTTACAATCCTCCACCAACCCAGACTTGGCCCCCGTGGTGAAGTATGGCCTAAGCCTTTTCTACCCACTGGGTTACAGCCGCTTTATAAAGCAAAAAATGGTTGAAACCAATAAAATAGAGAATAATGACAATTTGTACTTTAACAATAATAAGAAATTCAAAGTGCGAGTGAGAGGTAAGTCATGGTACGAAAAAGTCATGGCAGCCCCTAAGTGCGACAGAGAAGACAAGAGAAAGTAAGAGAGTCAACAGGTGTTAATTTCACAAAGTGACTGCAGCCTCAGTACTTCATTATTCGCAATAAGAAACCTTACAGTTATTGCCTTACTTTGTAAGGGTAGATTGGAATGTCTTTATTAACTCACGAGTTTGTTTACATTATTCCCAAAGCAGTGCGCTTTAATTCGGAAAGTGAACAGTGAATTCGTGTAAACCAACCTTTCTCAATCTTTTTCAACGGCGGACCGTTGATGCAAGATGCAGTTCTTTCTAAGTTCAAAGTATTGTATGAAATCAGGCGTTACTTTGCAAAAATCTTTAGCATTAAAATTTGAAAATGAGTTTGCTAAATTCTGCCAAAAGATTGTTAATTTTTTTTTTGCGGGATTTAGCAAAATAATTTTCAGATTTTAATACTATGTTCAAAGTGTCTTTTATACACCACAACGCATTGTGTTCTTTTATGTATCAGTAGGTAAATATTCTATATTATACACCGATAATTATAATTATTTTCTTGTACAAATAATCTTTTAGGATTTTCAAATCAAATAATAAATTACATTACACTATTTTTATTTTTAATGCACTAACCCGTGCTAAGGAACAAATTTAAAAACCTATTTAGAGGCTAAAAATTTTTTCACCCATGCCGGGATTCGAACCCGCAACCTCTGGCTATCCGTACCAGCGCTCAATTGGTAGAGCGCTGGTACGGATAGCCAGAGGTTGCGGGTTCGAATCCCGGCATGGGTGAAAAAATTTTTAGCCTCTAAATAGGTTTTTAAATAAATTACATTATTTGTTTCCAACATTTGTCATGTTAGTTATTTTTATACAAATTCCCGATTCCTAAAAACTCTTCCTTAAAAGGAGTACGAATTGCCTGTTTTAAATTTTATCTCTACCATAGACTCTTTTTAACTTTCTTAAGGAGTATTTAAAACAATCGTGTTTTTATAAAATGAATCCAGCTTACTCTAGCTACTCTTTAGCGGAATTTCAATAGAAGATTGTCCGCGACCTCCAATTTAAGAAGCGCTGACGATAAATTGTAAACAAACACTTGTAAGGTGTAGTTGTGGAAGTGGGAGGTCTTTGTTGATGTTACCAATATTGCCTTAGTAATAGCCCAATAGAGCTATTAGGAAATTAAGTTATTTGGTGATACTGACCCGCTGTTGACTCGATACTAGGCTAACGACCAGTTTCTCGAACACTAACAATCTTAAAAACCTATTTAGAGGCTAAAAATTCCACCCATACCGGGATTTGAACCCGCGAACTCTAGCTATCCGTGCCAGCGCTCTTTCCAACTGAGCTAATGGGCGACTCACCGGCATCAGTGAAATTTCGAACCTCTTTACACTATTCTCTGTATTATGTACAGGCAGGGACATGTGGCTGAAGTAAATTGCATCACTTACAGCCCCGAGTACCTACTTTGCAGTTAGGTTTTTACATCGGAATGATATCGCTGTACCCCCATGATTATACTATTCTTATTTTTAATGCACTAACCCGTGGTAAGGACAATTTTAAAAACCTATTTAGAGGCTAAAAATTCCGCCCATGCCGGGCTTCGAACCCGCGACCTCTGGTTATCCGTGCCAGCGCTGTTTCCAACTGAGCTATTGGGCGACTCACCGGCATCAGTGAACTTTCGAACCTCTTTACACTATTCTGTTAATCTACCGTTAACAGCTGTCAAACGTGTTTTTTCGTATGCACTTTGGCCAACTGACAGCTGTTAACATTAGATTAACGGCCCGTTAGTGTACCAGAAACAGTTTTTTATAATCAACACAGTAGTTTGAAGTCATATTTATTCGGTTATTTTATGACAAGAACCGCTCTTCTTGTCATAAAATAACCCAAATAAATATGACTTCTAACTACTGTGTTGATTAAAAAAAACTGTAGATACTGACTCATGAAGAAATGAAGAATAAAATAGAGATTTACCTAGTGTTATACTTAGCTTTAATTAGTATTCAAGTTGTATATAATTTTCCATGTCTTTAGTTTTAGTTTCTGCTAATAGATGACGCGATGAAGCACTCGTGGCCTAGTCGAACCGAGTGATTGGAATCAATCACTTAAGCTAAGCAACAACAGACGCGGTCAGGTGCAGGATGGATGACCGTCCCGTGACTACCGCTAGTGGCATTTTTCCGAGCAGGTTCCTTGCTTCGCAAGGCATGTCAGGGACCTTACGGGCGGCTTGATAACTTCTGGCCATAAGGCCCGCCACTGTCTAACAATTCTCCACCAACCCGGACTTGGGCCCCGTGGTGGATTATGGCCTAACCCTCCTGCGATGCAGGAAGAGACCTGTGCCCCAGCAGTGGAGACATAATTCATTTATTGATCTGTGAGTCACAAGTACATAAAGATGTTGTAAATTTGAAAAGTTGGGTTGCTATGTGCTCTACCTAAATAGGCGTACAAATCATGTCCTATAGAATATAATTAATATGAATTTTAATAGTCAAATCAAAATAGTAATAATCACAGTAATTTAGAAATGTCAGTAAAATTGTAGAATAAAATTTAAATACTTAAGCTATGATAAAATAAAAAAAATGTCAATACAAAATTAAATGGTACAAATATAAATGTCAAATACAAAGTTATCATTACATTTTATCAGCAAAGAAATCTTTTATGTCATAGTAGCATTTATTTACTAAAATGTCATATAGTCTTCTTTTGAATATAATTGTATTTAATGTTTTAATTTCATCAGGTAACTTATTATAAATTTTTGGTGCCATAGTCACAATGCTTTTTTGCTTAAAAGTAGTTTTACATGGTTCAATTAAGAGTTTGTGTGGATGGCGTATCGACCTGTATTGGTTTTTGTGAGCTTTCGGAAATAACGACTCATTAGTTTTAACAAATATAGCAACCTCATAAATACATAAACAAGAAAGTGTGAGGATCTTATGCTTTTTAAAATAGGGCTTACAGCTTTCAGTTGATTGTAATTGGCACATTGATCTAAGACACCTTTTCTGTGCTTTAAATATGGTAGTTATGTCCGTGCTATTGCCCCAAAATATAATACCAAATCGCAAAGTTGACATAACATATCCGTGAAAGGCTGAAAGTAAAGCATCTCTACTAACAATTTTACTTAATTTATGTAAAGCGTAGGCTGATTTACTGAGTTTTTTACATGTTACCTCTGCTTGGCATTTCCAGTTCAAGTTTTTGTCAATTATCAAACCTAGAAATCTGGTGGTAGATTCCTCTTCAGTAGTTATTTTGTCATATACCAACTTTACTGACGGAGCATTAAACCTCTGATGGAAATGCATAATTTTTGTCTTATTCAGGTTTGCTTTCAAGCAGTTAGAGTCAAGCCACTGCATTATTTCTTCGAGAGTTTTGTTAATTTCACTTTCGTAATCCCTATTTTCAGTTTGTTTAATGACTGCCGTGCTATCGTCTGCGAAAAGAGTCATTGGGTAGCTTACATTTAAAGGTAAATCATTTATGTAGAGCAAGAAAATTAATGGGCCGAGTATACTTCCATACAAGGGTATCAATATCGAATAGATGGAGACATACAAGGGTATCAATATCGAATAGATGACGCCATCGGTATAGATTTATCGAGGCCGTATGATTTGGTTTCACTGTATTGTAATAATTGGGCTCTGGAGTTAATGCGTTTCATTCCGTTGGCTCCTTAGGTCCTGGGATTTTAGTATAGGAATGAAATTAGTCAGAAATCAACAGTTTAATGTTCATTATCATTATGCTTTTGTGAATTAATTACGTTTTAAAGTCAATAACAGTTTTCTAGATATTAATATAATTTTGAATTTGTTACAAAAGCATACAAGGGTGTTTCTTCCAGACAACCTACGATGGAGAGTTACTGAAGGAAGAGTGAGACGGGTAGTTGGTGCAAATATGAATTTTGATACATATTTTACATAAACCATTACATATTATAAACATAGCATAAACATACCTTTACAAGGTATGTTTATGCTAGTTACAATAAATATCTACAAGAATTTTGTCGTAACTAATGAATTTGCATACCCAGGAAGCAAATTATGAAAAGGTTGGTAAGGCGTAAAAGGCAGAATAAGTTACTTGCATTTTTCTAATATTGATTTGGACTCCATAAACTTGCAATGTAGGTATATTTAGGTTTTGCCCGCGACGCCGTCCGCGTGGACTTTAGTTATTCAGCAAAATTTTGCAACCCCGTTCATTCCCTTTAGGGTTAAATTTAGAAAAACAGTGAAACACGTGTTCAATCAATTGTGTTGAAGAGTATTTATTTTAAGTTGCAAGAACATTAGACAACATTCTTTATACCTTCCATAGAAATTTTGGCAACCCTTTTCGCCCCCTTAGGAATGGAATATCAAAAAATCCTTGCCTGTGTTATATATAGACCCTCTGTGCAAAATTTCAGCTTCCTAGGGCCAACGGCTTGGGCTGGGCGTTGATGAGTAAGTCATTCAGGACTTTGAATTTTATTTATATAGATAGATCTATTTTATAAGCGAGTTTGAATTGGCAAAACAAAAGCGATCGGAACTTTTACTTATCCACGCTCGGCATTGTTGTTCTTTCTGTGATGAATTTAAACTTTTCCGACGTTTATAATTCTTCCGAAGAACCCCTTTGTTCCCGTTGTTATTATTTTTATGCCACACCTGGCAATAAAGTGGCTTTTTCCGCACGCTGCGCGTACGCAAAAAGCCGCTTTCTGGCCAAGTGTAGACATAAAAAGATGTACACAACACGGGAGATAATAAAGAAAGCTCTCGATCGCATATTTACGTCCCTCGCTTGCAGCTCGGGCCGCAAACTTCTGCGATCTCGGCCTTTCTTTGTATTACCACCCTAGTTGTGTAATGTGCTATTATAAATTCTTTACTACACATAATATACAAAACAAAATACACATACGGTTTCTTTATAGTCAAAATTGTTACAAAAAAAATATAAAAAAACAATATTAAGACCATTTTTTACAATGTTCAAATAAAGTTCCAGATAAGCTATCCGCAACCAGGGCTGCCGTTTATTCTAAGTTTAAATATTTTTTCCTATCTTGCGTGTGTTCGTTTATGGCTTCAAATTTAGAACAAACGGCAGCCCTGGTTGGGGATAGCATATCCGGAACTTTATCTGCAGATTGTGAAACAGACCCTAAAATTAAACAAATAAATTGCTGTGTGGTGTCGGCCCAGAGAATAGCACCAACCCAAATTCTTCCCGCGGTGATGACACAACCTTGCGCTATGGCGCTCATTAGGGGAGGGCTATGTCCAGCAGTGGACTAATATAGCCTGAAGAAGAAGTAATAAATTATTTATTATTTTTTGTTTGTTTTATGCTATGCTGTAGCACAGCTATGCTTTGCTTAGTTAGCCTTACCCAGCACCTTTTCTATCCTGAGAGCCTAACTAACCAAGACGCTTAACCAATACGGTTAAGGAGCAGAATTGATTGCCGCAGTAGCGCTATCTGTTTCGCTCACGATACTATTGCCAAACTAATAGTCACCTGCATCGATGACGTTGAATCAACCTATAGGAACAAAGGCGCGCAGCCTGCCATAGAATGAAACTATTTGATTGGTCGATCAACTTGCCGCACATCCAAAATTTGCTCATCTGCGCAGGTACATCCGCAAGACTTATTTCTTGTGTAGCACTGTAC
Source organism: Yponomeuta sedellus (assembly GCA_934045075.1). Taxonomy (NCBI): domain Eukaryota; kingdom Metazoa; phylum Arthropoda; class Insecta; order Lepidoptera; family Yponomeutidae; genus Yponomeuta; species Yponomeuta sedellus. Next base: position 15,851,351 of record OW203744.1, on the reverse strand, counting down.
TTTACTTTGAAAAAATGCAACCATGCCTACCCTCACTGGCAATCGAATCTTGGACTTGTCGAGTCCATTGCTCTTTCCACTGAGATATAACCGCCTATACCTTGGACCTTTTCCGCTTGAATCTCTGTTACACCGTATATAGGTAATTATTTATTACTTAGAAGAAGTTTCGGTTTCATTTTTGACACGATCCATCAATGAAACTCGAAGCAAAGCCCGTTCCATTACGCGGATCATCGGCAGATGTGACCGGCCCAATACTTCTACGGTGTTTAGAAGTAGTGCGTGGGCCGATCGTGGAAAGACTAACGTCATAAATTACAAAGACGTCATACATTACCTGGGTATGTTTTTTATGTGTTACGTGCTACTATTAATAACATTATCACTATCTTACTATAAATTCAAAGTGAATATGTTTGTTTAGTGTAATAATATGTTTATTTACATTGTTTTATTTTGTGGTATTATGAGTACTATAATGTGTATGAGTACTCGAAAACTGTAAAGTTATTTATTGATATTTCAAATACTACTTTTCTTTTCTGTTTTGATTAGATTCTGATTGTAATCCACTGTCCACCGTTGCATGGTTTCGAGGCAAAAGTTTCAACTTTTGCCCGAAATTATATATTTTTGTTGGAGACGTGATACTACCCTGCCGTAATACAGTTAATACTAGTACGGAGGGTGGTGGACCTTTTCTTGCACGAATTGTAATAGTTACGGCTTATCTTTATACAATGTAAATGTTGAACAAGCGAAAATAAAATTTCATTTCATTGTGGTCCACACACGTCTCACTGCAGGGCACAGGCCTTCTCTCAGAGAGAGAGTTTGGGCTAAATTACCACGCGTGCCCAACATAGGTGGGGAATTTTAAGCGCTTAGTAGTTCAACTACCTCAGATACTTAGGTTTCCTCACGATGCTTTCCATCACAGTTAGCGAGTGGTATTGCCACTGAAATATTCTTTTTGATGCGCTAACTCGTGCTAAGGACAATTTTAAAAACCTATTTAGAGGCTAAAAATTCCACCCATGCCGGGACTCCGAACCCGCGACCTCTGGCTAACCGTGCCTCTGGCCGAAGTCGCGGGTTCGAGTCCCAGAATGGGTGGACTTTTTAGCCTCTAAATAGGTTTTTAAAATTGCTACTGAAACTTTATAAATGTACGAAACTGAGGGAAGAAAGTCGTTGGTATATGCAGGGATTCGAACCCACGACTTCTCGATTGAGAAGCCTTTGTTCTATTCTCCACTACCACCGCTTATATGATATCTTATGTAGTTATGTAGGTATTTCAGGCCAGCATAAGAAACCATACTGTGTCATTATTTAATAAAATCAAATATTCTATTTTAACGAAATGAATGTACATACTGTTTTGTGAATGTCAATACAAATGAAGGAAGAAAGATAAGATAAGGTAAGAATACTCTTTATCGTATACCGGAAAATTGATACAGAACAGCAGATACAGAAGATAAGATACAATTGGCGGCCTTATTGCTAATAACAATTTCTTCCAGGCAACCTCAAATCGGAGAATTTGCCGAAAAAGATTGACGAAACAAAAATGTATAGCAAATGTGAGTGGAAGCGCTGGTAAAAGACGTCCCAGGCGGACATACATCGACCACACCAACTAAATGTATTAGCAAAGGGGAAGATAAAAAGTACCCGGAACCGGCGTGCGTGCATGCAACGACTTGTGAACGTTGACAAAGCGAAGGTGATCTGTCAGGATCGTGGGAAGTGGCAGTTCCTAGTCTCTGCCTACCTCTCTCGGATACAGGCGTGAGGTTATGTATTTATGTATGTATGTCAATGCACATCAGCGATTTGCAAAAAAATCGCAAAAAATAAAAAATCAATCAATGGTTCTAATAGATTTGAGTTGTGGAGATAATTTTGGCAAGTGCCTTTTTCAAAAAACACACTAGAGTATTTGATAGCAATTGCCAAAGCTTACAAATTTTGCTATGGTTTGCCCAGAATTCATCATGACTGTATGGAATAATGACAACTTCTCGCCCCATTAAGGGTAGCCATGCGCAAACCTTATATAGACAGTCCAATATAGGACATCAAACTGCATCTACGCACGCGTCTCATTTGAATACACCAACAAATAGTCTCCTTACATGGAGGCCCTCCCAAGCTGCTCTGCTGGAGCGGCAGTGCTAGATGGCGTGAGCGAAAATGGCTCTATACAAGTATAAAATGTCTGTGAGAGACAGATTTCTTTATTTTTCCTTTTTATATATCGCGGAAGCGCTCGTGGCCTAGTCGAGTGATTAGAATTAATCACTTGAGTTAAGCAACAACAGGCGCAGTCAGGTGTGGTCCCAAGGTTATGGTGGACGAATATCAGACAGACCCATAGTGGATTTAGTGGATTTGGTCTGATTGAATGTCTTACTATGAACGCAGTAGCTGATAGGGGCTTCAAAGAAATAGACTCTTCATTAGCGAGTAAAAATATTGAGGCGCCAGAGAAAAACGTAGTGATTATTTTCTCTGTGACCACAGAGAAAATAATCCACAGACTATATGAATAATCACACGTTGACATTTCGTTTATCTTTTTTGTAAGGCAAAGGATCAATACTCAAGCTGCCTTTGCGGACGTCATACAAAAGTCATTTAAGGTTAAAGCTTTTTATTGAATATCTTAAAAAATATAGACTTATTTACAAATCTGATAAATAGAAATTGTGCGGAAAGCCAAAATTCTCGAAATGGTTTTGAGATTTCCGTTCGTACTAAAAAATGTAGCATGGTCAATTGAAAATTAACCGAATAAAGGAAGTGGGGATATATAGAAGGTATTTGAATGTTTTTTATTATGAAAGTTTGGCCGTTTTTGGTACGTCCGCTCGGAAACGAAAAAAATTGAATACAAAGGTTTTGAGTGACACGTGGATGGATAACCCAAAAGTTATGTCAAAAGTCCTTTGGCTCTTGGCTGTTATCTATATATTTATTGTATTAAATCTATCGTCGAGTTAGCACCTGTGACACAAGTCATTTAGTTGTTCTCAATATGGGACTAAGAAGATCTGTGTAATAATATCTATGAATATTTATTTATTATTATTATTATTATTATTTCTTCCCTGATTTTGTATCGCAATTAGACAAAACATACCTAAGCCTGTAAGGACTTCTGCAATGAGTAAAATAACGGAAAGGGAATTCACGCCACTGTCCACTTTTGATAATGACATTTGATAAGTTTAAAAATCTTTGACGACCTCTGTGGCGTAACGGTAGCGCGTCTGCCTACCATGCAAGAGGTCCCGGGTTCGAATCCCAGCTGGGAACCAAAAAAAAGCCCCAGGTCTTGGATGTTTACATGTTTGTGATGTCGTTGTTTCTGGTTCCCACGACACAAGGCATCCTAGTGTGGGGCCAGAAGCAATGTATGTGCCTGTATGTAAAAATGTTATTTTAAAAAAAATCTCAATTTTTTTTAATAATATTTATTTGTATCTTCTCCCTCTTCTTCTTCTTCTTAGATTGTTTATTTTTTCAATAACGATTACCTGAAACGTTATTAATGGTTTTAAATATTTTTTTAACATTACCAAATTTGCGTTATTTGTAAAACACGTGCTAGATAAACATACAAGTATGAAATTGCTCGATCCTTAGGGCCTGTTTCACAATCTGCAAATAATGTTCCGGATAAGCTATCCGCAACCAGGGCTGCCGTTTATTCTAAATTTAAATAAATATTCCTATATTGCGTGTGTTTGTTTATGGCTTCAAATTTAAAACATACGGCAGCCCTGGTTGCGGATAGCTTATCCGGAACTTTATTTGCAGATTGTGAAATAGGCCCTTAGTATTGTATGACGTAGATTTCCTCACGGTCGACTCCGAACCCAATCTAAAGTTACCCCAATCATCTTTGTTCTTCAATGAATTTTTAATTTTTTCAAGCAATCCATCAAACGAATTCTGAGCCTAAGCGACTTAAAATCAATGGACTAAGCCTGTCACAAATCTTTCAGGCTCGTTCGTGGACCGACTGACGTTGAAATGAAAGTTGTTTATTCAGAATAGAATATCAAATACAAGCATTACAGGCATCAACAAAATGATTGATTCGTTTCGAACAAAAAATATGCTGATTCTTTTCGATTGATTGGTTTAGTTGATCGGAGTGGAAAACGGGAGCTAAATGTAATCAAACTCGGCGGTATTGCAATTTGCAGGCGTGTCGGGTGCTGGATAGATGACTATCCTGTGACTACCACTAGTGGCATTTTCCCGAGCGTTTCCGTGCTTCGCAAGGCACGTTAACCCGTTCTAATGCCATGTAATGGCAGCCGTTAAGCCATGTCAGTGGCCTTATGGGCGGCTTCATAACTTCTGACACAACAGTCTTACAATCCTCCATCCACCCGGACTTGGCCCCCGTGGTGGAGTATGGCCTAACCTTCCTGCGATGCAGGAAGAGACCCGTGCCCCAGCAGTGGGGATATGCAAAGGGTTAGGTAGTATCATGCAATTGTGCCTGCGGCAGTCAATTTTATTCTACTGGCTCGCTGGTTTGTTCAATGGGTAATTTATAAACTCTGGGTGTGATTGAGCTACCTCCTTTAACGTTTTGCGCCTATTTGTATTAGGCTCAGAAATAGCAGCAATGCGCGGAGTGAGCCATGAATTATTGGCTATTTTTGTCCATGGAAATGCACTGTGATGTTGTTTGGATTGGTTCAGATATTTTGTAATGCACTGCGAAGGAAGTTTGCATAGTTGAGCTTTGCTGTGTTTTCGTTGTGATCGTTTCTGCGAAGTCTTAAGATTGATAGGGATATATAATTCAATTGAGCGAACGAAACGCTTAAACGAAACGAACGCTTCGATCGAAGCGAAGCGCTCGTGGCCTAGGCGAACCATGTGATTGGAATAAATCACTTGGTTAAGCAACAACAGGCGTGGTCAGGTACGGGATGGGTGAGCGTCCCGTGACTACCGCTAGTGGCATTTTTTCGAGCGCTTCCGTGCTTCGTAAGGCACGTTAAGCCGTTGGTGCCGGCTGTCATATAATGGCAGTCGTTACGTAATGTCAGAGGCCTTATGGGCGGCTTGATAACTTCTGACAGTAAGGCCCGCCACTGTCTTACAACCCTCCACCAAACTGGACTTGGCCCCTGTGGTGGAGTATGGCCAACCTTCCTGCGATGCAGGAAGAGACCCGTGCCCCAGCAGTGGGGACATACAAGGGTTGATGACGATTCAATTGAATTCAATTTATTTCAACATAAAGAATTTACATTCTGTTTGCTGAATGTCAAAGTACATAGCATGAAAGTGAAAGTGAAAGCCACTGCTTTCGGGCCGTAGTGTAGTGGAGAAAAAGGCAGCGAGAAAAAAACTCCACTCTGACCATGTTTTCTCAAATCCTCTTAAAACGCCAATGACTACGAAAGTTCTGGATAGTAATAGCGTGCTAATCATTGTTCGGCTTTTCAGGGAAAAAACTCTCATACTAAAGTAGTTTGGGTCTGGTTAGAAACCTGAGTGTCTAAAATCCATTTCGACATCAAGCTTTTGTAAGAAGAAAAATGAAGTTTTTTTTTATTATAGCCACAGTACACACGCCACTCGAAACACTGGCTGCAAAAAACTGCAGGCAGATGCTGGATGCGGCAAGCTAAAGACAGGGCGCTATGGCGCTCATTAGGGGAGGGCTATGTCCAGCAGTGAACTAATATAGCTTGACGATGATGATGACGACACACGTCATACTAACAAAACAAACTTAAAACACATAACTACATAACATTTATAAAAAAAAAAGAACACGGCGCGGCGTGTCACTGCTGCTTTAAACGGCAACTGACTCAGCAATATGCTGGGCAAGCCTTCAGCCCCGATTTTCAGTCAGTGCCAATGTATGCCCCCACTGCTGGGGAACGGGTCTCTTTCTGCACCGCAATAGCATAACATAACATTTACATACAGGCACATACATTGCTTCTGGCCCCACACTAGGATACCCTGTGTCGTGGGAACCAGAAACAACGACATCACAAACATGTAAACATCCAAGATTGACGGTCTCGGTGGCGCAGCGGTTTGGCACGCTGACTGTTAAACCGAAGGTCTCGGGTTCGATCCCCGGCCGGGTCAAACTAGGAAACGAACTTTTCTAGTTCGTCTCGGGTCTTGGAAGTTATCTATGTATTTATTGTATTAAATCTATCGTCGAGTTAGCACCTATAACACAAGTCATTTAGTTGTATACTTAGTATAGGGCCAACGAGATCTGTGTAATATGTCCATGAAAATTTATTTATTTATAAGACCTGGGGTTTTTTTTGTCCCCAACCGGGGTTTGATCCCGAGACCTCTTGCATAGTAGGGAAATGCCCTACCGCTGCGCCACAGAGGTCGTCAATAACATCCATTATTGGCTGCATATACAAGTTATTAAGCATTTATTATTTACTAGCTGTGCTCCGCTGTGTTACACACGATTTATCGATTTTCCCATGGAATAAGAAATTTTCTCGCTGTAAAACATAGCCTATGTGGTAATCCATGGTGCACGCTAACTCCATACCAAATTTTATTAAAATTGCTCCTGCCTAGTATTTTCTAAGGTTAACACGAGCAGTAGACATAGTTAAAACTGTTTTTATACGGATTTATGCTCGTTTTATGCGGATTTATTTATGCGGATTTTTGCTCCTGCCGTTTAGACGTAAAGAAGTAACAACCATTCACACTCACAAACTTTCGCTTTTATAACATTAGTGGGTATGATAATATTAGCTTTTATAATATTAGTGGCATGGGTGGAATTTTTGGCCTCTTAATAGGTTTTTAAACATTAGTGAAATTAGTGTGATGTGATAATGTAATTGAAAAGTCTGATGTGATTGTAATAGTATTGCTGTGGATTTCTGAAAAATAAAATCTCAGGGCTTTAACTTCCCAATTCGCGGTGGGCACGCGTATTAATTAAGCCCATAATCTTGCTCTGACAGAAGGCCCGGTGCCCCGCAGGGGGACATGAAAAGGCTACATCGAAATCCAACAAAATTGTTTTAAGTATAAATGTAATGTCACTTTATCTATTGAAGTTTACTTATCACGCAGGTAAATCCACAGCACGTAAGTGCTAGTACGAACAAGCGCTTTTTCTTCTTCTTCAGGCTATATTAGTCCACTGCTGGACATAGCCCTCCCCCAACGAGCGCCACAGCGCAAGGTTGTGCCATCATTGGGGGGTAAGCCCGTAATCCCCACGCTGGGCATGCGAGGTGGGGATCGCAGTTCGGTGGAATTGTACTGCAGGGGGCGCTGCTGCCCACCCCCCGGTTTGTGTCCCTTAGTCGCCTTTTACGACACCCGCGGGAAGAATAGGGTTGGTGCTATTCTCTAGGCCGACACCACACAGCAAGCGCTTTTTGACTCGGCATTAAAAAAACGCTTAAAGACACAAATGGATACCCATTCAGTTAGTCACATGAAAGCGTTTTTAAAGCGCACCGCTTTTTTATCGAGCGCTATTGGATTTGCAACATTGAGTGTTGGACGTTAAATCGAATTGGGCATACATATCCGCCTTTCTGTTCTGATGAGGGTTAAAAAATATCTCTCTCTACCTAACTTTTATCGCAAATCTCGTGTTGGTGTCTTGAAGTGACGAAGATAGAAGATTCAAGAGCTCAAATAGTAGGGAAAAAGCTCCAAGCGCTCGTAGGCTTGGCGAACCGAGTGATTGGAATCAATCACTTGAGTTAAGCAACAGCAGGCGCGGTCAGGTGTAGGATGAGTGACCGTCCCGTGACTACCGCCAGTAGCATTTTTTCCAAGCGCTTCCGTGCTTTACAAGGCACGTTAAGCTGTTGATGCCAGCTGTCGTGTAGTGGCAGTTGTTAAGTCATGTCAGAGGCCTTATGGACGGCTTGGTAACTTCCGACAGTAAGGCCCGCCACTGTCTTACAATCCTCCACCAACCCCGACTTGGCCCTCGTGAATGATTATGGCCTGACCTTCTAGCGATGCAGGATGAGACTCGTGCCCCAGCAGTGGAGACATACCCCAGCAGTTGATATAAAAGCTAACCTTGAAGGAAATCATCGTGAGGAAACCCAAGACGTCTTTGACCCCGCATGTATTGATCGCAGTCTTACCTGTGGTCTAGGCCAACTAAGCTGTCAGGATGGTATAGGTGCTAGGCCCTCTAAGATACAATGTCCTAGACACTGCAGCGCCCGACTTTCCTGCACCCATCTAGAGTGAGTGAACGACGCTGTATAAATAATTTCATTACGTCGGTGTAGAACCTAAAGGATTCTTTATTTACACAGGAACCCAAGTATAGAATGAGGCCCTGAAAATAAAGGTCAGGTCACTCCAAGTAAGTAGGTGATTGAGATAAACAAGTAATTCGACCAATCCACTTTGACAGCCGTCAACAAACTTACACAGCTCTCCGAAACGGGACATACAGCTAAGACATATCCACTTGGTGTACTAAGAAAAGGTGCTTTCTTACCAAAGTGACTGATGGACCTAGGATTTCCGCTCTTAGCCTCATAGATGAGCCATTGCACGTAGATAGAATATTCTTTATTGTACACAGAAAAATGAAATTATATAAAAATATGGTACAATTGGCGGCCTTATCACTAAAAGCAATTTCTTGCAGGCGACTAAATCCAATGTAATTCGTGTGTAATCCCAAGGTGACTCGAAGGAAAAAGACGAGTTTTACTTTCACACGAGTTGTCGTTAATTTTATCTTTCATTCCCCGATCACACAACGTCAAAATTAATGTTTTTTTTGTAACAGTTTTAACGCGAAATTTTTCGCGAACAACTTTGGGTCGTTTCGGAACGCATTTTGGCTGCGGTCCGTTTCAAGTTTCTTTTATTATCGTTCTAGGCTACTTTTCAGCTTCGGTGCTTTTTCTCTGTTAATTCTTTTCATTATTAAATACTTAAAATCAAGGTAAATAATTATCATTTAATTGAAGTAAAGTTTTGTTATGCCCATTTCTTGCACTTTATACGGTGAACGGAATGTCAATAGCCGATCATCGCAGGTTTTCATGCGGTTCATTTGAGCAGCTAATGTCTAAATAACTTTGTCATCTAACTCACCTAATGAAAACTTCCACATAGGGCCCGTTTCTGAATTGAGAATTTTGCTAAGTAAATACTTAACTATAGTGCTGTCTTAAAAACCCATTTAGAGAATAAAAATTCCACCCATGCCGGGATTCGAATCCGCGACCTCTGGCTATCCGTGCCATATCTGGCTATCTGTACGTAATACAGAGAATATTGTAAAGAGGTTCGAAATTTCACTGATGCCGGTGAGTCGCCCATTAGCTCAGTTGGAAAGAGCGCTGGCACGGATAGCCAGAGGTCGCGGGTTCGAATCCCGGCATGGGTGGAATTTTTAGCCTCTAAATGGGTTTTTAAAATTGTCCTTAGCACGGGTTAGTGCATTAAAAATAAAAATAGTATAATCATGAGGGTACAGTAATATCGTTCCGATGTGAAACCTAACTGCAAAGTAGGTAGTCGGGGCTGTAAATGATGCCGTAGGGCTAGACCCTACGGGATCAATGCGTGACTTTATGGTATTTATTGGCTGTCCAAAAAAAATTGTGGCAGATACAGTGGCAGATGAATTGTCACCTATGATATTTCAGTGTCTGAATAGATCACCTTGCTTACTCGCACCAGTAAAGATCACTACCCTCCGTCCCTTTTTACGACAGCTCTTTAAGGGGTGAAGTAAAACGCTGAAAGCTGCAAAAATAGTGTTATTAGTACAGCTTTTCTATTGCGAAACGGTCCCGGTGAACCTCACTGCCAAAGTGATACTGGGGAGAGAGATGTCACCAAAAGTGAAGACGAACAACTGGGAGTAGTCAAAAAAAAATGCCGTGTTAGGAAACTTGAAGACAGTATCTTCGTGCAATGGCGTCTTTTTGTAACGTTTGGGAATTTTAAGAAGGTTATTCTTGTTAAGCTGGTTGCGTTTATTTTTATAGGCTAGGCTTTCCCGCGACTTAGTTTGCGTAGAGTGTGAATTAAGTTATCGTTTCTTCCTAAAAACCTTAGAAGATAGGAAACGAAGTAAAAAACCGGTCTTTATGTGCACAAAATAAACTATATAAACTACAAAAGTCCTTAATTACCACCTGTTATAAAGACTATCTTTTTTCATTTTAATTTTTGTTCAATAGCGCGTCAAAAACTGTCTCTTAAGTATGACGACCTTTGTGGCGTAGCGGTAGCGCGTCTGCCTACCATGCAAGAGGTACCGGGTTCGAATCCCGGCTGGGGATGCAAAAAAAAGCCCAGGTCTTGGATGTTTACATGTTTGTGATGTCGTGGTTTCTGGTTCCCACGACACAGGGTATCCTAGTGTGGGGCCAGAAGCAATGAATGTGCCAGTATGTAAATGTTATGTATAGACACCCAGCTGTAGGACTTACAGGCTACTTAAAAAATGTCTATATAATATAATCACTGGTCCTGTTAATGGATTATGGATGCTCCATTTCTAATCAAGAAAACCTGCTCCCAGATCCTGTGATAGAGTCACATAAAGAACACAAAAAAATCCCAGAGTTATACTATTCAATTTATAAAAATTAAAGCCGAATTCAACCCACGACTCCCATTCATATTAAGAATAAAGTAGGTATTCAATATCAACCCTTTGTATGTCCCCACTGCTGGGGCACGTGTTTCTTCCTGCATCGCACGAAGGTTAGGCTACCTCGAGGGCCAAGCCCGGGTTGGTAGAGGATTATAAGACAGTGGCGGGCCTTACTATCAGAGGTAATCAAGCCGCCCATAAGGCCACTGACATGGCTTAACGACTGCCATTACATGACAGCCGCCATCAATGGCGTAGCGTGCCTTTCGAAGCACGGAAGCGCTCGAAAAAAGTGCCAGTAGCGGTAGCCACGGGATGGTCACCCATCCAGCACCTGACCGCGCCTGCTGTTGCTGCAACTTGAACAGTTCACAAAAGGGGTGGACTCCTCTTTCTATTTGTGTCATAAGGGAGCTTTAAAAACAAAAGCGATAAGCAAAACAATGTAGGGATAAACAGGAGCAAGAACTTTCTTAAAGAGAGCGAAGAAAATGTGCGAGAACCATGAAAAGAAAAAAAAGTCTTTTGAACTGCTATTTTCAACAAAAAACTGAATTAACAATAACCAAAAACCCGACTGCCGAACATTAACGACTAAGCTCTCCGGACCAACCTCTGTATCTTGTAATGAGTTATATTGTAGAGTTTGGGTTCTTCTCGCTTCGTAGATTATATCATTAGTGTTTGTTTTAACATTTTCTTTATGTTGATGCTAATGCCACATTGAAGCGCTCGTAGCCTAGGCGAACCTAGTGATTGGAAACAATCACGTGGTTAAGCAACACAGGCGCGGTAAGGTACGGGATGGGTGAGCGTCCCGTGACTACCGCTAGTGGCATTTTTCCGAGCGCTTCCGTGCTTCGCAAGGCACGTTAAGCCGTTGGTGCCGGCTGTCATATAATGGCAGTCGTTAAGCCATGTCAGAGGCCTTATGGGCGGCTTGATAACTTCTGACAGTAAGGCCCGCCACTGTCTTACAATCCTCCACCAACCCGGACTTGGCCCCCGTGGTGGAGTATGGCCTAACCTTCCTGCGATGTAGGAAGAGACCCGTGCCCCAGCAGTGGGGACATATAAGGGTTGATAACGTAATGCCACATTAAAGGGGTAGAATCGTGATGATTGATTATTTAAAACATTAAATTACCTTAACTCGCAATGTTTCGGCAGCGTTTCCAATTGCCGTGGTCACGGGTAGACTGAAGTGGCGAGAACAGTCAATTATTGTCGTTAGTCACTTTTAGTTTTTTGCAGCACTGACTTCGCAAATCATTAAGAAATACTAATTTAAAATAGACTACCAACACTCGTTTAAACACAACAAGACGATAAATATGTTATTTGTCAAAATCTGACCATTGATTACGTAGATTTTGACAGGCGGGACTAACCGGCGGGTCTACTTCGCGGTGAGTTACATTTGTAAATTTGGGTCCCGTCTGCTAGCATTTACATGCTCAGCAATAGTGTTGTTGGACAGTTTATATATTAGGGCTATATTTTGCGTTTTTATTCACTTATTCAATTTTTTCTTGGATTTACGCCGCTTTCATGTGGCTTAGGACAGTCGCGCAAAAACTACCAAGCGATGGTGATATTAAGTGTCAAAATCTGACCATTGATTAGGAGTTGTGAAGAAAAATAGAATCAGACGTAGTTTTGCACACACAGACACACACACATACACATACGTAAATACATACATAAACACATACGTACATACGTACATATATACATCCATATATACATACATACCTACGTACATACATACGGGCCAAACACATTTTCCTCCTTTTGGACTTCACCCTCCGCAATCGGGTAAAAACACGACGTAGGCCTTCAAAAGTCTCTGAAAGTGAATATTTTGTTGTTTGCTATCGAGTTGAAGACGACAGAGCGTTCCTTCACGCCATTTGTCTTTTGAAGAGTGTGCGGAGATCTTTGGAAGAGTAATGCTTAAATTAAAAAAAAAAAAAAATTTAAGCAAACTTACATTTTACTTACGAGTATAATCAAAAAGTTATGTCCTTTTTAATGCACTAACCCGTGCTAAGGACAATTTTGAAAACAAATTTAGAGGCTAAAAATTCCACCTATGTCGGGACTCGAACCCGCGACCTCTAGCTCTGCTCTTCTAGACGGGACCCTAGAAAAGCATATTATGGCACGTCATCAAAATAAATAAATATGTTTACTCGTAACATAACATAAAATTGTGCTTGTATCCCAGAGGGGGAGGCAGAGACCAGGGACTGCCACTTGCCACAATCCTGACAGTCACCTTCGCTTCATCTACGATTCTTAGTAATAGTGTAGCTTTAAATTGAAATCTTAGTTGATATCTACCCTTCGCATGCCCCCACGGCTGGGGCAGGGGTTTCTTCCTGTATCGCAAAAAGGTTAGGATATCCTCGACCACGGGGGCCAAGTCCGGGTTGGTGGAGGATTGTAAGAAAGTGGCGGGCCTTACTGTCAGAAGTTATCAAGCCGCTCATTAGGCCTCTGACATGGCTTAACGACTGCCACTACATGACAGCCGGCACCAACGGCTTAAGGGGTGCTAACTGGCGCCACCAATAGAATAAAAATCATAAATTGTTTTATAATACGTTTTTATCTAAAAATGAACATGAGAAGACGTGACAACTTTTTTAAAAACCTATTTAAAGGCTAAAAATTTCACCCATGCCGGGATTCGAACCCGCAACCTCTGGCTCTCCGTACCAGCGCTCTACCAATTGAGCCAATGGGCGACTCACGGCATCTGTGAAATTACGAACCTCTTTACAATATTCTCTGTATTGTAAAGAGGTTCGAAATTTCACTGATGTCGTGAGTCGCCCATTGGCTCAATTGGTAGAGCGCTGGTACGGATAGCCAGAGGTTGCGGGTTCGAATCCCGGCATGGGTGAAATTTTTAGCCTCTAAATAGGTTTTTAAATTTGTTCCTTAGCACGGGTTAGTGCATTACTTTGCAGTTAGGTTTTAACATCGGAACGATATCACTGTACCCAAATGATTACACTATTTTTATTTTTAATGCACTAACCCGTGCTAAGGAACAAATTTAAAAACCTATTTAGAGGCTAAAAATTTCACCCAAAATTGCAACCTCTGGCTATCCGTACCAGCGCTCTACCAATTGAGCTCTACCAGAGGTTGCGGGTTTGAATCCCGGCATGGGTGAAATTTTTAGCCTCTAAATAGGTTTTTAAATTTGTTCCTTAGCACGGGTTAGTGCATTAAAAATAAAAATAGTGTAATAATGTGATAACTATTAGAACCTATAGAACCTACTAGTACCTAGAATCAACAATCTAGGACTTTAATACTACATTTAAGGATGTATATTATGAAAGTAGTCATCATAGATATTAAGATTTTTTTATGTTTTTGTTTTGGATAAAACATTGTTAAACAAGTTATGATTTTACTCCGTTGATAGCGCGCCTTGACGTACCCTGCGACGCACAGAAGCGCTCGGAAAAATGTCACAAGCTGTAACCACGGGACGGTCACGCATCCTGCACCTGACCACACCTGTTGTTGCTTAACTCGATTGATTGATTCCAATTACTCGGTTTGACTGTGCCACGAGCGCGCAGTGGCCTCAGGCCGTGTATTTTTTTAAGTTTGTGATATCCTTGAAATTCGTCGAAGAACCAAGGTCGAAGACGTTGGTAAGCGGATCACAAAGTTAAAGTGGAGAGGGGCGGGACACCTGGCTAGAAGAGAAGACGACCGGTGGACGCAGGCAGTGTCGGAGTGGTGAATGGATCAGATCACCCTATCCTTCATGGGGCATTGTATACGCTTCTACAATAAAATCCCTGAAGATATATTAAGTTTGACTGAAGCGCGGTTCAAAAAATGTGTAAAGTACACTTTGTGCCAAAATAGCTACTATAATATTAATAATTATTTAGATGACAATAATGTCTGGAATTCAAGCATGTAAAATTCTCGAGTTTTGTAGAATCTGTGTAAATTCTGTTAATTAAGGAATTTGAAAAGACTAAGTTTGTAGCTTTTTTGTCCATTTTTTTTCCAAAATGATCCAGATTTTGAAATGGACACCTAGTTTGACTTGTAACGTTAATTAAGCCGCAGTATCTGCGCTACTTTGAATAAAACCTATACATTTCATTTAATTTCATTTCGATTAGCATATGACAGTGAGGAATGGCGCAGTAAAAAGGAGGCCTATGCCCAGCAGTGGGTTGATGTGGGCTGATTATAGATAGATAGATATCCTTGCCTCATTGTCATCTAGGCTTCCTAGTTTGGAATCAAGACAAGACATTATGGTGTCTGGAAGTTTTCATTATTATACTCTACGCCTTGGCAGAAAGAAAACTTTCAGCGGCTGTCAGGGGAAAGTTTTATACTTTTAATCTGTTCCCGTTGTCAAGTGAAAATTATGTTTGTGGCTTTGCGCTAGGCTCCGAAGTTGGAAGTGTGGTGTCGTTTCTGGCATATTTTCTGACTTAGGGCGCTAAGTTTTTAGTTAAGCTTCAGTTATGTTATCTAGCTTGTCTGGAACAGATTACCTTTAATGATAAGGATGTCGTCTATACTCTTAGGTTAAGAAATATCCATTTATGTGTACAATAAAGTGTTATCTATATATCTGTCTGTCCGTTCGTCTGTATGTCTGTCTGTCTATGTTGAAACTCGGAAATTTTGTTCCGGTTAGCTAAGTTTAAGGCCGATATTATATTATGTAACTAATTGGCTGAAGCGCTCGTGGTCTAGGCGAACCAAGTGATTGGTATCAAGCGTTTGAGTTAAGCAACAACAGGCACGGTCAGGTGCAGGATGGGTAACCGTCTCGTGACTACCGCTAGTGTCATTTTTCCGAGCGCTTCCGTGCCTCGCAATGCACACTAAGCCGTTGATGCCGGCTGTCATATAAAGGCAGTCGTTAAGTCATGTCAGATGCCTTATGGGCGGCTTGATAACTTCTGTCAGTAAGGCCCGCCACTGTCTTACAGTTCACAACGTTCGCTATTCAGACTATTGCGTATCCTGTCATTCAAAGTAACACTACACATACTTCTCAAGGACCTCATTTCTACTGCATCAATTCTACTTTCTTGCTTCTTTTGCCACATCCAAGATATTGGTAGATAATAGAGATATCGGTAGATATCGGAAGATACGAAACTCTATAATAATTGAATTATACCAAGATTTTTTCGCTCTTTTCGTTACTTTCCTGTCTGATAGCAATTTGGCTCAAATATTTTATTTAAATGATAAAATAGTTTTAGGTATAGTTTAGTTTTTCGCTTTGCAAACTTAGTAAGATAATATTTAATATTATTGTCAATAAAAAACAATTAATAAATTTAAATATAGTTTTCATGAAAAATAGCGCAGAAAATTACAAGTGAAACATATGTAAATATTTTTTTTACAGAATTACAATATAATTTATTTCAAAATAATATACAAAATAAAATTTTAAAGTTTAGGATGCAAACAGCATTAACCATCCCGTGACTGTCGCTAGTGGTACTTTTAGCCGTTGATGCTGGCTGTCATTTAGTAGCAGTTGTTAGGCCATGTCAGAGGTCTTATGGGCGGCTTGATAACTTCTGACAGTAAGCCCCGCCACTGTCTTACAATCCTCCATCAACCCGGACAAGGCCCCCGTGGCGGAGTATGGCCTACCCTTCCTGCGATGCGGGAGCCCCATGCCCCAGCAGAGCATGGGGCTCCTGAGGGACATAGGTACAAGGTTTGATATCAAATGTCGATTTGTTTTTTTTCAAAAAAAGAGCAGAAATTTTTGAACTAAAACTTTAGTAAGCATGATTAAACTCTGCGAATCGGAGCGAAACCTGGTCGGACTTTTCCGATATAACAACACCCGTAAGTAAATCCGAACTAAAAGTCTACAATAGCGCAGAAACTTAAAAGTGAATAATATATTTGTCGGGGTTCAGGGAGTTTGACCATTAAACATATTATTGGGGTTTCAACCAAGCTTGGAACACCAATATCAGTTCACACTTTATTCAGTCACTGTAAATAATTAATTAGCCAATTGACAGCACTCATCACTTGTTCCAAGGTGTTCACTCGGCAACGCTCAAAGTAGACTGACTGTTGGATCGCCGATTGGCACCGAGAGTCGGTCGAAGCGCGTCACGCCGATAGGGGGCGCTTAACGAACACGTGACACGCTTGACGTTCCAAACAACCGCCATTTTGTACCGCATACGACATATAGATATTACAAAGATTAAAGCCAAATCAGAATACAGCCGACAGCACGTCTTTTCATGAACTCACTCTAATCAGTTAAGTTAAGAATTATTTTGCTACAATGTAAAGGTTGACCTGCTGTCGACACTACTCTCTCTACCTGAAACAGAGGTAAACGGTTCTGTTTGAACAAAGGTGGTATTACTTCCTGCAATAAATGAGCCAAGTCGAAGAACTTATTATTTCACCTGGGTAGGCGCGCCTCTCGAAATGCCTAATGAAAAACGGAGCAGGTTATACAGGGTATCCTAAAAAGAACACGGTTAACACTACCCCAATATAAATTTCGCGACTTTTGTAGTGATAGGGTAGTGCCATGTTTTCAGAATTAGCTGTGCCCCGCGGTGGTTTATTGATTTTCCCATGAAAATAAGATATTTTCCCGCAGAAAAACGTAGCCTATAAGTTAATCCAGGGTGTCAGCTAACTCCACACTAAATTTTATAAAAAATGCTCCAGCCGTTTAAACGTAAAAAAGTAACAAACATACACACTTTCGCCTTTATAATATTATGTGATTCCGTTTTCGCCAAGGAACTCTTATACTTTAGCATTAAAAATTTAAAATTACTTTGCTAAATTCCGCCAAAAATCCCACAAGCACCATGCGGATAATTAATGAACCGCCCTCCCTCCCACTTTTTCAAGCAGAAGCAAGACACGAACACACGACCACCAATACCAATACTTGTATGAGAAAACACGCGACGCGTTTCGCCTCTTACACGAGGCATCCTCAGGCTCCCAAATGCAAGTGACCGTCTCCGCAAAAACGCTCCGTATTTATAGTTTAGGCCGCCCCTCCACCCGATGACGCAATGTAACCGCTAAACTGGTGACCGTTAACCGCATGGTGCTTGTGGGATTTTCGGCGGAATTTACCAAAGTAATTTTAACTTTTTAATGTTATTATGGATTTCCGAAAATTAACGCCTGATTCTATACAACACCTTATACTTTATCCATGTTCGTCCTTCCGTCTGTCCGTCCGTGAGTCGGTCTGTATGTCTGTTAATACCCGGTCTAGATAAGAGAGATTAGTACTTGAAAGCCGAAATTTTGCATAGACATACGTAGTAATTACGCGACTCAAGAAACGTAGTGTAGGACGCCTTCCGACCTGACGATCTGCGAAAAACTGCAGGCAGATGCTGGATTCGGCAAGCTGAAGACAGGGCGCTATGGCGCTCATTAGGGGTGGGGAGGGAGGGTTTAGCAGTGGACTATTACAGCCTGACGACGACGACGACGACAACAAAACGGTAAAATAAAATAAAAAAATTGTTAAGGGCATAATATTCTCTTTAATGCACTAACCCATGCTAAGGACAATTTTTAAAAACCTATTTAGAGGCTAAAAATTTCACCCATGTCGGGATTGGAACCCGACATCTGGCTATCCGTGCCAGCGCTTTTTCCAACTGAGTCGCCCTAATGGGCGACTTACCGGCATCAGTGAAATTTCGAACCTCTTTGAAATATTATCTGTATAACGTTTAGAGTATCCCTCTAACAATATTGAAGAATAGCCACCTAGTGCTGAGTGTAAGTCTCTTCCAATACACGCCATTCACTTCGGTCTGAAATCGCCAACCTGCGGTGGGCACGCGTGCAAACATAATTAAGTCCATACTCTCGCCCTAAGAGAAGGCCTATCCTCCACAGAGAGACATATATACGTATATGGGTTCAGAGTCTGTGCTTAGTGCAAATTTGACAGATCCAATCGAATAACTTTACTACCGATATTGAGTATGCGTAAGTTAACCGTTCGAACTGGCAAAACGTTGTCACAGTACAACTCGCACTCGCGTTTATTCGTGTTTTGGCTGCTAAACGTGTTCACTTCTCAACGTAAACTGTTACAACTCGCACTCAGCAATTTTAATTTCCATACTTGTCGCTAGATGGCGCTTCCTCGACGCTATAGAAATATGAGTTTACGTTAACGCTATCGAGTAGTTAAAAAACTCGCACTAAGCACTCAGGACTTTGGTCTTAGGTTTTAAGCACCCAGATTTTTTCTGCCGCTTTGATCAGCGTCTCGATTATGAAACTTTTTACGTATACATCTGTGTGCGAAAGCGGAATGTTTCTCTAACTCTGCTATATGGAGGATTGTACATAGTGTACTTAGTGGATACCACATTTTAACGGATATCTGATACGCGACAGTGATATCTAGCTACATAATTGTAACAACGAAGTCCAGTAGATATTTCATTTTTGTCTAAGTGGAAAGTTTCATTTCATTTCATTTACTTAAAGCAGTCACGAACAGTTAAAAAAGATACGGCCGACCAACTAGGTGGGATGACGATCTGCGAAAAAATGCAGGCAGATGCTGGATGCATCTAGGGGCAGGGCTATGCCCAGCAGCGGACTACATAATATGACCATGTTAACCCTTACAGATTTACATGTTAGCGTATACAATTGTAAAGCATTGTAGTTAAATAATCAAAGCGCTAGACTACCAATTGACTGCTTGGTTGGTCTGGCGGTATGATATATCCATCGCATATAGGTATATCTTTGTGCTAAAACAAAATATTTACTATTTCGTTCTTGCACACAGATATATGGGTGGGAAGTTATATAAACAAGGCGCAGGTCAGTAGGTACATCTAGTTGATTGCCTGCCCACAATTCAGCGCACATTTCTAGACCTATAGACTAGCACAAAGCTAAGCTCTTGTCTTTCGACTCTGATGAATAGCCGAGAAGAAAACCAAAATGTTCAGAGTAGCAATAAATAAAAAGACTGATGTAGCCCTAGAGAAAATGTCTCTAATCCACATAATTACTCTCAGATACTATATCCTTTTTCCTAAGAAGATTTCTTAACCATTTTGCTAGATAAAACAGACTGAAAGATTGATGGGGGCCGCGTATTGAAAGAAACGTCCCTTGAACCGTCTTTTTAATCTCGGTTTGCTCAGTATTTTTTTCGGGTTGATAAGCTGAAGACTTTTTGCGGTCTAGAGATTTCGTTTCTTGACGACCATCTGTTTCTAAAGGAATGAAATAAAGTAACATTTGCGGTGAAGGAAATTCAAGACAAAAATAAACCGTAGAAAGAGTATCCAAAATCTTTAAATGTGTACCCAGATACTTCTTCATAAGACCCATAGAAAGGAGTTACATAAAAAACCGCTTCTCAGCGTTTCTTCCTCGGCTGCGTTTAAATGGGGTTAGTAAGAGTACATTTTTATCCATATCTCCGGTATGTATTAAAATATGCATGGTATTCGATATCGACCCGTGTGTGACCCCACTGCTGGGGCACGGTCTTCCTATATCACAGGAAGGTTAGGCCCTACTCCGCCACGTGGTCAAGTCCGGGTTGGTGGAGGACTGTAAGACAGTGGCGGGTCTTACTATCAGAAGTTAACAAGCCGTCCATAAGGCCTCTGACATGGCTTAACGACTACCATTACATAACAGCCGGCATCAACGTCTTAAGGTGCTTTGGGGTAACGCCTCTAATGGAATAGAAATCATACCTCGTTAAAAACTCAACATCCAAATCTTGATATCTGTGACTACTATTTTTAGAACATTAAGCTCAGAAAGTAGTATATCGCCAAGACTTTAATCGACTGCCAATACAAACGGGCGGCGTTTTGTAGGTGATAACAGTTTCAGGTTTGCTAAAGGTCATTCAAATGGTGGCGTGGTGGCCGGGTCATCTATCTCCCTCCAAAATGGTTGAGACTGATGATGGCTGACCTCTGCGTTATGCTCGTGAACGAGTGCTGTTCGTGTGTCTGGCCGCAGCACTGGTCATGTTTTCACGGCCTATGTAAAACAATTGAATAATGCCTTAGCATTTAAAGCTATTATTGGCAATTATGGAATCTTATGCGTATAGGTGGTATCTAATGTATTACATTTAAGAGGACTTGAGAAAAGATGGTCAGAGTAGAGTTTTTTTTCCCGCTGCCTTTTTCTCCACTACACTACGGCCCGAAGGCAGCGGCTTTCGCTTTCATGTTACATTGTACTTTGACATTCAGCAAACAGAATGTAAATTCTTTACGTTGAAATAAATTGAATTGAAATGGAATTGATATATTTAGATTCCACTTTGGTCATCGGACATCTGAAAACTGGGACTGTTTACATCGTGGTAATAAAGCTTACTACTTTTTTATGTACAACAGTAGTATACATACTCACATAAATTCACGCCAGTATCCCAGAGGGGCAGGCAGAGACCAGGGACTGCCACTCACCACAATCCTAACAGATCACCTTCGCTTCATCAAAGCTCATAAGTCGTTGCATGCACGCACGCCGGTTCGGGGGATAATAGTATTATCTATGCAGTTTTTTTTTAAATTTATTTATTCAAGGCACATAAGTGTACATAGTTAAATTAAACAAATCAAAATCACAAAAACCTGGGAGGTTTATGCGTGACTTTCGGAGTGCACTCTATACACACGCTAACCGTGAAGGAAAACATCGTGAGACGTATTGAATAGTCTTTCCTGTGGGCTAGGCCGACTAAGCTGTCAGGATGGTATAGGTGCTGGGCAAGCCTAAACCATCTATAAAAAACCATATCCCAGGCACTACAGCGTCGGAGTGGTCCCTTCAACCATCTAGTGTGAGTGAGGATGCCGCTGGACGCTGTATAAATCATCTCATTAAGTAGATGCAAAAAGGCCAAATTATTATTATACTCTATACAATACACAACAGTTTATATTATTTGTTATTTGCCTGATTATGTTTTAGCACGGAAAAGCGTAATGGTGTGCCTTGCGGGAGGCCTATCCAGATGTGGAAAGGCACGCGCTGATTGATTGGGGTATAATACTATGGTTGCCTGGAAGAAATTGCTTTTAGTAATAAGGCCGCTATTTGTACTATATTTTTATATAAGTCCTGTTGCTGTAATTTCTGTGTGCAATAAAGAGTATTCTATCTATCTATCTATCTATCTATCTATCTATCTATCTATCTATCTATCTATCTATCTATCTATCTATCTATCTATCTATCTTTAATAATATAATCTATCTAATAAGCCCTCTGCAAGCATAGCCCTTCTCTTAACCATAGAGTGTATATTATTAACCCCTACACTTGCCAATCGAAGATCGGCAACTTTACAATGAACAATTTCGCTCAAATCCTGGCAACTTTGCGACATAAAGTTTCAAGTCAAATTCTGGCAACATTGCGACATTAAATGTGATTAAAATCCTGATAACTTAACAATGTAATTATTTAATAGCAATAGGAAAAAAATTACGTTTACAACGTATATTTTTTTCCATTTCTGGCATTTTTACGACATTAGATTTTGCTCAAATCTTGGCAACTTCACGACATTAACGTTTACTCAAATCCTGGTAACTTTTTGAATTGAGAACTTTGCTAAGTAAATAGTTAACTATAGTGCTCTACAAATTTCTCAGGAAAAAGCGTAACAGAACTAAAATACTCAAATTACTAAAATTCTCAATTCAGAAACCGGTCCTATACAACGTAATTTTTTTATTAAATCCTGGCAACTTTACGACATCCGCCGCCGGGAATTACTTCCCGACGTTATTACCTATAGGACCAAATCCCTGACAAATTAACCGCGATGCTTAAGGAAGGTCGAGTATAACTTGAGGGGTTGATTTCACAAATGCAAACAACTTTCATAATTCGACCCAATAGAAATCCCTAAAAATGGAACTACTTTTCAACTATATCGGCAGTTAAATGTTAAGGGACCACATTCGTAAATGTAAACTTTTTCTTCTTCTTCTTCAGGCTATATTAGTCCACTGCTGGACATAGCCCTCCCGAGCACCATAGCGCAAGGTTGTGCCATACTTACCTAATCTTTCTTTTACGCAAATGGTCCTTTATCCGCTTAGCTGCCAACATTAATACAATTAATACCCATATTATCCGTCTTAGAGAAGGCTTGTAACCTACAGTGGTACAAAATTATAGGTAAGAAAGTAAAAATTGGTGATTACCACCGAGGCGCCATTGAGACCCAAGCCGTAGGCGAGGGTCTTAAGAGAGCCAAGGACGGTAATCACCAATACACAAGTGTATCATAATTACACTTGTGAATAAAATAACAATAAAAACTCATTTTATTTAGTTGTGAAAAATGTTTCGCTTTGGCGGGAAAAATTAATCAGTTTTCCTATGCGAGCGCATTGCGGCCGATGGGATAAAGGGATGAGATTTTTTTTTAATTTTCCGTGCATCGGATTTGCGCCTATTCTGCCATGTACAAAATGGGGAATTTAAAGTTTTCTGTTTTTTAAAGAGAAAACAAAAGTTATATTTGAGTAAAATTTTAATTTTTTAAACATGTACGAGTTAAAATATAAGAAGTTGCATGAAATGAGCAAGCAATAGGAACATTAATTTATTTGTTACATTGAACCCGATCTTTTCTTTTGAATATTTTTTTTTTTTAAACCAAAGCAACTCAACCAATTAGATTTAAAAAAAATCTATAACTCACTAGCAAGTTTGTTTATGGGTTTCAGTCTGTGCCTAATTGCGGTGATCATAGAGCCACTTTATGAGCAAGTGTGTTGAAAAATACTTTTACTTGATTCGAATATACTGTGGTGAAGTCTTCACTGTTTGGTTTTTTTATATCGTTTTCGAAAATAGAATTACCTAATTCTTTAATATGTCAGTTGTTGGGTTTTCAAATATTTTTTGTTTTCAAGTAGATACCGGTTCTGCCCATATTTTCTAGTTCATTAAATCATCATATTACGAGGATTTGTACGTTTTCATTATTATTCATATAGTCCATTTATTTCCGTCGTTTTCATATACAATATTTTCTACGTTATTTTTATAAAGTAAACCCAGATATTTTTGGTAAATGCGTGTGTCCGAGTATTTTCGGGTTGGCAGCTAAAGGGTTAATAAAAGTTATTTAAGTTTATGAGTGTCAAAATCACCCTCTTTAATCTTACAGGATCTGTCTCAAGCAAGCTTTATCAAAGGATAAAGAAAAGGTCATTTTATCCTCAAAAGGCTATTAAAGATTAAAGCCTAATTGAATCTTAAAATTCCCGCAAGAATCAATAAGAAAAAAAACGGCGAAACGCAAGTAGGAAAAATTAAATTAAAACATTCAGTACGTTTAATTTAATTAATAGACAAATAACCATTTCTTTAAATTATTTGTTAATCCACGGAAACTTATTATTGTGAGATATCAACCCTTGTATGCCCCCACTGCCGGGGCACAGGTCTTTTCCTGCATCGCAGGTAAGTAGGCCATACTCCACCACGGGGGCCAAGTCGGGTTGCTGGAGGATTGTAAGACAGTGGCGGGCCTTACTGTCAGAAGTTATCAAGCCATCCATACGGCCTCTAACATGGCTTAACGACTGCCATTACGTGACAGCCGGCACCAACGGCTTAGCGTGCATTGCGAAGCACGGAAGCGCTCGGAAAAATGCCACTAGCGGTAGTCACGGGACGGTCCCTCATCCTGCATCTGACCGCGCCTGTTGTTTCTTAACTGAAGTGATTAATACCAATTACTTGGTTCGACTAGGTCACGAGCGCTTCAGTGAGCGTTTTTGAATTTTGTTTTTTTTATGTAGTTTATAAATGTCCCACTGCAGGGCACAGGACTTTACTAGACTTCTGTATGGGTTTAACTAGCACGTGTACCCAACGCGGATTGTCATCAAGCGCTGAGATATTTGAACACCACAGACACCCAGGTTTCCTCACCATGTTTTTCTTCGCCGTAACACGTATTTTTAAGATTCTATTATATTATAGTCTGTTGGTTTCCCAAGTAAGAGCAAAATAAAAAAATATATAAATGGGGCAGGCCGGCTGAACGGCATTAAGTAAACTAAACTTTAATAATTTTAAAAACCTATTTAGAGGCTAAAAATTTCACCCATGCCGGGATTCGAACCCGCAACCTCTGGCTATCCGTACTTATTTAATAATTTGTTTAAAGGTTGTCTGGAAGAGATCACTTTTAGTGATAAGGCTGCCGTCTGTTCTCTCAGGTTAAGAAATATCTGTGTAATTTCCATTTTATCTACAGTAAAGTGTTCTCTATCTATCTATCTATCTATCTATTTGTTTGTTTGTTGGTCCGTTCGTCCGTCCTCCCTTCTATCCTTGTACAAAAGTACAGCGGCCCCCAGTGGGAATCAAACATACGACCTCCAGCAGGGTAATTAAATGTCATACCATTGAATTTGAAGTAAGGAATTCAATTCCTTACTTCAAATTCAATGGTCAGGGGAGGTAGGAAGCTAAAAAGTCACTTACGCATATTTTTTTACCCTTATGTGGTCAGATGCCAAGAAAAACGAACAAAGTCTAATTAAGACCACTTGGACTAAGTTAATGAAGTACCTGAGTGAATGAAGTAATATGAAAATTTACAGCGGAGACCAATTACGTGAAAACATATTTATTTTGTGAGGTTTATTCGTTCGGATTAAACAGACGACGCACGGTAGCCACACGGTAGTGGGTTGTACCACTCCAACGCAAAAATAATGTACAAAACAAAACTATATTATTTTTAATGCACTAACCCGTGCTAAGGACAATTTTAAAACACCTATTTAGAGGCTAAAAATTCCACCCATGCCGGGTGGAAATAGGTTTTTTAAAATACAGAACGAAATACAAGAAAATGTTTCTACAGACGATGTTAGTTTGAATTTTCTAAGGTTAACACGAGCAGTAGACATAATTAAAACTTTTTTATAAGGATTTATGCTGGTTTATTACATTTTTACAATTTTCCAACGTTTCGGCACTTTTTAGGTGTCGTGGTCCCGGATTACTGAGGTGACGGACGTCTTTTAGAAAGCATTAACGGTTAGTTTACTACCCTCGGCAAAAATTACAAAAGTTAATTATGAAGTTACGTTCCAAAATAGGCAAACCAATTATTTAGATTATTTAAATTATTTAGTTAGATTTAACGATAATGTCTCGTAGAAATTACTTTAAGTAACAAGGCCGCCAATTGTACTGCACAGTGTTATTATTTTAGTTTCTTCTGTAATTCCAGGTGTACATACAAGACTTTAACATAATTATGGAATTATGGAGGAGCGCTCGTGGTCTAATCAAACCAAGTGATTGGAGTCAATCACTTAATTTAGGCAAAAACAGGCGGTCAAGTGCAGAATGGTGACTGTCCTGTGACTACCGACCGTGGCATTTTTTTTTCGCAAGGCAAATTAAGCCGTTGAAGTCGGCTGTCACGTAATAGCAGTGTTTAAGCCATGTCAGAGGGCGGCTTTATTGATAACTTCTTACAGTAGGGCCCGCCATCGCCACTGCTTTACATTCTTCTACCAACCCGGACTTGGCCCCCGTGTTGGAGTATCGTTTAACCTTCCTGCGATGCAGGAAGAGAC
Source organism: Yponomeuta sedellus (assembly GCA_934045075.1). NCBI lineage: Eukaryota > Metazoa > Arthropoda > Insecta > Lepidoptera > Yponomeutidae > Yponomeuta > Yponomeuta sedellus. Next base: position 15,825,026 of record OW203744.1, on the reverse strand, counting down.
CCGTGCCCCAGTAGTGGGGACATAAAACGGTTGGCATCGATATGGAATTAGCGTCTAATTCCATATCGATGCCAACTAGATTAGAGCCTGAAATTTCGAGACGGTAATTTTTTCAGTTTATTTCAAGATATTTAACGACGGGCATCGTCTGTAGGCTCAACGGGGAACAGTCCGTGTTTTAACCCTGCCCGGCGCTCGGAGCAAATCCGCCCCCACGTTATATTCAATTTATTATGACAAGTCCAAACATACGTCGTTTTGCCTTACACGGAGCGTCACTCTGAAAGTACGAAAAATTGGAACAACAATTGCTGGAGGCGTCTCCTATAATACAGTTTGAAATTGCAGTTAAACAATGTGTTATTTTAGTGCAGTCACTGTACGCAGATGGTTTGTTTCAGAATAAATTATCGCAAAATACTGGAAAACAACATTAATGTTCTAAGTGACATCTGAATGCACTCTATTAAGGTCTTAAGTGACATTTGAATGCATTCAATTTTGATTTAATTTAGGACTTTCATTTCACGCCATTTACCTACCGCATATTATCTGCTAAGAGATTTCTTTCAAAATGTTATAAACCGTGCTATAAAATAAAACTTTAATCTTCGAATTTGCATTTTACCATTAGCATTTTCAGGTGCTTTAAATTAATTATATCTTTCCCTCTAAAAAAAAAATTTACCACTGCATGACCTAAAACTTAGCAAAAAAAAACCTGCAAATCCTTGGAAAAAATAGGCCAATTATATCTTGTACCACTTAGAAGCTTTTCCGTTGGCATATTTTCTTAAAGTGAAAAGATCCATTAGCAAAGCGACATTCAATAGGAGAACTGTATATTGAAAGAATATTTTAAATTGTCCATTTGAGAGACTTCTCTCTTTGCAAAGCAAACCAGTGATGATGTGAATTCTGTCTTCGTTTCTTTTTCAAACGACAACTTGAGGTGTAAAATGTAAGAAGTTTTTTTATATTCCTTTTTTTTAATGCGCTAACCCGTGCTTAGGACAAAAAATTTTTTTTGTCAAGCATTTTTGATGGGCTAGTCCTCCGGCTCAAAGCGGCTCAGCGAGCTATGCTCGGAGTTTCTCTGAAGAAAGAATGAGACAAAGTTATCGAGGTAGTTCAGAGAATCAACGAGCTGAAGTGGGAGTGAGCTGGCCATATCTCGCGAAGAACCGACAACTGTTGGAGTAAACGTGTTCTTGAGTGGCGACAGCGAACGTAGTATAGGACGCCCTCCGACCAGGTGGGATGACGATCCGCGCATAACACTGCCGGCAGATGCTGGACGCGGAAAGCTGAAGACAGGGCGCTATGGTGCTCATCATTCAAACAGAAAATTATGAATGAAAATCATCGAATTACCGAAAATAAAAAAAATATGGGTCGTTTTATTTCGTATCTAGTTTCCTCTAAGACAGTAAAATAAGTATGCTAAAAAATTCAAATGTTGTTAATTACAAACATCATTGTCATCTTAATAATCCTTCATGTTATAGTAGCCCTTTTTGGCACAAAGTGTGCTTAACATATTTTTTGGACCGCGTTTCAGGCAAGCTAAATACCTATATTTTCATGGATTTTATTATAGAAGCATAAATCATAGTCTCTGGATGCGGGCGGCACAAGACCGGGTGAGGATTATGTCCTGCAGTGGGCGTCAATGACAAATAATGATGATGATGACGAGGGAAATCATAAATTGGTAAATACGTTTTAAATTCTATTATTAAACGTTTCATATCCCCTGAAATCTCTGATGCCTTATGGGCGGCTTGGTAACTTCTGACAGTAAGGCCCGCCACTGTCTTAAAATCCTCCACCAACCCGGACTTGGCCCCCGTAGTGGAGTATGGCCTAACCTTCCTGTGATGCAGGAAGAGACCCGTGCCCCAACAGTGGGGACATACAAGGGTTATTAACGAATCGGCGTGTTAAAAAATATTACACATTTGAGAGTAACGCGCTTTGAAAGAGGTATTTTATTAAGAATATACGAAACTCTGTATAACGTACATACTTGTGAAAAATGTGTTTTGCATTTTAGGACTCGAGCAAAGCGTAGAATGTCGTTACAATTTTATTCGTTTCAATACGAACACAATTTAACGCTCTCGCATAACAGTTTTAAAAATGCCTTTAAATTTTGTGGAGCAGTATTTAGGAGGTTGATAATATTACTACTACCAGTCTCAAATTTGTTTCTTGTCTCCGTTTATGGTTGCTTGGAAGAAATTTGCACTTGCACTGTACTGTAATTTTATAAGTCTCTTATGTAATCCCTAGTGTACATGCAATAAAGAATATTCTATCTATCTATCTATTTATCTATCTATTTCTTTTAGAAACAAGGTCACCAATTGTACAATATTTTTAAATAATTTCTGTTACTGTAACTTCTGTGTACAATAAAGAATACTCTATCCATATATCTAATATTACCGAATCTTAAGTACGTTGGCCTCAGAAGCGATAGATCCAGGTTCGATTTCCATTACGGCTATGCACAGTTGCGTTCAGTAACATGATCAATACCTGTGCGTACTACAGAGAGTATTGTAAAGAGGTTCAAAATTTCAGTGATGCCAGTAAGTCGCCCATTGGCTCGGTCGGGAGAGCGCTGGCACGGTTGGCCAGAGGTCGCGGGTTCGAGTCCCAGCATGGGTGAAATATTTAAAAAGGCTATAGGGAAGAGCGGGTGATCGTGCTCTTCTACTATAAAGGGAAATTTCCCGCCAGGCAGATCGTATGCCGGGGACGGCCGGTCCAACTATTGTTAGTCGGACGTTATAATTTCTGGTATGTCATTGAAACACTTTGATTGCGCGATGCAGGAATGTTGGAGTTTGAAGTGCGCGCGCAGAGTTGACATGTGCTCGCTTCAAGGCTTTTAAAAATGATTAATACCACACGGTAACAGTCGACAAAACCCGCATCTTGGTTAGAGCGGTCCCGTCACCCATTTAGTGTGAGTGAATGTGCCACTGGATGCTCCGTAAATCATCCCATGACGTAGATGCAGAATCAAAAAAGTCATTCGTATTCTCAGTGTGGGTGTATTTCCATGCCTGGTATCCTAGTTTGGGACCAGGACAAGTGATCGTGTTGTGTGGAAGTTTAAAATATCCTTACAGATCACTTTTAGTTCATCAACGTCCATTAGTTACATGCACGTCGGTTTATCTTTACCGTTGCTAATACATCTGCTATTTCCTCGTAATACGTCAGCCTGGGACGTCCCTTACCAGCCTTCCACCCACAGTCGCCTGATATATTTGTTTCTTCAATCATTCTTCTTTCATCCTCTCCATATGTCCAAACCAACGCAACATGCCTTTCTCAACTCTAGTGGCAAGTGGCATTCCCTCGTTTTCGCCTGCCCTTCTGAGAACAGGCGTCAGATATTACGTTACGTTAAGTTCCTTTATATTACGTTAACTTAACATTACGTTACGTTAACTTAACGGAACGTTACAATACGTTACGTTAATTTAACGTTACGTTACAATACGTTACGTTAATTTTACGTTACGTTAATTTTACGTTACGTTACAATACGTTACGTAAGTTGCCTTACGTTACGTTAAATTACGTAACGTTATGTTATTAAAACAGCCTAAAGACCAAAGCTAAAAATATAGTCATTTAGCGTCACCCATGCTACGCTGATGCTTTTTCCAAGTCTATAACAAGACAAACGTACGCCTATTCATTGGAAATTCAAGGCCAGATATGTCCCTGAGTCCGACAGGTTTTATTTATTTACTAAAGTAGTACTTTGAACAACAAAAGTGACTTACAAAACAACCCCATAAATTAAGCGGCCTATTTGTGTCCCAGGTTTTCTTTACTCAAAATTCAAATAATATTTATTATTTGAATTCGTATCGCTCTAAGCGATAAGTAAGACTACCAATTGTATAACATTACTTAGATTTAAGGATCACGGTTGTAATGTTTTTTTGGTTGTGCAATATATATATTATAAATAAAATTGATTCAACAGCGGTTAGACTAAAAAAGGATAAATAATATGTAAATAACTTAGAGCAACAATGACAACACACTAGGCACAGCCTATATCGTGTGCGCCACGATATAATTGGACATTATATTGACATTACATGTCAAACGTCATTGAGGTACAGGCTATCTCTTTGAAAGAGAGAGTTGAGAAGTCAAGAGAGAGTAAGGGCTTCATCATTGAATGTCAACACCGCAACCACTCAGGTTTCATCACCATGTTTTCCTTTACTGTCAATATATTATTATGATTGTCAAACTTGTCATGTTTTACACTGCTTTTTGAATGAAATATTTACTAAAATATACCTACGGAAGTTTCTTTTCTAAGTTACGTACGTACGTCCTGTGAAGTTGTAGTGGCAATACCTCTCGCTAGCGGTGAGGTAAAAACACTGTGATAAAACCTGAGTGTCTGCGGCGTTCAAATATCTTAGCGCTTGAAATTGCCTCCACGATGGGCACGCGTGGTAATTCTACCCCAATTCTCTCTGAGAGAAGACCTGTGCCCTGCAGTGGCACGTTTTAAACGTCTTACTCATACCTACCACTCGTGTGATTTTCTTCTAAATCATTTAAGGCTCCACTATAGGAGCTCGGCTATCATTGTGGCCCGTGTAACCTGCGACGTGGTGACTCGGAACAAATTGATGGTGCCGGTCTGAAACCACTTTGCCTAGTTTTGCAGCCAGTGAGTCCGTCTATGGCCAGATTTTCTAAATCTGTATAATTCATTTATATCTGATATGACCTGATTTGTTTGTACATCTACTTCCTTCTTCAATGAATTCCCCCAGTTCATAGAAAGTTTATCTGGAAGACATCACTTTTGGCAATAAGGTCGTCTGTATGCTTAGGTTAAAAAAACTGTTATTTTTCTTTTTTATTTACGTTACAGTGTTTTCTATATATCTATCTATCAATCTAACCTCTATATATCTATATACCTCTGAAATTATAATTTTGTATGTTTTGTTTGTTTGTTCTTCTTGTTTTCCTAATATCATTCCATGCAAAGATTGTCTGAAAGAGATTACTTTTAATATTAAGGCCACCGTCTGTCACCTTTGGTTAAGAAATGTCTGTGCAATTTCCTTTTTTATTTCAAATACAGTGTTCTCTATTTATCTATCAAACTAACTGAAAGGGCCCCAAAATTCTCTGAATAAAAACTTTGTAATAAAGAGGTAAAAATTATCGTGTATTAATATTAGATTGCCAGATACATATGTTTCACTATAATGATATGATTGCGCGATATAACATAACATAACATTTACATACAAGCACATACATTGCTTCTGGCCCCACACTAGGATACCCTGTGTCGTGGGAACCAGAAACAACGACAGCACAAACATGTAAACATCCAAGACCTGGGCTTTTTTTTGTTCCCAGCCGGGATTCGAACCCGGGACCTCTAGCATGGTAAGCAGACGCGCTACCGCTACGCCACAGAGGTCGTCAATCGCCGGTCATCAAACAGGTCATCGTATATCTATCCAATAATTTGTAGCACTAACGCCATCTGTTCGCACACTTAATAACTAAACACTAAAGTAACCTTAACACTAACTGTGTACGCGACTGTACAATACATCAAGATTAGGAAGGATTGCCATTGAAGGTACATCGTCAATCCGAGCTGATCCGATAAACTTTTGGCTTAGTCCCGCTTGTATCCGATACAGAGGTATTGTACTTCACGATAAAAATGAATGGTGTTATTATGTTTGAGGGAAATGTTCGATAAAGCGACGTGATTTGTATACAGCGATCAAAAACTGGTGCTTTGTGACATAAGAAATGTCACAAAAACTTGTTTTAATAAAATTGTATAGGCAGTTTGAAAAGTCACAATTTAACTTTCGATCGATATCAACCCTTGTATGTCCCTACTGCTGGGGTCACGGGTCTTTTCCTGTATCGCAGGAAGGTTAGGCCATACTCCACGGGGGCCAAGTCCGAGTTGGTGGAGGATTGTAAGACAGTGGCGAGGCTTACTGCAAGAAGTTATCAAGCCGCTCATAAGGCCTCTGACATGGCTTAACGACTGTCATTACATGACAGCCGGCACCACCCTTGCAAAGCACGGGATCGTCACCCATCCTGCACCTGACCACATTCCAATGACTCTGTTCCACGAGCATTTCTGATTTAGCTCTATTTTGTTTATATTGTACTCGTGAGGAAATCTGACTAACAGATATATTCAACTACCTCCGCACTTGAAATTGTCAATTCGAAATTTGAGTTTACTGAAATTGGCGTTCAGATTGACAAAGACTTAAATTGAGTCATAGGATAATCGATAAGGTAATCAGCTAGTACGAGTATATATACAAAAAAAAAAAATACAAAATGTATTATTTGAAAAAGAAAGATTACAAGCATGTTTTACGTTGGTGTACACCAGGTATATATTTTTTCCTTTATTCGCGCTTCTGCTTCTATTAGAAAGAGTAGTATGGGCTTAATCTCCAACCGTGCCCACGGCGGATTAGCAATTCCAGGCACTGAGACACGAGAACACCTCTTGCAGCAAAGTTTCATTACTATGTTTCAATTGAAATTGCTTTCAGCAATAAGGCCGCTTGTACTATGTATATTCGTAGTTATTTTGTATTTGTGGTTTTTCCAGTGTACAATAAAGAATATTCTTTATCTTATCTTGTTTTCCGTTAGAGTGTAACAGTGCAAACCTCTTTATACCAATTTTATTTCTTTTTCTATCTATCATTTTTAAATATTTAAATTTTGTCACTCATTCTTCGATTTCCCTCATTTTTCACCACTACTACTTTACGCTTTGACCAGATCTGACTTTTTACGTGCTTCTCCGTTTATCCGTTTTTATCCAGTTTTCTGTTAATATTACTACAATATTATAACAAATAAAACCACACCTAAAGTCGTTCCAGAGTTTGTTTATTATTATAAAAGTTATACAACGTTCCAAGAGTAGCGTGAAATAACAATATAAATAAATAAATAAAGATGGACCTGACAGACCTATTCTGATATTTCCCATTCAAATAGTCTTATTGTAATAGCCTTCTCAAAGGCAATATAGCGAACGCATCTCCTTTTATAGCTTTTTAACCTTCAACGTAATCGACTATATACTGAAGCGTTTTTTCTATAATTTTACGGTCGGAGAGCTGCGGTAAAAGCCACAACAAAACGTCTACACCATGAATTTAGAGCGGTTTGAAACTGAAGTGAAGAAAAAGTGTTCATGAATAATTTTATACACGTATGTATGTGTGAAAAGTTTTGTATGCCAGCAATAAACAGAGAACAAAATAAAGTTCAGTAATGTAAAGCAAAAAATGCCGTCAGCTTCTTCCCGACGGCAGTGGTCCAGAGCTTTTTATATAAAACCATTTTGTAAACATATTAATATGTAAATGCTAAATAAAAACCTATTTAGAGGCTGAAAATTCCACCCATGCCGGGATTCGAACCCGCGACCTCTGGCTATCCGTGCCAGCGCTCTTTCCAACTCAACTAATGGGCGACTGACCGGCATCAGTGAACGAGTAAAGAGGTTCGAAAGCGTGTAAGTTTTGTATAAAATTATTTAAGCAAAGTAAAGTATTTGTTGGTATGGTTTAATAATATAATATTACCCACTATTTTAAATGTCATATATTGTAATCTAGATGTAATAAGTAAATTTTATATTGTATATTGCACAACTTGCTAAGCTTGCCTCCAAAACTTAAGTTAGCTGGTAAATAAAGTATCATTAAGCTCGCCTATGTGCAAACTATATATGCGATAAACAATTTTATTATTAATAATATTAAAGTAAAGAAAAGTTAAGTAAACTTGTCGTTTCTGTACTAAGCCGCGGGGAGTTAGATGGACAGACAGACAAACATGGACATAACGGGCATTATAAAACCATAAGTGTTCCTTGCTGACCACGGAACCCTAAAATCTCACTAGCACTTGGCTAGTTGGCTTTTGGGTACCTATTATTTTACGTAGTTATATATTAAAGGCCTAATCGCGATTATATAAAGGTACAACGTTATTACCTTATTTCCCGACGTTTCGGCAACGTTACAGTTGCCGTGGTCTCGGGTAGACTAAGAAATACTATTATTTTACGTCTTAAGCCTACGTGGGTTGTGTCAGTAAACACACCATTTGAATAAGGGTTACATCCGCTGTTTGTTTATAAGGAAGAATCCAGCCGTGAGAATCGGAGATCTATGGCATTCAAATATTTTGAATGCGTAATCTTCTATTTCGATCATGGACGCATTTGTTTTTCGCGTAGATACTAATCTCATTGAGCGGCGATGGACTAGTGGATAGAACAATGGACTCTGAAGCGAGAGACCTAGGTTTGGTTCCCAGTCCGGGCAGAAGCAGACGGCCTATGCTTTAATTAAGTCTTGCTTAGTTAAATAAATTATACTTAATTGCATTTATTATACTATTCAATTTTTTTTTAATGCACTAACCCGTGCTAAGGACAATTTTAAATAGTATTAAAAAAATATATATATTAAATTAATTATATTTTTTGTCCTCTTGTGTAAAGGTGTTATTACTTTCCTTGTCTTGTATAGAACTTTATTATAAGATATATAATATTTTATGTTCGTTTATAATAAATTATAAGTTTATATAAGTAACGGTATGTAAGTGTATTATTATTAAGTATAAGTATGTATCAATATTCAAATTTGCACTGGCTACCCGTCTTTCTAATTTCCTTCAGCAACTTTCCATCGTAAGGTTGTCTGGAAAAAAATGCTTTTTGCTAAAAGCAATTTCTTATCTTATTGCTATAAGGCCGCCAATTGTACTATGTATATTTGCAAATGGTTGTGTATTTTGTTGTTTTTCCAGTGTACAATAAGGAATATTCTTATCTTCTTATCTTATGTTATATCTATATGTATGTATTTTTTTATTATTTAATTTAGCTGTAAGATTGTGCTTATCGTTGTAACTTTTGGCAATAAACCTTTTTTATACTTATTCTTTGCAGTGGGATGTATATAAACTGAATCTATTTTATACTATCTGTGGCCCGTGCTGTTACCCACGTTTATCGATTTTCTTATAGGAATGAGATACTGTCCCGCAGTAAAACGTAGCCTATGTGTTAATCCAAGGTGTCACCTAGCTCCATAGCAAATTTTATTAAAATCGCTCCAGTCGTTTAGACGTGAAGAAGTAACAGACGCTCACAAACTTTCGCCTTCGTAAATATCAGTGTGATTTGAACTGTGTTTTAGTTTAGTACTAGCTTTTGCTCGCGACTCCGTCCGCGTGGACTTTAGTAGCTACAAAATTTTGCAACCCCGTTCCCTCCCTTAAGTGTTAAATTAAAGAAAAACGTGATGTTCCAACGTGTTGAGCAACACGTTGGAACGTTGGATATCAATAATAATAAACACTGGAACGATTTCAGGTGTTGTTTTGTTTGTGGATTAGTAGTAGGTATAATAAAACAGAAAAACTGGATGAAAACGGATAAGCAGGTAAAATAGTCCGATCTGGTCGAAGGGTACAGTAGTAGTGACGAAAAATGAGGGGAATCGAATTATGTGTGACGTAATGTAAATATTTGAAAATGATAGATAGAAAAAGAAATAAAAATGGTGTGAAGAGGTTTGCACCGTTACAACGTGTTCAATAAATTGTGTTAAAGAGTATTTATTTTAAGTTTCAAGAAAATTTGACAACCTTCTTTATACTCTTTATACCTCCCATACAAATTTTGCCAACCCTTCAAAAATCCGGTCTTATTCCTTGCCTAAATTATTATTTTAATATATATGTTTAGTGTATTATATAATTAAGTGTAAGTGTATAATTAATGCGTAAGGTTTTCTTTTTCCTTTTTTTTCTGCACGCCTGCCAAGTTTTCGTTATACCTCCTGCGGATGACTGGTAGAAAATGCTTATGGCATTAAGTTCGCCGCATTGTACAATTTTATGGTGCAATAAATTATTAATTATAATATTAATAATAATAAATTATTTAAAGACCCTCTGTGCAAAATTTAAGCTTCCTAGATCCGACGGCTTGGGCTGGGCGTCGACGAGTGAGTCAGTCAGTCAGGACTTTGAATTTTATTTATATAGATTACTGCATTTATAAGCCCACACTCTCTCTTCTAGAGAAGGCACTGTTGGAACGTACAATATAGGTTGCGTTATCAAACACTTCAGCGATACTTTAACAACCAGATTTTCTTATTGCTGTTATTTTTTTACAAGTGCTGTTCGTGTGTCTTTCCGCAGCACTCAGGTTTTCCTTACTTTTGTAAGACAATTCACTAATGATTTGGTATTTAAAGTTATTGATCGCATTCATCGAATTTTATCTTACTTATAGGTACATGACTGTGTGGTGTCGGCCTAGAGAATAGCACTAACCCCAATTCTTCCCGCGGGTGTCGTAAAAGGCGACTAAGGGACACAAACCGGGGGTTGTGTCCCTTAGTCGCCTTTTACGCGCACTTTGGTGGAGTTGTACGCCCTGCAGTACAATTCTACCAAAGTGCGATCCCCAACCCGCATGCCCAGCGTGGGCATTATGGGCACTACCCCCCATTGATGGCACAACCTTGCGCTCATTAGGGGAGGGCTATGTCCAGCAGCGGACTAATAAAGCCTGAAGAAGAGGAAAGGTACAATCTGTTAGCTTTTATATACCTCGACTACTCCTCGGCTACTATCGGATAGAACCGGTTATATTGCAATAAAGTAAGGTTTATTTTGTACTGTTATATGTAACTTTATATAATATTTAAAACAGTGAAGAAAAGTTTTATACATAGCTGGAAGTAGTATTACACTTGTGTGCTTTCGCACTTGTGTGCGACTGAAAACCAACGCTGAGGGCCCACACCCTCAGCAAAATGCTGAGGCAGCTGCCTTTTGCAGCAACGAAAACACACCGCGACAAAACTGCTTAAATTGTCTTTACTAACTTACCCTTTGATGTTTCACCAATAAGTTTGTTTCGTATTTACGGCCGCGGTGGCGCAGTGGTTTGGCACGCTGACTGTAAAACCGAAGGTCTCGGGTTCGATCCCCGGCCGGGTCAAACTAGGAAACGAACTTTTCTAGTTTGTCTCGGGTCTTGGATGTTATGTATGTATTTATTGTATTAAATCTATCGTCGAGTTAGCACCTATAACACAAGTCATTTAGTTGTACTTAGTATAGGGCTAGCGAGATCTGTGTAATATGTCCATGAATATTTATTTATTTATTTTATTTATTTCTTAGATGTTTTGTGCGCGTGGCTGTTGATACAATGTTTCTCTTTCTCTTTCTTTCTTTCTTTCAATCTAACAAACTTTGTTTATAAAATTGCCAACGTGTTATCAAAAATAAACCGAAGCCTACTCTAGAGCCCGAGGTATATTCTAAAAGCTAACAGACTATAGGTGACTTGAGAAAAGATTTTCAGAGTGGAGTTTTTGTTCCCGCTGCTTTTTTCTCCACTACACTACGGTTCGACTCCAAGGCAGCGGCTATCATTTCACATTGCACATTGGCATTCAGCAAACAGAATGTAAATTCTTTACATTGAAAAATATTTTAAATTCAATTCCTTTCATTTTAATGTTTCGGCTAGTAGCCTATGAGTTTACAGGCCTTTCATCGCTTAGCTGTTAATCCACTACGTAAGTTTATGTAAGAGACCGCATTTTCCTCAAATTAGAATGGAGCTCTGATTTTCACTAATTAATTAGGACAACAGATCGGGTGTCCCAATTTAAAACCTAGTAAGGGAATTTAATCAAAGTCTGGGTTTGATTTATGGCTCATTTTAGACCATTTTCTACGAAATCACTTTGTCAGAATGTCAAAAAACGGCTTCGAAACAAAAACATAAGATAACAAATCACTAGCAACTTCACCACGATAAAAAAACAGGCCCGAAAAAACACTTCTAAACCTAGTAAGAGACCGCCCACTTTAAAACCTCAGTACCCATCTGATAGGTACTGATATTTTAGATTTAATATGACTTGAGAAAAGATGGTCAGAGTGTATTTTTTATTCCCGCTGCCTTTTTCTCCACTGCACTACGGTCCGAAGTCAGCGGCTTATATTTTACATTGTACATTGACATTTTGCAAACAGAATGTTAACTTTTTACACGCTGCATTTTTTAATTAAACTTGTTTTCATTACGAACAAAAACTTTTTAAATAAACAAATAGCATTAAAAAGTTAAAATTACTTTGCTGAATTCCGCCAAAAATCCAACAAGCACCATGCGGTTAGCTAATGCACAGCCCTCCCTCCCACTTTTTCAAGCAGAAGCAAGACATGAACACACCACCACCAACACAAATACTTGTGTGAGAAAACACGCGACGCGTTTCGCCTCTTACACGAGGCATCCTCAGGCTCCCAAATCCAAATGACAAATAAACAAATAAATATTCATGGATACGTTACATAGATCTCGTTAGCCCCGTATTAAGTACAACTAAATGACTTGTGTTACAGGTGCTAACTCGACGATAGATTAAATACAATAAATACATAGATAACATCCAAGACCCAAGACAAACTAGAAATGTTTGTATCCTAGTTTGACCCGGCCGGGAAGCGAACCCGAGACCTTCTGTGGTACAGTCAGCGTGCCAAACCGCTGCGCCACCGAGGCCGTCAAGTACTACACATTATTGGTTTGTTACTGGACAAACTAACAAGGTTTATCGATATCAACCCTTGTATGTCCCCACTGCTGGGGCACGGGTCTCTTCCTGCATCGGAGGAAGGTTAGGCCATACTCTACCACCGAAAAGAAACACTACCACCAGAAGCACTCGTGGCCTAGCCGAACCGAGTGATTGGAATCAATCACTTGGGTGGGTGACCGTCCCGTGACTACCGCTAGTGGTTTCCGTGCTTTGCAAGGCACGTTAAACCGTTGGTGCCGGCTGCCATGTAATGGTAGTCGTTAAGCCATGTCAGTGGCCTTATAGGCGGCTTGATAACTTCTGACAGTAAGGCCCGCCACTGTCTTACAATCCTCCACAAGGATTATCACTAGATGTAATTTTATTTAATTTAATTTCAATATTTTGGCCTATAAATAGGCGTAACTTCCCGCGCTTAGCTGTTAATCCACTATGCAAGATTATGTAGGAGACCGCAATTTCCTCTAATTAGAAACGAGCTCTATTATTAATTAATTAAAACAACAGATGGATACGACGTAATTGTCTTAATCAAATCAACAGATACGAATTCGTAGATTTTACGCGTGTTATGTTTACTTTTAGTCATTCATATTTTTTTTTTATTACTGGTATAAGGCATAGATATGCTTAAAAAATAAAGGAAAAAAAAATTAAAAACTCTCTCATTGTAGCTCGAAAATTTAGCCCAGAGGCGAGCTTAATGCTACTAAGGATTATTTTCTAGCTAACCTATGTTTCGGAGACAAGATTAACACGTGGTGCAATTTACTTACTACTTATTTACGTCTAGATTATTATTTAGTGAAAAATACAATCCTCCACTAACCCGGACTTGGCCCCCGTGGTGGAGTATGGCCTAATGTTCCTGCTATGCAGGAAGAGACCCATGCCCCAGCAGTCGGGATACACAAGGGTCGACTACTGGACAATAGGGTAATGGGAGTCACCCTCGCATCCACAAAACAGTACCTGCGAGTGACGTAAAAGGCATCCCCTACCCCGCTCTTTTGTTGTTACGAGTATAATTAAGTAAATAATGTTTAATCAAATCAAATACATTTATTTGTCCAAACATAACCTTAACCCAAATTCTTCCCACGGGTGTCGTAAAAGGCGACTAAGGGGCACAAACCGGGGGGTGGGCAGCAGCGCCCCCTGCAGTATAATTACACCAAACTGCGATCCCCAACCCGCATGCCCAGCGTGGGGATTATAGGCATTACCCCCCAATGATGGCACGACTTTGCTCTATGGCGCTTATTAGGGGAGGGCTATGTCCAGCAGTGGACTAATATAGCCTGAAGAAGAAGTTCAAACATAGGTTTTTACGTACATTACTTTATGGTGAAGCGAGATGTAATTTTTATAATATTTGCTTCACCAATCGGCGTCCAAAAACAGAAAAGGCGTTTACAATAAATTTTAATAATTTGTTAATAATTGAAATTTAAATTGAGTTCTCGCTTAAGTGGCCCACATTAGCCTCTATTACGTTATAAAGAAAGTCAGTGTTTTTCAGCATTTTATGGGCATGCAACATTCGAGTTTGCTGGGATTTATTCACGGAGAATTGATAGTCATTTAATTTTTTTTTACTCGCTCGTTGTTAGTGCAAAAATATAAGCACAGTCTTATTAGATTGTGAATATGTTGCGACGAATCTAAGATATACGGTATTATTGTGTGAAATACTGAAATTCCACAACACGTTAAAAGTTTCTGTATTCCAAACCACTTATAGTTTTAAAAATCTTACTAAATGCGTGTCGATTCGTGTCGCTACGCGAATTGTAGGGTTCCGTAATTCATCAACAAAGACAAGTATTTTAACGGAAATTTACGATGTATAAGTTGGTATTAGTTGTTGATTTGTAAAGCTACTTAATCATAGTAGTTTTCCGTTGAAGTTATATACACGACGGTAGTAGAACCATAGTATATATACTATGGTTCTACTACCGCCGTGGTTCCCCGCCGGGTACTACTACCACCGTGGTTTATTTTTACTTTTCTCCTATATGGGGGAGATAGGGGCAAGTTTTGCTAGATACCCTACTCTAGCAAAACTTGCAATTTAATGCTCAAAGTAATCCCAAAATATCCCAAATCGCAAAGTTGACATAACGTATCCGTGAAAGGCTGAAAGCATCTTTACTAACAATTTTACTTAATTTATGTAAAGCGTAAGCTGGTTTACTGAGCTTTTTACATGTTACCTCTGCTTGGCATTTCCAGTTAAAGTTTCTTCACAACTACAATATTTTACAATTTTCCTACAGCTACAATATTTTTTAAACGATTAATTCGCCTATACCATACCTCAGGGTGTAGGCAAAAAAAAATATGCATCCCTATTTTAGGTTCGCTTTAATTAGAGACGTATTCTTTCTTACTAAGGATTTTTCTCGGTTAGAAAACTGAAAAAAGTATTTTTACATACGTACATAACCTCACGCCTGTATCCCAGAGGGGTAGGCAGAGACCAGGGACTGCCCTCGCTTCATCAACGCTCACAAGTCGTGGCATGCACGCACGTCGGTTCCGGGTACTCTTTATCTTTCCCTTTGCTAACACATCCCCTATTTAAGGTATGTTTATAATTTATATTTTTATCCTATCTTTGTGTCGGGCTAAATAATGGGAATATTTTTTTACCTATTTCCAAATTTCAGCTTTCTTGTACAGACAGGTGGACGGACATGGTCAAACTATAAGGGTTTCTTGTTGACTATGGAACCCAAAAAAAACTGGTTCGATAAGAAATTAATAATTTAAAAAAAATACAATAATACGTTTATTGACATTATAACACGTAGTTTTGTTTAATCGATTTCTTACTTTAAGATGTTGCATGATCAGAATTTAAGAGGTAGCTACTATTTTGTTTATTCAGATTAAGTTTTAGATCATTATACGCATTGCACGATTTTATTGTGCAATAAAAGTATTAATAGGTAATAATAACAACTATAAAAAATTAGGTATATTGCTTGCGTTTAAAATAACAATGGCAAAAAAAAAGCGAACCTAAACAAAGAATCCCTGTTAGGTAGAGAAGAGTAAAGTTGAAAGAAATATAAAGAAATAAAAATTGAGTAAAAAAGTTCTGAAAGCACAAACGGCTATTGAGATTACCGGTCGCTAAAAATTTGTTCAAAACTGTTTATAGCATAACCTGTACGAATTTTATTAAGTTTATTATTTTGCATCATTAAAAGTTAAAAAGTTCGAGTGGTACTTACAGGTATTTGCTTCCTCAGTATTTTGCTCTTGAAGAACAAAACTTCTTGAACTTTTCACCAAACTCACGATAACAGTTTTAATTTTCACTAGAATCTACTACGAATTTGATTATTATATTTTTACACTGCAGGTTAAATGGTACTTATTTTTCATTAACTAAAAACTTTTTACACTCCAAGAACCTTAAGAGCACTTAAAAAAATTAAGAAAATGTAATACTACACGCACTGGCTGTCAAACCACTCTAAAAATTCAAAGAAAAGAAGAAAAACCACACTGGCCGCCAAGCCACTAAAATCACGAATTAGAAAAATAATTCTCGTTCGAATTTTCAAATTTCGAAGCGAAAAGTTGCCGCGTATTCCCGCAACTCGATCGAGACATGCGCTTAGCGCTGCCGTCTACTCTGAACTGCGGCGGTGCGGATTAAAACGTTGGCGTGGTACAAAGAAAGAGGTATTTGTGGTGTATTTTGATAAAGAATTATGCTTCTTTCCTTTGTTCTTTAGCAGATTATTTTTAATTACGTATGTAGGTACTACTTTATTTAGGTTCTCTATGTGTTTTAATGTGCATTTATGCCTACTTTGGACGTCAGTCTAATATAAAAATAGAATATACTACAGTATTATGTTATAATAAGATTTTTACGCGTTTTAAAACTTTTAAAAGCCTAGTAACAATAAATAAAATTAATACGCTGCAGCAATTTTTTGGTTACAACGTAGAGTTTAATAAAGTGTTTAATTTGACGGAGCCTATTTCAGCGCCTTACATTTTGGCGCGAAGATGACATTGTTTAAAGTAAAACTAAAGAAAAAAATCATTTATTGCGACCAACAACAGAAGAAGAATAAAAGGAGAAATTACAAATAATGACTTCGTAGTTGGCGACTCAGAACACAAAGGATACCCTGTGTCGTGAAACAAAGATATACTGCGATTGTGAGTGGAAAGGCTGGTAAGGGACGTCCCCCGCGGACATACATCGACCGAGCATGCAACAACTTATGAACGTTGTTGAAGCGAAGGTGATCTGTCAGGGTCATGGCAGGTGGCAGTCCCTGGTCTCTGCCTACCCCTCTGGGATACAGGCGTGTGGTTATGTATGTATTACTGGACCGCTTGGTGGTACACTGCTAGTAACACTGGCAATATATCACATGTGCCACGGGCAAGAAACGATTTGAGATGGGGTCGAAAGAGGAAGTTATTTCCTTTTTTATGTACAATAAAGTGTTCTCTATCTATCTACCGGAAAATGTTATTGCCTCATTAAGCTTTTAGCGCAATAGCAAACTGCATCCAGAGATTTTAACTTAATAGTGCAATTAGCAATAAAAGCGATTAAGGTTAAGGTTTGAGAGTTTTATTTCACAAAGGAACAATTCATTTCACTAATTGATACTGAAAGAGGATTTAGTGTCTATTATTGAGGACTATTAGAGAGTAAAAACGAAGGAAATTAACAAAATTTATCTATATTTTTTCTTATTATTAGTAACTAGCTGACCCAGCAAACTTCGTACCGACTAACAGTCGAATCTTTAATTTTCCATCCATTCTCGTACTTCAAGGAATATTCTAAAAAAGAATTAGTGAAATCGATTCAGCTGCTCCCGAGATTTGCGGTTACCAACACATTCAGCGATTCATTTTATATTATACATTAGATGTGACTAACGACAAATAGTGCGAATAAACCTATTATGGTTTTCCCCCGCTGGTAGAAAAAGTAAATCACGTTACATTACGTAATGTAGCGTGAGTGGGAGGACTGGTAAGGGACGTCCCAGTTGGACATATTCTTCTTCAGGCTATATTAGTCCACTGCTGGACATAGCCCTCCCCTAATGAGCGCCATAGCGCCCTGTCTTCAGCTTGCCGCATCCAGCATCTGCCGGCAGTTTTTCGCAGATCGTCATCCCACCTGGTCGGAGGGCGTCCTACACTACGTTTGCCGAGTCGCGGTCTCCACTCAAGAACACGTTTACTCCAACGGCTGTCGATTCTTCGCGAGATATGGCCAGCCCACTGCCACTTCAGCTCGCTGATTCTCTGAGCTGTGTCGATAACTTTGGTTCTCTGTCGGATGCATTCGTTACGAATCCTATCCTTCAGAGAAACTCCAAGCATAGCTCTCTCCACAGTTGGACATACTTATACCAAACAGGGGACGAATTAACGAAGGGATAGATAAAATGTTCCTGAAACCGGGGTGCGTGCATGCAGCGACTAATGATCATCGCAAGTGAGAAACCATGTTTGCCTACCCCTCTGAGATACAGGCGTGAATATATCAAATTTAAAATACCTAAATTAACGACAGTCTGTACGATTTGTGGAAATAAATATATTCTTATATATTCTTATAAGTTAGACCTGACATTTCCGCACTTAGCCTCATAGTTGGGCCATTGTACGTAGCAAGCGCTGAGGTACGCTAACACCTCAGACACTAGGGTTTCCTTACGATGTATTCCTTTACCGTCAGCGAGTAGTATTGCTACTATAATTTCACAAATGTACATAACTTAGAAAACAAAGTCGTTGGTACATGCCGGGGTTCGAACACACGACCTCCCGATTGAGAAGCCGGCGTTCTACACCGCTCCGCTACCACCGCTCTAAATTAACGATGTCTGACATTGTAATTATTCGGTTACAATGAGCATATTTGACACAAGAAAAGGTTAACAATGGACTGTGCCTCTTAAGCCCACCCCACGCCTACAGTTACGTGTGGGTGGATGACATTGCATCTACACCTACGTCCACCGGCGTCACCGACGTGAGTGTTTTCGCCATCCGTGGGCCTCGAGTTACCCCCAGTTTCTGATCACTATCATTGTTCTATATTATTATGCCAAAGCCCTTGTCAGTCCAGCATTGGGCTCACTTTGGCGTATAATGATAATGATCAGATGCATATATATAGATATTTATATATATATATATATATATATATCCCTAATATAAAATAATGAAATAATTCAAGTAAATTGAAAGAAAAATAAATAAAAAAAGGCTCTTTTAGCCCTTTTTTTAATTTCTTTTTCCTTTCAATTTACTTGAACTATTTAATTTGTGAAGAGAATTTATTATAATAATAAACATTTAATATATGAGTTAACCTAGAATTTAATTTCTATATTGTCAAAAGCAACCTCAATTATACCTTAAATTATTCAAAAGAATATCTAAGTGTAAAAAGCTGCGCACAGATCATCGCCACCTCTGAGAAGGGTCCCCAGTTTTTTTTTTATTTTTACCTTGTTGTGATCTTCTTAGAGTTGCGATTATTTTATATAGCCTATGGCACTTTCGCAATGATGATAAATCGATTTAGGTCGCATTTGTTGAAATTTTTGGGGTTTGGGTTAAAGAAAATTTAAAAATTAGGGGACAACATAAAGTTGGTTAAACTTAGATACATGGCGTACATACAAACATACATACATACGAAAATACATAGTATTTTCTAAGGTTAACACGAGCACTAAACTTAATAAAACTTGTCTTTATATCGATTTTACTCGTTTATTACATTTTTACAAATTTCCGACGTTTCGACACTTTTTCAGGTGCCATGGTATCGGATGACTGAGCATACATACATACACACACACACATACACACAAACACACACACACAGACAACCACACATACATACATACATACATACATACATACATACATACATACATACATACATACATACATACATACATACATACATACATACATACATACATACATACATACATACATACATACATACATACATACATACATACATACATACATACATACATACATACATACATACATACATACATACATAAATACATACATACATACATACATACATACATACATACATATACATACATACATACATACATACATACATACATACATACATACATACATACATACATACATACATACATACATACATACATACATACATACATACATACATACATACATACATACATACATACGAGTCAAACATTTTATTCTTCTCACCTGTCGCAGTCTGGTAATGAATGAGATAAGAGAGCTAAGGATTCTTCGACTCTAATTCCGCTATTTTATTATCGTCATAAGGTGCACAATCGCATAACAGAAAGAGCCTCCGATGTTCTACGTGCAGCGTCGTTTTATCGCTGTGTTGAAACTAATTTTCGTAATAAGTGTTTACACTTATTTTATTATGAAAATTTAGACTCTGGTTTTAAGGTTCCATCAGCGTTTTTATGACATTCATTCTTTAAAATGTATGTCTGTAACTGAAACGTGTGCACGAAAAAAATTGAGGAAAACGCGAAGTAACTTCGAGGAATCTTACATACATACATACATACATACATACATACATACATACATACATACATACATACATACATACATACATACATACATACATACATACATACATACATACATACATACATACATACATACATACATACATACATACATACATACATACATACATACATACATACATACATACATACATACATACATACATACATACATACATACATACATAC
Source organism: Yponomeuta sedellus (assembly GCA_934045075.1). Classification (NCBI taxonomy): domain Eukaryota; kingdom Metazoa; phylum Arthropoda; class Insecta; order Lepidoptera; family Yponomeutidae; genus Yponomeuta; species Yponomeuta sedellus. The sequence goes on along the minus strand of OW203744.1, from coordinate 15,804,487 downwards.
ATACATACATACATACATACATACATAACTTCATGCCTGTATCCCAGAGGGGTAGGCAGAGATGAGGGACTGCCACTTGCCACGATCCTGACAGATCACCTTCGCTTCATCAACGTTCATAAGTCGTTGCATGCACGCACGCCGGTTCTGGGTACTTTTATCTTCCCCCTTTGCTAATAAATCCTATAAAAACATATTTAGGGGGCTAAAAATTCCACCCATGCCGGATTCGAACCCACGACCTCTGGCTATCCGTGCCAGCGCTCTTCCAATTGAGCTAATTGGCGACTCACTGTCATCAGTGAAATTTCGAACCTCTTTACACTATTCTCTGTATTACGTACAGGCAGCGACATCTGGCTTAAGTAAATTGCATCACTTACAGCCCCGACTACCTACTTTGCAGTTAGGTTTTGTAAAAACATGTAAAAACCTAACTTCTCTCACATTCGCAATATATATTTTTTTCGACAATATTAATCCATCTTTTGTCCAGTTTGGCATTGACATAGGCCAAATTTTTGAAAATTGGACATAATGTACCTAGACAATGCTGTTAAAGAAGTAATAAACGTAAAAAAGGTTGTTTTTTTTTTCAGTTTTATAATGAAGAATTAAGGAACCTCGGTCTTGACAAACGCTCAGGGGCATTTCTGGTGCAGAGGATCTCCCTTGTTGTGAAGCGAGGTAACGCTGCCAGCGTTATGGGGACTTTTGGATCAGAGATGTCTCAAGGTGGTCTATTTCATTGACATTCTGTATTTTATTAAGGACATTTTTTATGTAACATAATTATTTTAAACCTTCGCGACTTGTACACATAGTTAGAATATTTTCGGGGCTTAATCGCGTAGTAATCCGGTCATCAAGATGTGTTCGAGTGGAAAAAAGTCGCATGGCTTATCATCCGACATTGTCAGTGTAGTGTGTCGCAACCCTAATAGTGCTTTGTGATAGCTGATTAAGGGTAGTCTGAAACCTCATCAGCCGAAGATGCGAACGGGTGCCAGCCATCAGTCTTCTCGTGACCACGATGACTGTAACGTCGTCGAAGTGTCGAGGTAAAATAGCAATAAATTACTACGCGATTAAGCTCCAAAAATATTCAAACTATATTTTTTTATGTAATGTTGTTTAAAACCTATTTAGAGGCTAAAAATTTCACCCATTCCGGGATTCGACCCGCAACCTCTGGCTATCCGTGCCAGCGCTCTACCAATTGAGTGCTCAATTGGTAGAGCGCTGGCACGGATAGCCAGAGGTTGCGGGTTCGAATCCCGGCATGGGTGAAATTTTTAGCCTCTAAATAGGTTTTTAAATTTGTCCTTAGCACGGGTTAGTGCATTAAAAATAAAAATAGTATAATATTGTTTAGTTATGACGATACGATTGTGGATTTGTTTAGTTTAAGTTAACTTTATAATTATTTTGCATGCGAAATTTTTCTTTATTGTAATTAATCTGATACTATAAAAAGGTTGATTGGCCAGTCAGCAAGAGTAACACTGTTTTGTGTATGTAATAAAAACACACACTCACTGTAAGCCAGAGGTCACATAAAGATAGCGTGAGCCGGGGGCGCGGAAAAGACGCAACACCTTGTGTACAAGCCGCGCCCTCGCTCCGTCTCGTCTCTTCTGTGTGGGCGTATGGAATAGATAGAATATTCTTTATTGTACACAGAAATTACAGTAACAGAAATTATATAAAAATATAGTACAATTGAAGCGCTCGTGGCCTAGTCGAACCGAGTGACTTCAATCAATCACTTGAATTACGCGGGTGTCGTAAAAGGCGACTAAGGGATACAAACCGGAGGGTGGGCAGCAGTGCCCCCTGCAGTACAATTCCACCGAACTGCGATCTCTAACCCGCATGCCCAGCGTGGGGATTATGGGTATTACCCCCTATGATAGCACAACGTGGCGCTCTTTAGGGGAGGGCTATGTCCACCAGTGGACTAGTATAGCCGACGACGACGACTTGAGTTAAGCAACAACAGGCGCGGTCAGGTGCCAGATAGGTGACCGTCCCGTGAATACCACTATTGGCATTTTTCCGAGCGCTTCTGTGTTCTGCGCTCCCCGCTGCTGGAGCAAAGGTTAGGTCATACTCCACCACTTGGGCCAAGTCCGGGTTGGTGGAGGATTGTAAGACAGTGGCAGGCCTTACCGTCAGAAGCTATCAAGCCGCCAATAAGGCCTCTGACATGGCATAGCGACGGTCATTACATGACAGCCGGCACCAACGGCCTAACGTGCCTTGCGACGTACGGAAGCGCTTGGAAAAATGCCACTAGCGGTAGTCACGGGAGGTTGCGGTGGAGGATTGTGAGAGTTTTAAATTTGTATGAAATAAATCGAAATGATTTTCGGTTTATCTATTTAAGATATAATGTCGAAACGTTTTTATATCTATCGATAATATAACATAGTTATTTCATAAGCACATTTAATAGGTTACTAGCTGTGCTCGCGACTTCGTCTGCGTGGCGTTATTTATATTTTCACGGGATAACAAGTAGCCTATGTGCTATTCCAGACAATAATCTATCTCTGTGCTGAATCTCTTCCCAAGACTTTCAGCCGTTTCGCTACGATTGAGTAACAATACATACAAATTTTCACATTCACAATAGTTATTCAAATTTTATTATATATATTCATGTCGCTGCCTGTATGTAATACAGGAAATGTTGTAGAGGTTCGAAATTTCACTGATGCCGGTGAGTCGCCCATTTGCTCAGTCGGAAAGAGCGCTGGCACGGATAGCCTGAGGTCGCGGGTTCGAAACCCGGCATGGGTGGAATTTTACGCCTCTAAATAGGTTTTTAAAACATTCATTACTTGTTTTCTAACACGTTTTTTTCGTATGTTATTATGGATTAATGGATGAATTAATTTTATAGTGAATTACGGCATGGGTGGAATTTTCAGCCTCTAAATATGGTTTTTAAAAGTTATCCTTAGCACGGGTTAGTGCATTAAAAAAATAATATTTTCTTTTTTTATTGTTTATTACATTTTCGTTTATAATTCATAAGATAATACTATTTTTATTTTTAATGCACTAACCCGTGCTAAGGACAATTTTAAAAACCTATTTAGAGGCTGTACGTAATACAGAGAATAGTGTAAAGAGGTTCGAAATTTCACTGATACCGGTGAGTCGCCCATTAGCTCAGTTGGATAGAGCGCTGGCACGGATAGCCAGAGGTCGCGGGTTCGAGTCCCGGCATGGGTGGGATTTTTAGCCTCTAAATAGGTTTTTAAAATTCATAAGATAGTATAGAAAGAACTAAGCCTCCCTTTTTTATAAGCCTCCTAGTATAGGCAAATATTTACTTAAAAGGAGGCCTCTGCAATGTTCTGTGTGTGTATATTTTGTTTGAATAAAGGCGTTATTATTATTAAAGACATGTCAATACGTGCCAAGCTTACCAAGCTGGTTTCCACGACAGCTTCAGTCACAGCGTGTGTGACGAAACTCTATCCAATTATGATAATTCCTTAATAACATTACAGACGCTTCCTGCCCCGTTCGTTAGCCTTTTTGTCTTGTTTCAGGCTTCAGAGAAGGCTTTTGCGATGCAACAAAACTACTTGGCGATAGAAGTTCCATACCAGCTGCACGTATTACGATTGACTCGTAAACAGTTCTTATTCTGTAAGGATTGATCTGAGTCACTTACATTACGGAGCTGATATTTATGATTAAGTAATTATAAGATATATAGACAACATTATTTTTATTTTATTCTCTTTTTCTAGCTGTGCAACAAAATACTCTCTCGGGGCTGTAAGTGATGCAATTTACTTCAGCCAGATGTCGCTGCCTGTACGTAATACAGAGAGAAAAAGTGTAAAGAAGTTCGAAATTTCACTGATGCCGGTGGGTCGCCCATTAGCTCAGTTGGATAGAGCGCTGGCACGGATAGCCAGAGGTCGCGGGTTCGAATCCCGGCATGGGTGGAAATTTTAGCCTCTAAATAGGTTTCTAAAATACTCTCTATCTATCAATCAATTTTTTTTTCAGGTAGCTTCCGTGCTTTGCTAGGCACGTTAAGCCGTTGGTGCGAGCTGCCATGAAATAGCTTCAGTTAAGTCATTTCAGAGGCCTCATAGGCGGCTTCATAACTTCTGATAGTGAAGCCCGCCACTATCTTACAATCCTTTACCAACCCGGACCTGACCCTCGTGGTGGAGTATGGCCTAATCTTCGTGTGATCCAAGAAGAGACACGTGCCCCAGCAGTGGGTATGTACAAAGGTTTGATACATCTACCTATGGGCCTCTAGGGAAGAGCGGGTGATCGTGCTCTTCCTACTATAAGGGGAAATTTTCCGCCAGGCAGATCGTATGCCTGGGGACGGCCGGTCCAACTATTGTTAGTTGGACGTTATACTCGTATCTATGGTATACTTTGATTGCGCGATGCAGGATTGTTGGAGTTTGTAGTGCGCGCGCAGAGTTGACATGTGCTCGCCACATCACTCCCCTTCAAGACCGTAGCTACGCATAGTTAGGTCTGATGGGAATCGAAGTCTGTGCTCTAAAGCCTGCAAGTGCCAGGTGACGCTGAGTCAGTGAGTCGACTAGCGGTTGAGGGTGTTCGGCGGCTAACAGTCACTTCACCGGCGACAGAACCATGGAGACCGCGCATGTGGTAGGAACCGGTGAAGGCTGCTGTACCACTGGCAACGTGTGCTGTTGCTGTGTGCCTGCCGTACCGAGAAGTTGGGGAAAGACTACCATCAGTCCCAGTAGTCGGTGCGTTGACTGTAGTGGAACTGATAAAGTGAGAAGGAAGATTACTGGCCTTGCTTTGAGACTAATGTATGTGGAGTGCTGCGAGAGCGAAGGAAGGTTGACAATGTTCTGTCAGGGGTCACCACTATAGGGAAGAGCAGGTGATCGTGCTCTTCCACTATAAAACGAAATTTCCCACCAGGCAGATCGTATGCCTGTTAAAAATAGTATGAACAATTTTTTTAGTCGGACGTTATATTTATGTTATGTCATTGAAACATTTTGATTGCGCGATGCAGTAATGTTGGAGTTTGTAGTGCGCGCGCAGAGTTAACATGTGCTCGCCACAGGTCTTACGAAAACCGGCCAAAAGCATGTCGGACCGCGCGCAGTGTAGGGTTCCGTAGACATATGGGGTTTTATCCGCTTAACAGGACTAACAACTTCATCAACGTAATTTTTAGGGGATTTCGTCCGAAGTATTATAAGTTTGTGGTTAATTGTAATAGTTTTACTTTTAACTTCATTGTATATGAAGTTATAGCAGTAATACGACTGGCCCACAGTGAAGAAGAAGTTTACTTAGGCCATGTGCTGCGATGCAGTAGATACCAATTACTGCAGACTATTTTAGACTATGGGCAAGGTGAAAAGAAAGAGAAGGCCGGGCAGGAGAAGGATGCCATGGTTGTGCAAAATCAAAGAGTTGACCAGTGTTAAAACTGCAGAGGAGCTGTGCAGAATTGCACTGAACAAACATCACTGTAAAGAGCTGACTGCCAACCTCCAGTGAATACGTTTCAAATTCCATTATCAAACGTTTCATATTCCCTGAAATCACTGATGCCTTATGGGCGGCTTGATAACTTCTGACAGTGAGGCCCGCCACTATCTTACAATCCTCCACCAACCCGGACTTGACCCCCGTGGTGGAGTAAGGCCTAACCTTCCTGCGATGCAGGACGAGACCCGTGCCCCAGCAGTAAGAACATGCAGCACAAAACAGAGACAGCTGTAAAGAGCTGACTGCCAACCTCCAGTAATGGAGAGGCACTTTACGAAGAAGACAGCGAAGAAACCTGTGTATCTGAGGTGTTCAAATATCTCAGTGTTTAAATTGCCAATCTACGGTGAACAAGCGTGGTAATTAAGCCCATACTCTATCTCTCTCTTAGCAAAGGGGAAGATAAAAACGTACCCAGCGTGCGTGCTTGCAGCGACTTTTGAACGTTGATGAAGCGAAGGTGATCCGTCACGATCGTGGCTAGTGGCAGTCCCTGGTCTCTGCCTACCCCTCCGAGGTACAGGCGTGAGGTTATATATGTATGTATGTATGTATGTATGTATGTATGTATGTATGTATGTATGTATGTATGTATGTATGTATGTATGTATGTATGTATGTATGTATGTATGTATGTATGTATGTATGTATGTATGTATGTATGTATGTATGTATGTATGTATGTATGTATGTATGTATGTATGTATGTATGTATGTATGATGTATGTACTCTCTCTGTGAGAGAAGGCCTATGCCTAGCAGTGGGACGTTTTTAAGCTACAAGAGAGAGGCATTTGAGATGAGTAATGTAAAAGTAGTTAAATTCTTTTTAATGCACTAACCCGTGCTGAGGACAATTTTAGAAACTGTAGAGGCTAAAAATTCCACCCATGCCGGGACTCGAACCCGCGACCTCTGGCTAATTGTGCCAGCGCTCTTTCAACTGAGCTAATGGGCGACTAACGGCATCATTGAAATTTCGAACCTCTTTACAATACTCTCCGTATTACGTACAGGCAGCGACATCTGGCTGAAGTGATTTGAAGTATTTTTTTGAAAAAGTAACTAACCACGACTCATTCGCTAGTGTGATCCCTGACTTAGAGACGTTACATACCCAAATAACGATGTTACATACCCAGATAACTTTCCTAATTTAACATATTCATATCACAACTCCCGGCGCGTCAAGCAAGACAGGACAATTTATATGCCTAAGTAAAAGAATAAGTATTCATAAAACATTTTATGTCCTCAGAATTATTGGCTGAGCTCAGACAGAAATAATATTACTAGTACTGTAGAGGTCGCAATCTGAATTCTTCTAGGACTTTTGTCCACTGACTGGGCGTTATGAATTGGAGTTTTTAAAGTTTATTTTGTTTATTCAAGGAAGAATTGACTAACTTATATTGTAAGTGAGAAGCGCTCGTCGCCTAGGCGAACCGAGTCATTGCAATCAAACACTTGGTTAAGCAACAACAGGTGAGGTCAGGTACGGGATGGGTGAGCGTTCCAGAACTACCGCTAGTGGAATTTCTCCGAGCGCTTCCGTGCTTAGCAAGGCACGCTAAGCCGTTGGTGCCGGCTGTCATATAATGGCAGTCGTTAAGCCATGTCAGAGGCCTTATGGGCGGCTTGATAAGATCTGACAGTAAGGCCCGCCACTGTCGTACAATCCTCCACCAACCCGGACTTGGCCCCCGTGGTGGAGTATGGCCTAACCTTCCTGCGATGCAGGAAGAGACCCGTGCCCCAGCAGTGGGGACATACAACGGTTGATAACGATAACGATATTGTAAGTCTCTATATAACGGCAAAGCGTCACTCGATTTTGTTGCAAAGTAGTCTTTGCAACAAAATCACTACAGCGTCGGACTGGTCCCTTCACCCATCTAGTGTGAGTGAAGATGCCACTGGACGCTGTATACATCATCTCATTCAGTAGATGCAAAAAGGCCAATATTATTTAGTCTTTAATGTAACTGATTAGAGTATGCAGAGTGTACGTGAACGAGGATGTGCTGCCTACTGTACAGCTCTGAAAGCTCAAGCATCAATTTGGCAACCTTTTACCTCAGCTGGGAGCCGATTCTCGACCATGCGAATTGGAAGAGTAGACGCAAAATATTCGAAGGCTTACACATTTGTCGCATAAAAATAAGATAAGATAACTCGACAGAGTCGATCGATCGATATCAACCGTTGTATGTCCCCACTGCTGGAGCACGGGTCTCTTCCTGCATCGCAAAAAGGTTAGGCCATACTACACCACGGGGGCCAAGTCCGGGTTGTTGGAGGATTGTAAGACAGTGGCGGGCCTTACGGTCAGAATTTCTGACCGTAGGGCCACCCGGCCTCTAACCTGGCTTAACGACTGCCATTACATGACAGCCGGCACCAACGGCTTAGCGTGCCTTGCGAGCACGGAAGCGCTCGGAAAAATGCCACTACCGGTAGTCACAGGACGGTCACCCATCCTGCACCTAACCGTGCCTGTTGTTGCTTAACTCAACTGATTGATTCCAATCACTCGGTTCGACTAGGCCACGAGTACTTCGACAGAGTCATTAGACATTTATTTTCTCATTCAAATTCAAGCATGGCGTTCAGAATACAGATTTGGCTGTCGCTCGACTTTTCGTGTAGAATTCACAAGTCATAAGCCTGAGACAGCGGTGGTAGCTCAGTGGGTAGAACCATAGACTGGCAAGCGAGAGCCCCAGATTCGATCCCGAGTGCGGGCATGTACCAATGACTTTGTTTAATTTCAAAGTTACGTACATTTGCGAATTTGCAGTCGCAATACCACACGCTAACGGTGAAGGAAAACATCGTGAGGAAACCCGCGGATTGGTTGGCTCCGCACGTATTGACTAGTCTTTCCTGTGGGCTAGGCCGACTAAGCTGTCAGGATGGTATAGGTGCTGGGCAAGCCTACACCATCTATAAAACCATGACCCAGGCACTACAGCGTCGGAGTGGTCCCTTCACCCATCTAGTGTGAGTGAAGATACCACTGGACGCTGTATAAATCATCTCATTAAGTAGATGCAAAAAGGCCAATATATATTAAGCCTGAGAGTCGTATACGAATTAGTTGCTAATGGAGTGAGAATTGGCTCCCAAATAATTGACTTCGTTAGAATATGGCCCGTTCGTGTGAACTTGACTTACCGGAGTACGGAGAATATTTTCAATGTGGTTAAGTATTTTAGTGTTTTTGTCACGAGGTTTTATTAAAACTTAGCTAGTGGTATTGCTTCTACACATTTATACATACATGCATACAAATAACCTCACGCCTGTATCCCAGACAGGTAGGCAGAGACCAGGGATGCCACTTGCCACGATCCCGACAGATCACCTTCGCTTCATCCACGTTCATAAGTCGTTGCATGCACGCACGCCGATTCCGGCTACTTTTTACCTTCCCCTTTGCTAATACATCCCCTTTTTGGTAGATCTAAGTCCTCCTGTGACGTCCCCGTCCAGCCATTCTACTCTTATTGCATTACATATTTGTTTCATCCATCTTTCTTCCTTCATCCTCTCCACAATGTCCAAACCAACGCAACATTCCTTTCTCAATTCTAGTCACTACATCCTCTTTCAGTCCACAACGTTCTCTAACTATTGCGTATTCTTTCATTCAAAGTAACACTACAAATACTTCTCAAGGACCTCATTTCTACTGCATTAATTCTCACATTTATAAACGTAAATAATTTATGAAACTACGTAATTGGTACTTGCCTGGCTCCAGAGTCTGTTAATGCATTACAGAAAGTTTTAACGGTGCAAACCTTTTTACACAATTTTTGTTATAATATCTAGGGCTGTCTGTATCCTTGACATTTTGGCAATAAAAAAATGGTGTACTGTGCATTCACATTAACTTGACGCGTGAGAGAATTGGTAACAGGGACATAACATGGGAATTAGCTTTTGGACCTAATCGGAAGATGGTTAAACAAGCCCTCAATCCTTTTATTTTCCCCAAGTAATGGGAATGATTTCTTATTTAACATGGTAACAGTAAACATCTCAGTGTTACCAATTCTCTCACGCGTCAAGTTAACGTGAACGCACAATAATGAGGTTTGCTTCGCTACTCTGTGCTTGATCTCGATACTACTATCGATTGTACTGGAGTACAGTTACAATAGGATGAACGTGGCAATTTCAGTTCATTGCTGCTTTAAGTCTAAGCCCGCACACGTCTCACACTTTCTAGGCGCCAATGGTATAAAAAAAATGTTACGTGACCCGTCCATTTATCTGTCATTGTACTGTAATCTACTGAAAGAATCAAGGCCCAGGATTCATACCCACGACCTCCCGAATGTGAAGCCAGCATTCTTCCGACGCACTACCACCGCTCTATGCTACTAATGTAAAGCCTTCAATGAATCATTGTTCTTAATAGAAGAATCGTAAAGTTGCAATATTATTTGAAACGGAAAATTGAAGGAAACAAATTCAAAGGTCATAATTGTAACAAAAGAGAAGGTTGTAAGTGACGAACTTTATCGGACATATTTCATGAATGACGTATTTAAAAATTGAAATAAAAATAATCATCATCATTACCCATTATGTCCCCACCGAGGGGAACGGCACGGCACGACAGGGCGCTATGGCGCTCATTAGCGGAGGGCTATGTCCAGCAGTGTACTAGTATAGCCTGACGGCCGAGGGGCACGGTTCTCTTCCCTGAGGAAGGTATAGGCCATACCCCACCACGGGGGCCAAGTCCGGATTGGTAGAGGTTTGCAAGACTAGTGGCTGGTCTTACTGTCAGACGTTTTTAAGCCGCCCCCTAAGGCTTATGACATGGCTTAGAGACTGTCTATCGACGGCA